>ML976005.1:118110-342623 GCA_010015635.1 Clathrospora elynae
CTCCTTAGCTGCAAATAGCTAAAGGCAGACCGCAAAATCCTCCAGCATGACCTCAGCAATGCACACCTTATACTTCTATTACTTCTCCACACCAAACAAGGCATTACAGCCACGCTTGCCTTCATCAGTTGGACTAGGGTAGGCACACGCAAGTGGCACCTTGGTCAAACTACAGAGGACTAGGCCTAGCCAGTCCCTAATGTTTATTTTCCTTTTATCCTTTGTTTTCCTTTCCTTTGTTAGTTGCACTTAGGGTCATAACCCTGAACATTCCTTGTACTTTCAGAGATCATACCCTCTTGAGAACCACCACCTCTATACTAGAGGGGCTACTGCCCCTCTTGTCCTCCCATAGTCTCAGACTTATATAGGACATTAAATGCATACATACATACATACATACCTAATGCCCCTATTTGGCAAATGCCCCCATTTGGCCAATACCCCATGTGCATCAAAATAACAAATTTTTACCCAACTTCAACACACAATAAATCTACCAATATAGATCCGATTCAAGCTGCAATCAAAGTAATCAAATTGCGCAAAGAAGGCACATCTTTTTTGTATAGAAAAGTTGCCGCACAGTTTAATATCCAATACTTCACATTGCGGTGGAGACACCAGGGGTTGATATGCCTGCGTGCAGCATAGGCACAAAACAGACAGAAACTCAACCCACAACAGGAGTTAGAACTTGTGCAATACATTGAAGGCTTAACAAAGCAAGGGCTACTACCTAGACGCAAAATGATCAAGGATTTTGCATCTGCTGTGGCGCAAATTGAGGTGGGAGAGAGCTGGGTTTTGCAATTTCTGGAGCAAAACAAGACCTACCTTACATCCAAATGGACCACCAGGATAGATTGCAATTGTCACCAGGTTAACTCTAAGAAAAGATACAGCCTGTATTTCAATCTACTTCATTAGAAAATACAACAGTACAAAGTTGAAGCGTGTCACATCTACAATATGGATAAGAAAGGCTTCCTCATTGGCATCACAGCTTGCTCAAAACACGTGTTTAGTAGGGCAATTTGGGAGCGCAAGGAGGTTACTGCAGCGCTTCAAGATGGCTCCTGTAAATAGATCACAGTCTTGGCTTGTGTTTGTGCAGATGGAATAGTGCTAGAGCTGGCCATCATTTATGAGGAGAAAGGAGCACTTCAAAGCTCATAGGTAGACAACATAGAACCAGGAAAACACTATGTGTTTATGGCCACATCACCCTCTGGATGGACAAATAATGATCTTGGATTAGCCTGGCTTGAACAGGTTTTTGAACAAGGCACGGAGAAGAAAGCGCAACAGAGTTACCGCCTCCTCATCCTTAATGGCCATGGATCTCACCTTACTATGGATTTTATCAATTATTGCAATGCACACAAGATCCTGCTTGTTGTCTTCCTCCCCTATTCAACTCACAGCCTCTAGCCACTAGATGTAGTGATGTTTAAGCTACTCTCAACTGCCTACTTGGTAGAACTTATAGCCCACCTTCATTGCAGCCAAGGCCTCATCCCTATCAAAAAAGGCAACTTTTCCCCCTTATTCTGGCCTGCCTAGGTCACCTTGTTCACGGCCAATAATATCCTGAGTTCCTTTGAGGCTACAGGTGTTGCACCAGCCAATGCTGAAGTTGTACTAAAGCGCTTCAACAACACTACTTTGGAGCAAGATAGGAGCCCAAGCTCAGAGCTAGAGGGTAATAGAAGTACCTGGAGGCAGCTCTGTCATTTATTTGATAGTGCTGTGAAGGATACTACTACAGTTAAAGCAAAGAAGCTAAGTGATTCACTTCATTCCCTCCAGGTGCAGAACAAGCTAGTACACCATAAAAACAGGGGCTTGCACACTGCTCTTAGCACCAAACAAAAGCACAAGAAGAAGAGCAAGCCTCTAGACCTTTAACAGCGTCAAGAATATCATGGTTGTGCAGTGTTCTGGACTCTAAGGAAGGTGAGGGAAGCACGCATGCGTGAAAGCGTAAATCATAAGGAAAAAGAGGCAGAAAAACTCCAGAAAGCAGAAACAAAGCAGCTAAAGGCCGCAGCAACATTGTACAAGAAGAAGATGGCAGAAGAAGCAAAGGTGGTGCAACAAATGGCAAAGGAGGCAAGGGAGAAGGACCACGCTGCGGCAGCTGTAGAACTTGCAGCTTCTAAGGCACAAAAACAACAGGAAAAAGACGCTGCAAATGCTGTAAAAGCTGTACAATTGTCCCAAAGAGGCAAGAGGCCAGCTTCACAACAGAAAATCCCCAAAAATTGGTCTAAGAAACGTGTTGTAGAGGGTGCAAGTGGTGGTGCAGTTGCTGAAGCTGCACCGGAGCCACCACTAAAACTGACCTTGTATGTATGTATTCATTTAATGTCCTATATGAGTCTGAGACTATGGGAGGACAAGAGAGGCAGTAGCTAAAACTGACCTTGCGCAGCCGCAGCGTTAAGCTTCCATCAAAATATAAATAGTGCAAGTTGATTGCATGTATCTAATTACTACAACCCCAAGAAATCTCGTGATAATAACTATTGTGGGTGGCTGTACAGCCTCATTTTCACTGAGGTCGTGATGTTGGCTGGTGGGGCATTGGCCGAATGGGGACATTGGGTGCTCGGGCACGGTACAAGGGCTTCAGCACGATCTTTATCATCGACTTTCTCCATCGACCAGCAGCCACAGAGTTCACGCATGATGCTTGCAGCTGCACACGACGATTTGAAGGGCAGACCATCCTCATAACCGCTAGGTCGAGTTTTTCCCATCTCGGCGGCAACGCCTCGTTGTATTTTTGCTTCACACTCAACCTTGCCTGCCCACGAACATTTGATGAAGTGTGACGTCTGTGAGGGCATTGTGGAGTAGATACATGTGACTACCTCGACGAGATGCGCGGTCATAAACTCCTTCCCTGGGTTTTCCGCGGCAGCCTATCCATTGCCGATTGTTCTCCAATGAGCATGTTGAATCTTACAACACTACCCTTCCTTACGTTGGAAGACTTTTCTACAACGGGACGACGGTGCGCGAATTTTCCCAATAATGGCGACTATAAGAGAGTGTTACTAAAGATGCAATACACCCTTCCCGCGAGAATTGACCTGTACAAGAAAATTACCCCAGCAAAGTAGAAACTGGATAACCTTCGAGGCATTATCAGAACGCGTCAATCAGGCTTCCAAAATAGTAATGTGAAGACAATCCAGGCCACCTCCAAGTCATGCAGCAGCAGTTGGTAGTGTTCAAGATGCTATCATTTCTATTCGTGCTTTTGTGAATGTTGTATGTATGCTCAATGAACGCGCTGCCAATGCACCGTTAATCCACCAACACATGCCTAGTATCACATACACTACTCAGACCAAGTCGTAAATCCTATGCTGCGTCAAGCCACACACACATGTCCTTTCAACTTCAACTGCCGCACCTACGGTACATGTACAGGAACCCTAATTTTTGAACACGGTCGCTTGGCTCCACCGACCAGCGGCTTTCGCCCTGTAGTCGTCTTTGGCCTTTTGCTCGCTCTTCCACTGATCCAGCAGCGCCAGGCCGGCTTGAGCTTCTTGTATCGTAATGTCTGATAGGTCTAGCGTCTTCTGCAGATCCTCCTCGTTCTGAGCCTTTGAGCTGTTGTCGAGTATGTAGCGGACGTTGTATCCGGATTGCAAGTGTGATGCGCTCTGCGCGTGTTTTTTGAGGAAATCGTTATTGTAGGCTTCAAGATCGGCGTCTGCGGATGGAGCGGTGAAGGATTCCTGGATAACCTGCGAGGCCTGGGACGAGAGAGGTTCAGATGGCTTGGTGACTGTGGGTTATAAGCATGATGTTAGGTTATGAGGGCTTCGGGATTGACGTACCAGCTTGACGGAAGCGCACACTCTGTTCGTGCAGCTTCGGGTTCTCCGGGTCGATATCTCGCGCGGAAAGCAAGCATTTCAGGGCGAGCAGGTGTTTGTCTATGGTACTGTTAGCGCGAATTGCTCGAAGCTTGTCACCACCAAGACTCACTTCTCCGGATGTAGACCTCGAAACCTGCGTTCTGGGCCTCGATGATCAGTGGACTCAGCTCGAGCATCGGCCGCAAGAACTTAAGAGCAACCTCCAACGGCTCCTTTGTCTGAAGCAGCTGCTCGCCGTTCGGATCTGGGTCTTCCTTCTTGGTCTCTCCGTCATCGCCCTTGGCGGTCGCCTTTGCAGCCGCAGCCGCCTTCCTATCTGCCTCAGCTTTCTCAGCCTTCTCCCTCTCCTTCTTCGCTTTTTTCTCCGCCTTCTTCCGCTCCGTAGGGTCTAGTTTATCGAGGCCGGTCTGATCTGCGCTCGATAACTGAGGGTTATCCGCCAGCTGCAAGTACAAGTCAATTGCTTGAGTAGCTGCCCTTGTGTAAAAGGGATGATCGCGGAGGTGGTCTTCCCATCGAACCATGTCAATGTAGGCGCGAATTTGTCCTTTTCGCAACGAGAAGCTGTGGAAGTCGAATTGATCCTCGTACCATATCTCGAAGATATCGGCGATAGTTGTGAAGCGCTTGAGTGCTAGGCCGTACTTCTGTTGTCGCAAGAATGCCTCGCCATCTTCAAGCAGGTACCACATGCACTGCATGTCGTGGAGATCACCGAGAGGCCCGCCCACTGCCTCATTGCGGGTGAATTTGCTCATTGTTTCCAGCGCATTCTCGTTCTCGTTGTTCCGAAGCTGGTATTTGGCGCACTTGGTGTTAATGTATCGATCCCTTACGTCGAGCTCTCGCGCGTGGTTCATCGTTTCCGACGCTTTCTGAATATCGCCGGCGTGCTTGAGTATGCGCGCCTTGGTCTGGTTGTAGTCGACCGACTTGGGGTCCATCTCAAGTAGGCGGTCTATGTAGTCCATGGCCTTGGCTAAGTCGCGACTCTGCACGTAATTGTAATGCTGGGCGAGGAAGTATAGCACAGACTGCTCGAAACGGTCCGAGTTAAGTAATGCCACCTGGCTGTTGCTCTCTCCCTCCGCCGAGCCGTTTGTCTGCTTGTCGGACACATAGCCCAGTACGAGCTCCTCGATGACGGCCTTCTTCTCGGGATCTTGGTAGAGCGACTTGATGTTCGGGAAGGTCGAGGGTACGCCCTTGTTCAGCATGCGCCGAAGGTAGTCATCCGCTGCCGTCTTGAACGCCTCGCCCGTGAGGAAGTCCAGCGGTATCCGCCTGGAAGCGTCGTTGCGCTTGTTGTTACTGGCATGGGCCTGGTACAGCTTGGTGAGCTTCTCGATATCGGCGGTGTTGGACCGGTCCAGGCCGAGAGCCTTCTCAAGGCCGTCGAAGTATGCGCGGTACTCGCTGTTCCTGTCCAGCAGCACACGATAGAGGGCGGTGGCCTGGTCGTTCCGCCCCAGTTGGAGCAAGTACTGGCCTTTCAGCTCCAGCGCAGCGCTGCGGTCTAGGCTGTTATTGATGATGCCATCCAGGTGCTCGAGCGCACGCACCAGGTCGCCGGACTCGGCGATGATAGTGTTCTTGTAGAGGGTCGCTTCCGAGTGCTCGAGGTCCGACTTCGGCGGGGGCTGCTTCAGCGTCTCCTCGTACGTGTTGAGGACGTTCTCGGCCTCGGCGAGGTTGCCGGCCAGGTGGTAGGCCACGGCCAGCGCCGTCCAGTTCTGGCGCAGCTGTGGCCGGTCCTGCATCATCTTGCGCCGGCTCTCGATGTAGCCCTCGTAGTCGCGCACCTGGCACTGCAGGAGGGCGAGGTCGCGTAGAATGCTAAGCGACGTCGGCTCGAGGCGCAGGGCCATCTTGTAGGACTTGATCGCCTCGGGGTAATTCTTGACCGACCGCCACAGCAGCCCGTAGACGTGCCAGCAGACGTGCGACTTCATGTCGTGTCGGAGCGCTTCTTTGCAGAGAGCGAAGGCTTCATCGCCCTGATTCAGCGAGTTGAGTATCAGGGCCTTCATCGCCTCCGTGTCGCCATGGTTGGGGTGCTTCTTCAGGATCTGTTCGGCCGCCTTGAGGCCTGGCGGGGTCAGCGAGGCTCCGGATTGCCCTTCTTTGCAGCTCACCCTTCTTGTACAGCTTGCCCTCGTAGTACTTGACTAGCGAGCGGAAGAGCGTCGCCTCCTTGGCGGGCAATGGCTGCGGCATGGCGGCGGAGGGGTGTTGGCGTGGGCGCAAGGTGTCGACGAGCAGTAGGTTCCTCCCACGAGCAACTTGCGGCCGGGGTTAAAAATTTCGCTATAGTTTGCGCCGAGGCAGAGGAATTGTAGGATCAAACAAAAAGATGGGATTAACACGAACACAATATCATTGTGACAGTGACCAGTAGATTGACTGAGCGGAATGAGCGTGGCGTTACGTTACAATGTGGGGAGCTCTCAAAATCGATTGTCGGAGCATCATTAGCGCCCGCACATCAACCACGCACGTGCGCACACTATTTACTAGGTACCATGTTCTCTTCGCTAATATGTAGGTTAATTCAATATGGGCTACAGCATGTTACTCTGAGACCGCAGCATATGCTGGGATATGTCGCAAGTCTGGGGTTTATCATACGATATATCTACTACATATACAACCCACTTGATAGAGACCCCCCCCCCCCCAAACCGCACTTTGACCGCTGAAGACACCTCATTTCGACAGACGACCCGACCGACGCCTTCCGTCACCATCTCCGCTTTTGACTTCCTCTTTCGTCGTCTTATTCTGCTTCGCCGTACCATTGGCAACCGTCTTTCGCTTCTTGACGGGCTGAGTCTCCTCGGCCTCCTCATCGGTTTCTTCCTTGACTGCTGTCTTGACGTTCTTGCATGCACGCGTCGGCTTGGCTGACGTCTTCTCCTCAGCGACGTCTTCTGTTTCTTCTTTGGCCTCTTCCTTAATGTTCTTGCGCCCACGTTTCGGCTTCGAAGGTGTCTTCTCTTCGGCCTCCTCTTCCTCCACAGCCTTGGCCTTCCTCTTACCGCCCGTCTTCGGCTTCGTCTCTTCTTCTCCAGCATCTTCATCCTCTGCATCCTCAGAAACCCCTCCAGCAACCGCTGCAGCCTTCTTCTGCACACTCGGTACGATAGCTGATGTCCGCCCACCGACTTTGAGGAACGTGATCTTCTCCCCGGTTGGTAGCTTGCTTCCATCCTTCTTGCCCTTACCCCACCGATGCTTCATAAGCCAATCTGCGGGAAAGCCGTCTGAGTCTCCGTTCGCTTCAACAGCAGTGTCGCAGACGTACATAATTGCGTCGTGCAGCCGTTTGATTTGCTCATCGCTGAAAGTGTTGCTGTACTGTTCGGGATGAAGACGAGCCTGGTACATGACCTCGTCACTATGGATGTTAGCAGATTGTCAGTATCCATCTTGTAATCGACGTACCCGACCCAGTTTCCGATGCCAGAGATATTGGCCTGATCAAGCAGCAGCGCCTTGACGGGCACCTTCTTGCTCCGCAGCTTCTTACTTAGCCAGTCTACGGTCAGGATGTCCTTGTCGATGACTGGATCCGGTCCATTCTCCTTGAGCGGTGACGTCTTCCTCATGTCTTCCGCAGCTGCATCTACGAGCCTGATTCGGCCCAATCGTCTTGAATCCACGAACGCGACCTCGTTCTTAGCATCTTCTTTCAGCTGCAGGACAAACTTCCAGAAGCGTGGCGGCCACTCTGGCTCTTCGCCCTTCTTCGGGCGATAGAAAGCTGTGTCGTCGTTGCTGAACTTCATCCAGCCGGACATGCCAAAGTGCATCAGGGGATGTGGTGGTGAGTCCATGACCAGCCAGAAGTATTTGCCTTGTTGCCGGGCGTCTACTATCTTCTTGCCAGTCATGGCCTTTTGGAAGGCTGAGGCGGATGTGCCGACCTTCCCGTAGATGATCTGATTGATTTGTTAGTTCTGTGGACGTGTACAAATGTGGATGAGCTGCATACATCATCTTCTTGGGTCTTGACTGCTTCTATCGTCCTGCCGACAGCATGCTTCTTCAGGAAGTGCACAACGCGCGCTACTTCGGCAATCTGTGCATGTCAGCAACCGTCTTGCGCGTAAGACTCGAACGCGTCCAGATGTCTGACCTCAGGCATGGTGCTTCAAGCTAATGGAACTTCAACACACGATGGGGTTTTTCTTGATGTGTTGTGAAATGCGCAGAATTTGACGAGCAATGCGCAACACGAGATGATGAACTCTGGATGTGAAGTAAGATGGAGGGCGTGTTGGTCAAGGGTCAAAGTCTTAGCGCGAAACACGAAGTCGCGGTCTCACGGGACGAGCCCGGACGACGTCATTGGCCATTCACCCCACCCCATCCTCTCAACGCCCTTTGGACTCTTGTTCTTCTCCAAAGCCCCCAAGCACTCTCCTCGTGTGCTCGGTGACCTGCGAAGATATGAGGATGGACCTGCCTGTCCGGGATGCCCCGCAACGCCGGTCGCGGCGTGACATCGATGCACGATAAGACACATTTTACATAATTACGCGCCCTACAATGGCATTCAAGTTCTCAATGCTTGCTCTGCACACTCCTCACAGTTCTGTAATATTTGCAACATGCTGTTTAATTGGTTAGCTATCGTTGCCGGCGCGGTTTGCGTATCATCGCACGCAACCCACCATGTTGACGACCAAGAGCCGTTCTCACAGGAGCGGCTCGATGAGCTGGAGAGGAAATGGGGTACCGATGTACGTTTCCCACGTTTCGGCCTCGAGCTACAGCTGACGCAGACACAGTGGGGTTTTTCCGGCATCTCAACCTTCGCCCATCTGCCGCACACGCGCTGCTTGACCCGTCCCGAGACGACATACGACATCGCCATCCTTGGCGCGCCCTTCGATACCTCAGTCACCTACCGCCCCGGTGCTCGCTTCGGCCCTCGGGCCATCCGTGCCGGCTCCTCGCGGCAGACGTCCTTCCGCGGCTTCAATACGCGAGCGAATCTCAATCCGTACACCTCATGGGCGACTATCGTAGACTGCGGGGACATCCCCATCACGCCGTTTGATAACAAGCTGGCGCTGAGGCAGATGAGTGAGGCTTTTCTTGAGCTAGGGAAGCGACCTTCGACGGAGAAGAGCACGGAGAGTGGGGTCCAGTACCTCAAGAAGCCGAAGCTGCTCACGCTGGGTGGAGACCACAGCATTGCGCTCCCGGCGTTGAGAGCACTGAAAGAGGTGTACGGGCACCCAATCGCAGTCGTCCATTTCGACGCGCATCTGGATACATGGCATCCGGCAAAGTATCCGTCTGCGTGGATCGACCCTGAGGATCCGTCGACGCAGTCCTTCTTCAACCACGGCAGCATGTTCTGGATTGCAGCAACCGAGGGCTTGATCGCAAACGACTCTAGTGTTCACGCTGGGCTGAGGACAAGGTTGTCGGGTGATGAGCCGGAAGACTACACCGACGACTCGCAGCAAGGCTGGATCCGCATCGCTACCGACGATATCGATGAGATCGGAGTAAAGGGCATCATCACTTCGATCATGAACCGCGTAGGCACCGAGATGCCTGTGTACCTCAGCATTGACATCGACGTAATCGACCCTGGACTAGCCCCAGGGACCGGCACACCAGAGCCTGGCGGCTGGACTACACGTGAACTCATCAGGATCTTGAGAGGCATTGAAGGAATGAATGTCATCGGCGCGGATATCGTCGAAGTCAGCCCTGCATATGATGGCTCTGCAGAGACTACAGGAATTGCCGCGGCACAGATCGCGTACGAGGTACTGACAAGCATGGTACGGAAGGGCCTGATCGAACAAGCGCGGACGAAAGTGATGACGCAAGGCAACAAAGATGAGCTGTGAACGATCAATTGCGTCCGATATCACTTCACATGTCCGTGTAGCGACTATCAAGCCAAAAATGGAAAATTCGAGTTTCGCTGAGCTATGGCCGAAATTTCTGAAGTGTGCAATCTGAATCTCCATTTACAAGTTGCGACCATCGTCAATCACTGTTACGTTCCGATCATCACCGACATGTTTTAGCTCCTGTGTCATGTGTGAGGAGTGCGTAGAGGATCCCGAGGTCAGAATCTGTCTGCCAATCATGAGCTTCGCAGTACGAAAACTGCCGTTATGGGTTAGGCGGGAAACGTCACAGCCGCACTGCCCTAGGTACGAGGCATCTGATCTCGAACTCGACGTAGCTTTGTATGCTTTGCTTCAACAACGTTTGTCAATCTTTCGATTATCCAGCTCTTCATAACACATCTTGCCTTGTCAACAAGCCATTCGAAAATTGCGCTCCCCGCTAGGCTGCACGGCTTGTCTCAGGCGACTCGACGTATACGTCGTATAGCTGCCGAGCACCCGGGGTATGGCAACAAGGAAATCACATAATAAGACGAGGTTGGGATGTCATCAATGTAAGAGGAGACGAATAAAGGTGCGTGCTTCAATCTCGATATGTCCACGCACGTTCCGATCTGATGGAACCGCGCCGTGTGGTAGCGGGTATTACCATATCTGGCTTTCACGAGTTCTCTACCTTAAAACGACCAAGCTCAATTGGTCGAATGTATAGACTTACAGGAAGACTAGTGTGATGTCAAACACCCATCATGTGCGAATTGCGACAAAAAGGGCGACACTTGCAGCTTCCTCATGCTGGCACCTTCATCACGTCTCTTGACTACCTCGACATCGCCTACATCATCATCAATAGTCTCAATCTCCTCTACATCTCCGACTTCAGAACCAAGTACTCGATTTAGAATTACTCTTTCGCCAACCAGTCTAGTAACCTTTAGCAATGAAGTAGCCCTAGCAACGCAAACACCACGCCAAACCGAGCTCTACCCTGACGAGTCGATCATAGACTTCTCAACGGCCTTGACTCCTTCCCCTTTGCAATCAACATACTACCCCGATTTTACTTATACCATACCGCCCTACCTCCGCTTCGACGATGCCTGGAAAGATATCCGCGAACTGCTACCCCCATCACTCCAAGAACTGCTCTGTCATTACGAATACACCACCGGCCTCACCCTAGCAACCGACGACCCCGCAAAAGCAGCATGGCAAGTCTGCATCCCCGAAATGGCACACAGCCACGACTTTCTCGTAAACTGTGTCCTCTCAATCGCCTCCCTCCATCTCGGCCGTCTGCACGAAGACAAAGAAGAAAAGCGACGCATGAACGCCCTAGCAGCAGTTCGGATGAATAAAGCCTTGATCAAATACCGTCCGGAGCTGGAATCTATTACCCAACAAAATGCTGCGGCCTTGTTTGCAAGTTCGACACTAACGGCTGTGTATCTTTTCCGCACATCGGCTATTGATATTGAGATTCTGCGTGCGACCATACCGCCAGATACCATGGTGCCCCCCCAGAAAATCGTAGACAAAATGCTCGCCTGTGTCCTACGCACAATCTGGGGTCTGCGCGGGCCCCTTGCCGTGCTGCTAAGCGGCTGGACCTGGGTTGTCAGTGGGAAAATGCAGCCCGTCACGGAGCGCGAATGGTGGCCCAAAACAAGTCTCCCCCCCGCCACGCCCCGCGCAGCCTCTGAAGATGAAAAGCTAGTACATATTGAGAAACTGTGGTTGGAAAGAAGCGCTGCTGCCTGGAGCCCACAAAACGTGCACTTGAGCCAAGCGTTGACTCTTCTAAGACAAAGCTTCGCCCTCGTCAGTCTGTTGACGGCTTCGGAAACCTACCCGCCCATGACCGCCGTCCCTTATGCCATTGACGATACCACCACGGGCTTGCTTACTGACCGTGGCGCGATTTTCGTCTGGGCAACGAGGATTCCGAGGGAATTTATCCAGCTTATTGAAGCAAAGGATCGGGATGCGCTCGTTATACTAGCGCATTATGCGGTGCTGCCTGGACGGGTGCGGAATGTGTGGTGGCTTGAGGGACTGGGGGCAGATATCGTGACTGCTGTTGCGATGGCATTGGGGAGGCAGCAGTGGGGTTTGATTGCATGGCCGGCGAGGGTTGTGGGTGTGGATTTGGAGAATGCGTTTGAGGTGAGGAGAGAGGAGGGCGTGGTTGGGATGCAAGGGGAGATGAGGATGGAGGTTATATGAGATGATGAGATCGGTTTTATCATGCACACAAAAGATTTGCTTTGAAGATGTGGTCATGATGTGTGAAGTACGAGGTGCGTGAATTTCGGTTGGTGGTGAGCTTGCCATCTGATTCAAGTAAGACGACTGTCAATGCATGTGCATGTTGAACTCAGCAGTCTTCCAAGCGATCGGAAGTACTTGACTGAGATAATTGTCAATAGGACCAGGGATGGAACATGGGGATATGCGTAATGTATTGACTTTGGGAGTGAGAGCTCTATATATGCTGGGAACTCGGGTAACCGTATCTCAGATACAAACGGCTGGAAGATTGTCGAGCACTGCACCTGAGGCAGCGAACAGACCATGGGTGGCAAACCTCCTGTAGATAGCAAAACAGGCCGCGGGTACACACACATAGGGTACCATCCCATAGGTAGCAAACAGGCTCGGGTATGTATGACAGGCTCGGGTACATACATACCTCGGGCACAGAACCCAGAAGGTCATGGGGCATCATAGGGTACCATGGAGCACCATGGCTGACAATAATGATCATGAGACTGCGAAGGGTCCGAGACTGTCAGATGAGAGAAAAACATGCTTGTTTGCCTTGTAGTAGAGTAGCGACTTTATGGACCTACCCGACACAATACCTGGTGTATAAAGCTAGATGCCAACTATATTATACTCAGTAAAACACATAGCTTTGAATATGTTCGGAAGACCTTTGCACGCCAAGCTTCCCAAGTATAAATTACCCAGAGAACGTTTGTAGCCATGATAACCAAGAAGAGATGGAAAAGCGGTATAACGCCTCTCCAGAGTGATTGACTACTAGGGTGTGATTGAACGAGGATTAGAAAGCCGTGAGCAAAAGAAGAACCCCAATGTCTGCCATGGGGTGTTCAATGAATTTGGCCAACAAGCTCGGTTTCGGCCAATGGAGAAGCGCGAAAAAAAGCAAATTCTTGCCGCCTCTCGAAATCCACACCTACAGGACCAGGAAAAGCTTTCCGAGCTTGTTACACAACACTAAACGCACATACACATATCACGACCTTGCAATATTACTCACCATTCCATCTCTACTGCCTGCATATACTCCGGCATTACTAACGAGTCCCTCTGTCTGCAGGCAACATCACCATCCATGTCTTGCACCAACCCGATACTCGACACGTCCGAGGCCCGATCCTGGGTCGAGAGCCAAGCTGTAACCTCGGCGTCCGTCGTTTTCTGATCGCCGTCCACCCGCATACCCTGCGGCCCAATCAACAGAGCCAGTCTTCGTATTCGTCGAAACGTGGGGAGGGGGCGCGCCGTGTATGCAAGCAAGACCCCCCATCGCAACGCAACGTGCATTATCGAGTTACGAACGCGAGCGGTCGTGAAACGGTAATGGAACGTGTCCGCCACAATGCAAGCTGTTCAGCTTCCAGTACTGCGTTGAGTAATCCAATACCACGGCGCTGGCTACGCCACGGTCGAGTTGGCGTATGCGAGCAGGGAGGCATACGCGTTAGTATGAAACGAACTCCTCGCGCCACGAAAAAGCAACTGGTGGTGGTTCGGTGGGTTAAATAATCCAAGCGTGCGCCGATGGTTCGTCAAACATCCCGGTCAGCGGCCCGGATGAGCAACATTCACCGGTAGATCTGGGGCAATCGATTGGCCGCGTCGTACCCATGGGCAATCATATTTGGAAGGGCAGAATCGGTGGGACCAGTGCGCGGGGTGCCTCAGATGCATATTATCCGTTGATAAGGGAGGGGTTTATACTGGGATTGGTTGTTGAACGCCGACCTGCTTTGCTGATGGGATAGCACCAACTCTAGCAACCTTGTAGAATTTCCCTTGGGTGTTCTGTTGCGATGAAGATTGAAAGTGCATCACGCACCAAAACCTAAGCCGTGGACAGACTCGTCTTCTCCTAGCGCAAGCCGCACCTCGTCTTCACCAACGCCCAACCGTACCCGACCTACCCGCTCGCCATGCCGGGCCTCTACGCCTATGATGCCCGCTTCCGCAAGTCCGGTGGCTGCAAGTACGAGGCCGAGTGCTCTTGCTGCCTTGTGGTCCGGCTGCCTCGTGCCAATGCTAGTAGTGTCTCGGTGTTTTGACGGCGTAGACGGCTGCGTGACCATGCCGTTGATTCCTTCCATCCTGTCGTCCTTCTCCGGAGCAAGGAGGTAATCGTGAATAGGTTGCAGCTGGGTCATGAGTCCTAGCCTCTTGACTTCATCGACAACGTCCCCCAGCACCGCTTCGCCAATGCCCGTGCGTCGGATCCGTGCCAAGAGTGCCGCAAGGAACACTTTGGACGCCAACGGCAGAGCCCGCAGTGCCTGCTGCAGGGGGCTACTCGTGGCCTCATTGATTGCCTGCTTGATAGTCGCCATAGTAACAACACCCCTCCGCCCAGCTGTTCCCACTCGGTCTTTTGGCCGAGCGTCTGACTCCACGGTACCTTTAATTGACCGAGAACTTTGGAGCGCCTTTCCTTCTTTACCCCTACCGGTTCTACTCGGGGTGGCTGGCTGCGCCTCGTCCTCACGGTCTTGTGTTGTTGTTTCTGTTTCTGCGATTTCCACGGCTCGTCTGCAGATGTCTAGTGCGCGTCGCGCATCCCCGCTAACAGCTGCAACTTTACGCGCCGCGAACTGGACGGCGTCCGGATGTACAATGTTGCCCGGCACTCCCTCTAGTCGGGATTGGATGATCTGCATTAACTGGTCGTGAGTATAGCCCGGGAAGGTGATGCGTGTCAGTCCTGAGGGAAAAGCGTGTTAGCCTTGCGAAGAAAAAAGTTTCCGGGATACCGGTAAATTGGGTCTCTCAACGGCAGCGTGATTAACAGTGGCAGATCGTTGAGAAGCGTCCGTGCGTTCCATTAGGTTTGGCACATTTTGAGGAACGAGTGCATAAAAAGTGCTTCGCGACATTGTTGGCGCGTGTTTGAGGGATGGGAATGCTGGTACGTACCTAAACGACTGCTGATCTTATTGCTCAGCGTCCGTTCGGGGAGGTCCATGGTGTTCGCGACAGCGAGGACGATCAGCCTGCTGTGCCGCAGTCCGGGCCAATTGAAGAAGTTGTACATGACAGACTGGTTCTTTGTAACGAGCTGGTCGAGCTCGTCCATCAAGACGACGCAAGGCACCCGGCGCGGACTAGGGGTTGAAAACTCCCGTTCCAACAGCTCCAGCGCATGAGACGGGCTCACCCGGTCACCACGCAGAGCTTGCCATAGCAGGGAATAGGACTGATGGGGGTCTGTGACCTTCATGCCGTTGATCTCGACGAAAATAAAGTCGTCCAACTCTTCGGCCTGGACTGAGGCGTGCAGCTGTGCCACTACTTCGCGCACAGTGGCAGTCTTCCCTGTACCTGGCGTGCCAGAGATGTATATGCAAGATCCTGAGCCATCCGTAATGGCTGCCTCCAGATGGCTGTAGACGGTTGAGAACTCCTCTTCTCGACAAGGGAGGGCCGCGGGTACCGATGAAACGTGGAGCTGGCTCCGTGCTATCTGGAACGGCGAGTTGACCGCTGAAGGTGCCAGTACGCGTGTTCCAAGGGGGGTGAACTCTAACTGCTTCTTGATCACGATCCTTTTGTGTGTCGGAGTGAGAAACTTGCGAGCCGCCGGACTCTTCCGGTTCGAGGTAGGTGTAGTCGCCTCAGCGAGTTTCCGGCGCTTCCGGGGAGTCTTGGGGACGCCATCATCGTCCGAGTCCGCTATCACAAACTCGTCTAGGTCTTGCTGCTGCTGCTTCTTGGGGCGACCAGGGCCTCGTCTTGTGGCCTTGGTCTGGCTCTCCACGAGATTGGTCAGTGTTTGGATGTCTTCAGCACCACTGTACACATCTTCCCACTTGAACTCAGCGGTGTATGTAGTTGTACGCGTGTTGCAGCCTCTCCGGCAGACGAAGATCTTGCCATAGTCCTTCGAGGACTTCTTGACGCCTGTCGGGTACAGCTCTTGAAATCGTTCGAGAGAGAGTATCTTCGCGGTACCGTTGATGGAGGCGAGCGGGTTGTCATCGAAGGCGGTGGATATGTAGAGTTCATTCTAGCCGTCGTCAGTGCATGCTCGCGGGTGGCGATGAAGGGGCTTACAGGCAGGAAGTCGGTGCGCTTCTTGTTCTGGTTGCTGATTTCCTTCTCCGAGGAGAACCACAAGAACCTGGCCATCTTCTCTTCGTCCTCCTCATCCTCGTGGAAGTCGCAGACGATACCCACCCATGCTTGGTTGCCCTCTGCCTTCAGGAGCACCGCGTCGCCCACTCTGCACCGGAAGCTGCCCATGCGGGCGCCGACTATGCGCCGTCCTGGCGATGCGGGTGCCGCCTTCCTCTTTCTCGGTGTTGCATGCTTCGCTGACTGCGCATCGTCGGCGCCGTTATCGTCGTAGAGCCATTCCCACGGGTGGTCTTCGTAGCCAAGCTCGTCGTCCGAGTCTTCGCGCAGCACTGCACCGTCTGAGAGGAATTGCCGTACTTTCTCTGCCCGGAAACGGTTGGTGGGCGCCATAGACGCGTGGTGGTGGTTGCAATTAAGATTTACTGCTGACGTTGGCGAGGCACGACGCGTCGCGATGGGCTTGGCATTGCCGAGACAGGAGAGATACCGTCTCACCGCCGAAGCATTTCTTCACAAACAAGTGCTTTCACTTTGCGCTTCACTAACAGTCATAACAACGCGCATCACCTCACGGGCAGTCACGAGGTGAATCAAGGTGTGGTAACATTGTTCATTGCTATCTGATCATACCCCAGGCTCGCACTGGCACTGAGGTTATGTCGAAGAGACACCAAACACCAAATCCCATGGCCAAGCGAGGGACCTTTGCTCAAACAACCGATCGCTGAAATGCAGTGCAAAGTATAAACACAAAACAATAGAGACTGTGTCTCCGAAGAAACGGAGAAGAGTTGGATGTCTATGCGTAGTAGGGCTGGCGAGTGGGGAGCCTTACTTGGTCTGCGTACGCGTGTGGTGGGGGCATTTCGATCCCGCCGATTGCTGCGTAACCGACGCCGAACGGGCTGAGGTCTTCCTCGGCGTAGTACTCGCTCTTTATGCTGGGCACCAGGCTGGAGGGCCCATTGGAGTAGGCTGATGAGAGCGGCGGTGGAAGGTAGGCGTAGCTCGGCATCTCAGTTGTGAGAGTGGTTGGTATTGAGTGGTAGGGCGAGGTGGAGTACGGCGTCGAGTATGCAACTGCGTCTGGAGCTGGGTATGCCGAAGAATACGACGCTACGGAGAAGGGAGGGGGGCTGGTGGACAGCTGGCGTGTGTACTGATGCGAGAACATACGATCCTCGGCAGGTGGGGTGGTGTACGAGGATTCCGAAGACGACGGAGAGGGGAACTCCTGGCGCGGCGATCTTTGTGGTGGCTGCAGCTCGGCAGGCTTCTGCTCAGGCGAAGCTGAGCTGGAGGCAGCACGACGCTCCTGGAACCCGATTAGTGCCTTGTTCCGAGCGATACGAGGTACGGTAGCACGGGAACTCACCAGGTCTTCGAGCCTCTTCTTGAGCTTCTTGCGGTAGTTGCGTTGAGCAATGCGGTTCTGTATCCGCCTGCGCTCTGCGAGATCTGAGATCTTGGTCCAGTCTTCGTTGGGGTTCGCCGATGCCGAGAAGGCTGACGATGTGCCCGAGTATCGTGTGGTGGTGGGTGCCGCAGTGGCATACTGGTAGCCGGCGTGTCTATGCATGACGGAAGAGGGAATGTAAAGCTGTGTCAGAGACTGTTGGGAGCAATCACAATGGAGGAGTGAGGGCAGCGGGATAGTTATGGAGTGGGATGTATGGCTGGGGATCACTGTATATTTATCTCGCCGTCTCTTGCGTCCGCAGTCTCTCAAGCGGAGCACAAACAGCCTAGTGTTGGTCTCCAGGTTCAGGCCGCACAGGCACCCTGGCCTACGCCAGAGCATTTCTCAATTTGGCACCATCTGAGTGACCCCTGCCCTTCACCGACTGCGGCTTCGTAAATTTAGGATGGGCGCTAGCACAAGGTTCGCAGCGGGCCAGTGAGCGTTGGGCGCGTCAAGTCTCAGAGGCTGGGAGTGTCGGCCGCCGTACGCCTGGGCGTGTATTGTAACGCTCTGGATGGAAAACGGGCTATTAGGGAGCGGTGTCCGTCCCATGCCACTCCTGTCGCTCTCGCTTTCACCCACCCCTGCTGCACTCCATCACAGACAGCCCTATGACTCTTGGCCGCTCGGGCGTCACAGAACCTCACGCGGCGCCGGGTCTGTCATTATCTCCGTCCCTGCGTGTGCGTGTCGACATGGCCGTCGCGTCGCGCCCACGACGACCACGCCGCATGCCCGCCCGCTTTGGGGGCCGCACGCTGCAAATGCTGGCCTCTTGCTGCCGTGGGTAAATTGCCGTGCTGGGCGGAACTCCACGCCCCACTGGTCCTCGCCTGCGCGGTGTTGGTGGACGAAACCTCGCGACTCTGGCTTGACCGGCTCGCACCAGATCTTCGCACTCGCTCAGCCTGCCGCGCCATTGGCTGCTCCCCGCTGCGTCGTCGTGCATTGCACAACCTTGAAATGGCTTGCACACCGCGACTCGTCGGAGCGTGAATGAGTGCGAGTGACGCTTCGATTTCAAATCCCTAGCGCGCACCGTTTGAGCCGTTGCCAGCTCTGCTCCGACCGAGCACTGCGGCATCCCCCTCCACGACCCCCAGGAATTAGGAAGGCTGCTGTATGGAGACTCGACCATATCCTGCATCCAGCCTAGCAACCTGGCCGCCGATGTGTTTTGTTGGCTTTGTCAGGCGGTACCTAAATAACGTGTAGGACCAACCGTTGGCCAAGGCCCCTGCGTTCCGTTTCCACCGCGGGCGCAAACCAGCAGCCCTACGCACAGCTCCCATGCTCTTCCGCAGCCGCATCAGCACCTTACTGCAGAGTCGGTGAGTTGAGGCCCCGAAGGCGGATAGCGTCAGTCAGCCCAAAGCTTAGCCATCGGCTGCCTCCACAAACGACAACAGAGGAACCAATCATCGCCGGGATTGCACCATCTAGAAACACTGGGAGACATCCCTCAAGTCTGTCTGGCGTTGGTTGATGTGCTCGAGCGTTTCATTACGGGATCAGCGTTACTTCACCAACGGCACGCCTTACGCCTGGCGGTGGAGGCCGGTAGCTGCGCCATCACTGAGCCACTCACATCGAAGCTTATACGCCTGAAAGCTCGAAGAAGACACGCAGAAAGTACGAGTAAGGAAAGTTTCTGGAGGCGCTATCCTTTGGTCCATCTTTGCTCGCTCGAGACGGGCATTGCTAAGCAACGTACTGTATTTAGGCCATATACGTGCCAACTCAAGGGCTACTACCCAGGGGCCATATGCTGCTGGTTTGTATTTCGAGCTAAAGAAGGGAAATATCTAAATCGATAACCTACACGTTTCGAGGCCACAATTCCAGCCACGGAACATTAGAACTTAGCTGCTCTCGCAGGGCTGATCGGCCCAACGTTGAGCCTGCTATACATAGGGTCTCAAGCTCGTCTATACGTTCAAGGGAAAGTCGCCTCAAACACCTCAGCCCTCTTCACCGCGTCGACACTCCGCTTTTCCATCAGTTGTGCAACAGAACCGTTAATCTATCTACTTCCAGTCACTGGTCATCTACAGATAGCATTGCGACAGCTGTGACTGTATAACGCAGCTGATGAAACAGTACGATTGCTAATTCTACTTTCTCATTGGAGTTGTCTCATAGATCTAAAACGGAACCATTTCGGCCGCACGGGCGAGTGTACAGGATGCAGACAGCCGGTGCCTTTTACCTCGTTTCCGCCGCGTCGTCAGCAACTTGGACCCAGGACACAGGCGTCGTCGATAATTCGGTAGATTAGGAATCTCCCATCGTGATTGCAGACCCTGCAGGCCGTTCGCATTGAAAATCCCGAAGCGCAGGGTGGCTAAGTTACGCCCTGTCCGCGAAGCACAACAGGCACGAATCGGTGTTTTGCGCTCCGAATGATTCAGGAGTTCTCTGGGTTACGTGGACAGCCTGTTTCGACCTCAAATACCGAACTGTTTCGTCGATGTAGCGTGGTGCAACCGGTCGAGGACATGCATGGCATCCACCTACCCCAGAACCTTAATTCACTCCGATGGCCCTTTTGCTATGTGCGTCTCACTGAGTCGGGTCCATGAATACCAAGCGAGCATTGACCAAAACTTCCTTGCAATCAAGCTCGCAAGAACCCAGCAAGTCCAAGATTGCTAAAAATGCAGTGTATAAGGTCAATATATCACACCGTCTCGAGCATAGCCACGTTACCACGAACAACTAGTAAAGCGCAAGAGTGCCCGCCAATGTCTAATTTGCACAACATACGACCAAGCAAACGATCGTTCATCAACGCCCGAAACGCATATTCCACATCCAGTTAGACACCGAAGCCCCGCGGTAACGGCAAAGGACTTGAATTTGATCCGACGGTAAGTCTGTAAGGCGGGAGCACCCATGTGTTTCCTCAAATGGCTAGCAGCAGCCAGGGACCCTGCTACCGAGCTCTTGTGGCCAGTTGTGAGTGGTTGGATAAGTACCGGCACGAACGGACTGCTTCTTACGGACTGCTAGGCGACCGATGGGTCGGGCTGGCCGCACAGTTCTCACCGCTGCGCGCAATACATGCTCGACAGGTGGGGATGTTGCGAGGAGTCATGTGATTTCAATATGGGCACCGCAGTATCGGGTTGATTTGGCTGCTTGGTGCTTTTTGGGCCATATTGGTATCAAAGGAGAGCGTTAAGCGACTTGTAATATGGAGGGGCTGCGAAAACGCCTACAACCAAAATACCCTGGTCGGTCGCACGTCAGGCCATCTCATGTCTGCCTGCCTTCGAGTAACGAAAATTGTGAGGTAGCCGCCGTGCAAATGCTCCCTCTTCCAATTTTATCGCAACTATTAGCAAGCAATGAGCCATCAACAAACGCGCCACCCTACATCTCGCAAAAGGGAACCAGCCTATTTTTAGCGGCCGCTGTTACCTGCGAAGCGAGAGAGCGACGAGCCTGATGACAGCACACACCACCTTCACAGCCCTACAGCCCTACCACATACGACCCAGCCCTGAAACACCCATCATTGGTCTGTTGGCACAACTCGGGCATTTAAGCGACGCGTGAATCCCTCTTCGTGTACCCACAGCTTTTTACTCGCGTTGTGTTGTAGCACCCGGGCGGCCTCATGCTCAGTGCGAGAAATGCCGTTCACCGGGTTCCCCGATACTCAGAGAGAGGGGTATGTCTCGTATTTTCATGTATGAAATATACATCACTTTCGTACAGTATCGAAGTTCATCGACTGCCGAAACGTAATCGTTCTGCAGGGGGGGTGACCATCGTGTTGGGAAAAGCCTACATACCCCGTCGTCGGTGACGGTCGGTCAATGCATGACTTTCGCTGAATTCGCGAAACACGATAGACAGAATATTATTTCGAGATTTCACGAAACGAAGGAGAGCACTAACTTCGTGTCAGTCGCGCATTGCGTGGACTTGAGGTCCTGTTGCTTTCCCTATATCCAAGAGCCCTATGCTATTATCCATCACACCAAGTTCACCGATGAAAGCATTGACCGCCCTGCACACAGACGGCAGGTCGAGGCCCCTCGAGCTTCTGCAAGGCCTTCTGTGCAATCACAGCGCGCTCGGTTCCATCATCGCTGCAGCTCAAGGCAGACTTCCCACGCTCAGGGACCCGAGGTCACAATCAGCTACAACATAGTAGTTTCAGGGTGGTATGCTCGAGACATCTAATTAATCAGGAGCTGCTGCAGAGCGACTTGGAATCGCATACACTGCATTTTTTGCGCACAACTCGCTGTTCATTTCTTTCCTGGGCTAGTGAGCGCGCGGTGTTTCTGGGGGCTAGACATCTGATTGATCTTGACACGCCCTTCGACTGCAGTTGCACAACAGTGGATGCTCCCAAGTAAGCGAGGCAGGTTGCGATATGAATTCTCTAGCCCTACGGCCGTTGAGGGCTTGATGGCGTTCGTGTGCTAAAAGAGACTTGCCCTTTTTGGGAAAGGTAGGACCTTCTCTGTATGCTCCTTCCAAGCCACCCTTCAAGCCCCTCACTACGCCAGCCGCTGCGATGCATTTGAAGCGCTCGGGCGTCTCGGTCTAAATGGTTCGCAATCAACCAGTACAGCAAGATCTCATTTAGCTCCATGGGTAACAACGCGTCCTTGGTTAGGATAGATATGCCGGTCCGTTCGCATTCGAGACTTTGAACACGGATAACTCACATCCCCACGATTGGCAAGTTTAGCTCCGTTTTCTCGACCGCCTCACAGGGATAAGACCTTGAATGCACATGATCAATAAACAGCGTTATGATATCGCTTCAAGAGTCTCTCTATTGCTAATGCATCCTCAAGTCGAAAGATTGTTAATTCACCGAGAAGCGGCACGAAAGATTTCCCATTCATGTTTCCCGTTTGGCAAACATGTTAATTAATAGGCCGGAATCAGAGTCACACTTCACGAAGCCTTCCTAGTGTTAAGCTCGGGAAGCTTCATGCACGAAGAACGCAACGGATGAGTTCTTGGATGACAACCTACTACACTGCGGAATGTTATTGGATGCCATGTTTAAGCTAGCTTGCTGCAACCATGCCATGTAAGTATCTGCTCAAATTACTCAGCTCATGTTGCATCGAAGATATCGCGACATGCTTCCGCTGGGTTCTGGAAGGTGTGTGTAGTTGGGGGCAATGGTAGGGCTGAAAGGGTACATTGTTGAACGAGGCTGCAGCCGTTGCGACCATTTGATATTGAGAGAGCAGTAAGGAACTCCGAGTATTGTAGACTATGTTGCTTAGCATTAGGCTTGCGTGTGCAAGTCAAGGGTTTTCCGCTTCATTTAGGCTCTTTACTCACGACATCGCCTTTGAATGCACTGCAAGTATTGGACCAGGCACGTCCGGTCAAGGACGCACGAGTTCACTCATTTCCCGAGTATCCTAACCTGTTGCTTTGAGCCCTTTTTCTACAGGCTACTATTACGAGCATTCAAGCGAGTTGTCCCATCACATCGTATTCTTCCACCGTTATTGTAGAGCTGATTTGAAAGCAACAAAGGCGGCTGCCCCTCGCAAGAAGAGCCCTACAGTCCTGCATGTCGATCTTCTGTACCGTGTCTTGCATTCAACGAGGACGCAGTGTGACGACTAAGGATGCAGGTCTCCGAAAGCTGTAAAAAACGATAAGACTACTCGAACAGTCATCATGCCGAGCAGCTAGGAAGAAGCATACCCTGATCATAAAAGTCGATAAGAAGCTCGTAGTGGAATACTAAGCATGTCGATCGCTGAGTAACAATTATCACTCATCCCACATACCCCGCGATCCCAGCCCCGAAAACAACCGAATCACCGGTTCATCCGACGGCTGTCACAAGCTCTCCAGCTTGGAACCTCCGATTCATTTTTATCACGACTGATAATATCGTCTCTAACCATTCGCAGGCCTGCAAATGCGCCTATCTTTCAACTACATGATCTAAGATGCCCGTGATGTGACAATGTACCTCTGCGACGTAACGACATATATTTGAACCACTCATAGCCAATGTTCAAACACAACCAACCACAAGTCGATCCGTTACATGCGCAAGCTTGTGAGGAGCAGTAGAAGCAGGGGATAGATCCCTGAAGGAAGCCTACAATTACACGCATACCAATTCAGCGCCATATTGCGAACTTTCAACGATTCAGCTCCCAGGCTATGAAGCCGCAGAATGTGGGTTTGCAACAGTACAAAAAGCGCCTACTCATGCTTCGTATACACCACACACCGACACATCACATGCAAAACCCAAGATTCAAAAAAGCAACGGATCCATCGGTACGTATCCCGCGCTACGACGCCTCATTGTGGGGTTAGCGAATCTTGCTCGTTGGTGATTCGCAACGCAAAGCATTCCAGAAATGATTTAGTGTACAAGACTACAAGGGGTAGCGAACCGCGATATTACTCGGTGCCCGGTAGCCTCTTCACGTGCATTTGCGATGCAGTAGCAGAGTCGACTACGACGCCTAACAAGTATCTTGCTGGAAGAGGGAAGAGGATGGTGCGTGATCAGAATGGCGGCACAAGCATCCTTCCGCGGGATCCATCTTGTGTCTTTCTATTCTTGGCTGATGGTTCATGCCGTGTTGGAGACCTGAGATTCGCAAGCGATGATTGCTATCATGAGTCTTGTGGCGGTCACATTATGTTTGCTGAGGCAGGCTATCTCTTCGCAACGTCGACACAAGATCGGATATCGAATCATCTGCGCCCCTTTGCGCGCGCAAGGAGTCTCTTGCACCGCCTGCGAGTGATATACCTCTTTAATAAACCGCACCTCGCTCGCTAATCCTGGCCCCCTAAAACTCTCTAAGACTGAAAAGCCTTGAAGGATCACTAGCGCCGGTAACTATCGCAGGCCGTGTCCATCCTCAGGTCACTAATGATCGTCCTGCTCGGTAACAACGGAATAACAAACCCCGGTCCGCCCTTTCTCTTAACAGCTTATCCGGCGGAAAAGGGCGCAATGGTGATAGCCTTTTCCGAATAGTTAATCTGCAGCGTAGACGTCAACTAGGGATCTCTTGACTGCAAGGGAACAATGAAAGGTAGCCCCACATGTGCATGTTATGGATTCAGCCTTGCGCTTAAACATGATCTACGTGCTGTACGAGCCAGCGAGTAGAAGCAAGGTTTATACGAGACCGGCTAACCGCTTGTAGATAATGCATAGGCCGCGCAACGCTTTCTTAAATAGGTAGCTTTCCGAATATCCCGGTGTACGAGCAGAGAAATGGTCGGTCATTTGAACACGCAATCTCGCAAGCGGTTTTCGCGAAAGATGGTATTTCGCAGGATCCGGCTTTATATGTGTAACAGTGATGAGGTAGAACACAATATGTGTGCAGGTACCACGTCATGCTCGTTACCCCAGATTCTGACCTCGGGACTGTCAGCACTTAATTCACTCTGCCAAGCATCCAATGTGGGAACGCCTCATAGCGGTTGCTCGCGCAAGGGCTTACAGATATCACAGCGCTCACGCAGTAGGGCTGAGGAGATATATCTCCACGCGGGATTCCCATACTATCAGACGACCGCTTTGAAATTCGACATCGTGAACATGACGTTCAAGTCGAAGATGCACTTGCAAGCCCCGTAGCGGATACACCGGATCTCCCAAGCACGCGGCCCAAATCCCTCAAACTAATCAACCCTTCCAACTTTTGGCTTTTCGATACCAGGGCACAAAAGTGCTGTATTGTTCCAAGGTCTGCCTAGCACGATGTGACCACAAACGTTACCGTCGGTACAATAGACATGTCCGAGTTCCGGTGCAATCACACCCGGGACCCCGAGTAAACCCGCTTCATCCTGTCGCTTCCGGCATGCCCCTCTCAAACGTGATAGCAATCGTTCGCACCGACCAGCGTTCTGCGCACACCGGTTAGAATCACCGGCCTTGTTGGCTTGGGCGGCTAGAAAGTCAAAGTTATTGGTTGGAGCAGAGGCAAGTTTTGGTAGGGCTTCAGTGCATGGGTTACCTGATGTGTGGGGGCCAAAACTACCCATGTGTCTGTGCGACCAACTGGTGATTCTGGAGTCTTTTTAGGGTGATTCAAGCCGGATCCGGAGACTTTAGGGGAGAGCGAGAGATGAAGAACGAAACTCATAATCAGCGAGACATTTGCTGTAGTACAGCACTGCCCTTGGAATTTCGCTTCCTAGGGCCCCACTTCTTTCAATATCCTGTTGAACCACAAATACTACTCGGGCATCTCGCCGAATCCTTCGACTAGATGTAACGCACAAGTTTTCGCGCATCTCGCGGCATCATGCTGAACTAGAGCACAATACAACGGCAATCACTCTTGCCGCGTACGTTATCTCCAGGAAATGATACAAATGCATAACGAGCCCAACGCCTACGTAGGTATCATACCCCGAGAAACAACACGCGCGTTTCGTAAGCCACGTTATGCTCGCTGTTTCATCGTGCCTGCGTAAGCGTTTTTTGTCTTGGGTTCTAGACCGTCCACATGGGCGGTGGGCGGGATGTATTTACTCCGCACGGACCGAGGAATTTCGAGCTTTGCTTGGTAAGAGGTGATTCTAAATCACGCGATTGCGGAACCTGCAGTACAGGTATCTTGGTATACAATACAACGATCTCGTCTGGCTATATCAAGATACTAGGATACACTTAGCAGCCGCCGGACCAACATCCCCCGTTGTCCGCTCCAGTAAATCTCTACCGTATACAACGTGGACCTTGAAACAGAACGGCGCCAAGTGTCGCTGATAGGGCTGAACACATCCTCGACGATACTTTCGTAGCCGGCCTTGAAATTGGTGCGATTTCTCTTGTCCATTAGACTCGAGGTTATATGAGGCAGATATGTGTTGAACTGGAGTCGGAACTTAGCTAATCTGACGTTGCGAAATGAAGCCCTCGCAAAATCCTCTTTCCCATGATTTTACGCCCCAGCATCTACGCATTCTGCTACGCCTAGTAAGGGAAGCGCGATGGGCCTTGTACATGGCTCGGTGTAGCTACTATAGGGTATAGCCCATCTATTAATAATGAATGTCAAATATAGGAAATGGACGAGCTACCCAGAGCAAGTAATGAGCGGCAAGATTTAAAGTTTGTGTTTAGATACATATTCGTTTTGAAGAGGAAAAGAAAAGTGCGAGCCACACGGCTAATCCACAATAAAGTATTTTTGGGCAAGGCGTTTGTTTCACTGGGACGCCTGAGCTGAAAGTTAGCACTGGCGCAGCAGCATGAGCGTTTGGCCGCAGTAACCAACACGAGTAACAACATCGCACTTGGGTCGACCGAAACGAGATTCATCATTCTTTTGGGGATCAGTAACGCCCCGTTGCGCTATGTGAACAAAACTCAATTTGGCAGCTCAAGAATCATGTTAACGTGATCTTGGCCCTTCTTAGCGATGTAGAGCAGCTATAAAAAAACCAAGTTAGGTGACTTCTAGGCCCTCTTATCAAGGCTGACATCAAGGTAAGAAATAGATACGTTGTGTGCAGATGCCCCATTGAATACTCCCAAAACGAAGAAGAAGCAAACGTAACCGAGTCCAAAACAAAGTTGCCTCCCAGCGACGAATGCAACCTTGCCTACTTTTTTCGGCTTCTAGGTACAACTACTTCTTCATGAGGGAGGCAATTACAATACTAAAAACATACATTCATTTAACCGTGTGTCGCATAAACTTCGGCCATCTCCAAATGTCCACAACACTATGACCCCATCAACTCCCCCAGTCCAACAAAGCAATCATACATATACCCCAACCCTTTCTCTGGCCAACACCCCTCTTTCATCATTCAGGATTGACCATGAATGACAGCTGTCAACTAACTCCCTGACCGACTCTGACCCCGACCCTGACCCGACCCACCAAACGCCCCCCGTCAACACAAACCTTCACCGTTCCAAGTAAAGAAACCGGACCCCGTATACCGTACACCCCTTCCAGTCTTCCATGCCGTGTTCAAAACTCGTGTCCGATGACCCGATACACCGGCTCGCACGACATAAAGTCCAGCCACGAGGACCCCTTTGTCACATGCCCTCGTCCGACTTTTGCCCAACGATACTGTCGTGCAACTCTAGCCACGGGGCATAAATTTCGTCTCGGAATAGAATGCCGTGACCAACGGAGAAGGGCGGCGTCTCGCTTTTCGGCGTCTGTCTTGTGATCTATTAACTTGGCAGTGTCGTACACATGAAGCGAGAGTGGTACAGGGCAAAAAGGAAGAAAAGGTTGAGAGCGAGGTTCGCTTTTGGTGAGCAGAAGCATTTTTGAACGGCGCGGCGGGGAAGGGGGATGGGTAAAGAGGGATAGATGGAGGAGGGACGAGGGGTGGTAAACGATAATGTAGATTCCTTTTCGCCCAGCTAAAAAGCTTTGCGTCGCGGATTGGAGGTGGGGTATAATACCGATAAAACACCAGCAGTAGCAATAGCAGTAGTAAACCCGAATCTGCCAAAACAGCACAGAGTAAGCGCATACCTAAGCATCTTCACCAAGACCAAAAACCAATCCCGCTTCTATTCCTCCTCCTCCTCAAGCATCCCCTCCCAAACCCCTACCTTCGCAGCAGCGACACCTTCACACCCAGTTTCCGCCGGAAGGGATCGTAACCCATCCAAGCGCGTGTATGTCTACCCCAGATCTGCTCTCTGACATCCCAGTGTCGAGGCCCTCGCAGCATAAAACTTCTTCAGCTACCTAAGCACCTCCAACAACAGCCTTCTTCTTCACTGCCCTCATTATCCCCACGGTGCCCTCCTTACCCAACTCCCGTCCTACTTCCACAACCACCATCCGAACAAAATCTTTGCTCAGCCAATAACTGCTATGCGCGCCCAGCATAGTCAAGTACTGGATCTCTAGCGGCCCGCCTCCGTACTTCATGTAGTAGTCGATTTGCCCGTTGTCGTTAAGCAGAAACGCGCGCTTCTCGGCAATCTCTTCGCGCGTAAAGTTGTGGGTTTCAAGCTCGACGTTGGAGGGGAGGCGGAGTGTGGAGGGCCTGTCGGGCTTGCTGTTGCTGTGGGAATAGGAGGGCGAGCGCCGGAAGGGGTTGAGAGCGGAGAAGTAGGAGGTTGATGCCGAGGGAATGGTTGGAGGTTTAAGCTGCGCAGCGTATACTACGTCGACGGTGGGGTTTATGCGGCAGGCAACGGGGTCGTAGGGGTTGATGACGTTGTAGATGTTGTCGACAGCAAGGCAGCCATATGTACCTTGTTCGCCGGCGATACCGGGCGCAGCATAGGAGTCTGCGCCTGGTTTCTCCTTGTCACGGCGTGGGAGTAGGTTCGCATTCTTCATCAGAAGGAAGAGGCCGACTGGACTGCCGCAGACGAAGAGGTCTGTGGTATTGAAGATGAAGCTGTCTTTGGGCAGATCTGGTTCTGGGAAGGACAAATCGGCGAATTGTGGGTCGACATAGGTTGGTTGTTGACTCAAAATGTCGATGGCCATGACTGAGCCGAGCGAATGCGCGATCAGATGCACTCTGCCGTAGTCAGCAAACCCGGGATTGTTGGCACACCAAAGGCGGTATATGCGGTTCGCTTCCTGTATGCAGGCGGAGATCATTTTGGGGTTGTGCATTGGGGAGAGGTAGTACGGAATGTCGAGCATGACGTCGCTGACGATGCCACGAACAGACGGGAGAGTGTCGGGAGTGATGTCCTTCAAGGTGTATTTGTTGGCTGAGGGATCCTCAAGCTCTGGGTTCGCTGTAGCGTCGACTTCAAGAGAGACACGGTGTCGCCAGTTGACCTACTCTGTGTAAGCATGCAAATCACTTCAGACGTTATTATAACGACCTACAGGCAAGCACATTATGCCTCCCATGTCCTTGCGCAGGTGTCGCTTGACGTCCGGTGTTCCGAGTTCGACGTTCATCTCCCGTCTGAAGGCGTTCATCGCATGCGTGAAGTGGAATGTCTCCATCCGCTCCGACAATTTCTGGCCAATACCGTGGATAACGAGCACAAGGTCGGTCACCTTCGGCCTTTGAGACTGTGCGAGATCAGGGTCTGACTTCTGTCTGCGGGATTGCGGTGCACCAGCCTGCGATGATGATACACCCTCACGCGCTGCCTGTGCCTTTGGCGTGTTCTTGCTCGGATGTAGCTTGTCCCATATTGCCTGGTCGAAGCCGCGCACGACGTGGACGCCGATAGGTCTACCTTTGCGAATGTAGTTGGCAAGCGGCCGCCTGCCGTAGTAGTCTGATGGCTGTAATGTCGGCTTCAGGATGTAGGCTTCGTCATCAGTCGCGTAGATGACGCCCGCCTTCAGGTACAAGCGCTTCCGTCCGTCGGCGCCGTACTCAAGATCCCCAGCCGCCTTGTGGTCTGGACCCTCTGGGCCAGTGGAGATGTCGATCAAGTCGCACGCATTCTCGACCGTCTCGCGACGCTCCGCCTCTGGGTCATCCGCATCTTCTGGGAGCGTGTTTTGAACCAGGCCCGTCGTTTGCAACATCTGCTGGGAGGTCGACGGTCTGCTCTCCGGCTTCTTGGGCTTCTCCGGCCAGAGTGTGTGTAGTATCTTCATCTCGCCGAACGCACCCACCTCCACGGCACTGTTCAGCTCGTCCTTCCATGTCTGTGTCCAAGGCTGCATTTCCAGATAGCCAGCTTCGAGCATGTTTGCAACTTCCACCTCGACCGGCATCATACTGTCCTTGTAGAACCACGTCCCTCGCACTATCTGCGCGACGTCGCTGAGCGGGGACCAGTATATAGGTTCCATTCGTATGGCGTCGGCGTCCATGACTACGTAATGCAATCGTGAGACGCCCACGGGCACTTTTGCAGACGGTCCTGATCTGGGCTTGGGGGACCTCTTCGCCGGCGCCTTGTCCTTGCTCGTGGACAGAGCAGGCTCCATCTCGTCGTCCCACCTATAGCTGTCCACGTCGTGCATGGTCGGCCGGTTGCCACCTTCCATCGGCGCAGGCTTCCATGCCTTGGACAGATTTCCTCTGGATGGAGCTCGGATGAAAGGCGTGCCGGTCGTGTTAGGCTCGATCGGCGATATGTGGCCCGGGTCGAATGTCCTCAGCGAACCCGACGTTGCTGGGCCGTGGCTTCCACCACTTGATCCGGGTCTCGATCCCCCAACCAGCTCGGCAGACCGCGAGTACTGCCCTATACTCGTCGGTCTCCCTGGTGGTATGTCCCGTCCCTGCGTGGAGCCCTCTACACTAGACGCACTGCCTCCTCTCCGCCTCTTCAGCCGCGCAACCGCCGGGTTGGTCGGCGTGCCCCGTCCCACCCCATCCTTCTCCCCAAATTCCTCGCTGTGCTTCAGTATCTTCTTCCGCAGCGCGAGCCACGCATCCTGGACAGCGTCGTTGTCGTATTCGGAAAACGGCCGCGGTGACAGCTTCTTCCCGGTGGCGGCGCCGGTTGGCGGCGGCGGCAGCGGTGAAAGTGGGTCGTCGATGGCGAGCGGTGACGTGTAGAAGTATCGGACGGCTATCGTAGGCGGCGCTTCGGTGTTTTGCAGGACCTCACGGATGTACTGGTTCGCCTGCGAGGACAAGGTGGGCTCATTGCCTGCCATGAGGGCGGACGTGGAGAGGCAGCCGTGCAGGTGTCTTATCAGATCATAGTGGTAGAAACATGCGTTTTCTCTACTTCATTCATGTAACGCATGCGCTGTGGTAGCCTTGGATGGGTCCTGACCGCCGCGGGAAGTTCCTGTCATCATTCGGAGCCCTGACGCAACCGTCTCGCTAAAATCACGCCTGAGCATGTGAGATCCCCGCATGTGCTGTGCTTTCCACCCCATCAATCACCTGCACCATCTAGTCTGGTAGCCCGTGTAAACTTCACTTCGTTTGATTTGAAATAATTTTTTAAGCATATCTTGAGCAAGAGCGACAAAAAAAAGTGAAGCACTCCAACAAACGTTGCGTTTGCATGTGAAGTGCGAAAGAGTTCAAGTATTCTTTACATTGATTTAGAATCTCATGGCTATACAGCTATATACACTTCCAAAAAGACCCCCCACATCTTCAAACCCAACACTTAACCGAACAGCACATCACCAAGACGGATCGACACCGTCTTGGTCTGGAGGTAGTTGTCCAGCGCCGCCTCGCCCAACTCACGCCCAATACCAGACTCCTTGTAGCCACCGAATGGCAGCTGCCAGTGCAGAGTGTTGTAAGTGTTGACCCAGACAGTTCCCGCACGGAGTGCGTTGGCCACCTCGATGGCCGTGTTAAGATTTGTGGTGTGGACAGCCGCGGCAAGACCGTACGTGGTCGAGTTACCGATCTTGATGACGTCGGCCTTGGTCTTGAACTTGGAGATTGTGCACACGGGGCCGAAGATTTCTTCTTGCTGGATCTTCATGTCTTCGGTGACGTTGGAGAAGATGGTCGGCTCGATGAAGTAGCCCTTGTCGCCCTTGCGCTTGCCGCCGGTTTCAATGGTGGCGCCCGACTTCTTGCCGTCTTCGATGTAGCTAGAATTCGGATTAGCAAACGTCTTGATGACATCTGGGGGGACCATCCTACCTCATGATACGGTCAAACTGGAGCTGCGAGACCTGAGGCCCCTGGAATGTGTCCTCGGCGAAGGGGTCACCGACAGCATTCTGAGCAGCTCGCTTCCTGAACCGCTCAATGAACTTGTCGTAGATCTCTTCCTGAACGTAGATACGCGAACCAGCGCAGCAGCACTGTCCGTGATTGAAATATATACCGAAGTTGACCCAGTTGATAGCCTCGTCGAGATCGGCATCAGCAAAGACAATATTGGGGCTCTTGCCGCCGAGCTCAAGAGTGACCTTCTTCAAGTTGGAGCCAGCAGCGGCTTTCATGATCTGGCGACCAACAACTGTTGAACCGGTGAAGGCAACCTTGTCGATGTCCATGTGGGCCGAGATGGCGGCACCCGCAACCTTTCCAAGGCCAGTGATGACGTTGATGACACCTGGCGGGAAACCAGCCTCCTTGATAAGCTTGCAAGCAACAAATGCAGATAGAGGAGTCTGCTCAGCCGTCTTCATGACGATCGTGTTACCGGTAGCGATGGCAGGGCCGATCTTCCACGACCACATGAGAAGAGGGAAGTTCCACGGGATGATTTGACCGCAAACACCGATCTGCTGGGGTTAGCTGTATACTTTTCATCCAAGATATGAGAGTACTAACCGGTTCCTTGCGGATGTAGTTGAACGTGTCAGGTGATGTGTCGACAACCTTGCCCTCAATCTTGTCGGCCCATCCTCCGTAGTACCTCAAGCAGCTAGCGGCGGCGGGAACATCGACGTTCTTGGCCATGGTGAAGGCCTTGCCGTTGTCAAGCGCCTCAACCGCGGCGAGGAGGTCGGCATTCTTCTCGAAAAGATCGGCAAGCTTGACAAGCAGCTTTCCTCGGTTCTCTGGTGTCTCCTTCCTCCATGGGCCGTTGAAAGCTTTGCGGGCAGCGGCGACGGCAATGTCGACATCTTTCTCAGAGGCCGCCGCGACGCTGCAGATGACCTCCTCAGTGGACGGGTTGATTACATCAATGGTCTCGCCGTCAACCGACTTTACAAACTCATTGTTAATGAAGCTGGTCAACTTGTCAGTACCTGCAAGTGGGAGGGGCAACAACCGAAGAGGTGCAGAGTTTCCGAAGAATTTCGGAGCTGGGGGGAATCACTCACAGGCCGGTGGGCTGGTCATACTCGCCCGTCTGGGGAGTCTTGAGCTTGACTGAAGTATCAGACATGATGTTGAAAACTAAATGGGATATCTGGAGAGACAAAGAAGGGAGAAGCTGATGCTATGGATGAGGGGTAGAGGGATATCTTAAGTACTCTCACGGATGACGGCACAAAGGACATCTCCGCTGGAGAACACCCACAGGTGCAACCATCGTCTAACAGCCTCGGCCTTCAGGAGCGGCTCGAAAGCTCGGCGACCTATCGCACATCTCATATGTGCAGATCGGGTGGCGCTTGAAGCAGCAGCGTGGAGTTTCTGCCCCGCCTTTTTCATGGCCAGTGGCAAGTTACCCCTACCCCGCAGTGTGCCTTGGACGTCGTGAAAGCCGCGACTAACCAGACCAGACGGAGGTCGACTCTGCAATTCGAATTAGATGCATGTCTAGCCTTTCATGCACATGCTTGGAAGGCTTACGGAGCTCCACCTACATCGTGAGACCTTGTTTCAAAAGCGCGTCTCAAGCATCAGCGACACCACCCAAGCTCTGGCATTGTGAACAACTACCTATACCCACATGCGGAGCCACTGTACTAGCATCAAACAGGCATCCCGACGCTCTACCCCAGCAACTCGGCCTCCATTCGAGCGAGCGTCGTGGTCTGCAGGTTTCCACTGTCAAACTTCAAGATTGCGCACATCTCGAGCTCATCCGATCAGTGGATTGCGTCGGGTGAGCGCACCATTTCCTTAGTCGGAGGGTAAGCGGAAGCTAAGCCTAGTCTAGTGCATCGCGGGGAAAGCTTCTGAGGTGGAGCAAAAAAAACTATGGCGTTATATCCCCGCACATAAGGGTATATGGACACGAACGGAGGGTTTCAGAGGCAGCTTGGTTACCCGCAACTCAACTGCAGTATCCGTAAACTGATGGTGGTGTGACATGTATCCTTTGTTGCGAACGTCATGTCAAGATCGGCCCAACTGCAGATGCCTGAGTGAGAGAGACAGAAGTGTAGGAAGTTGATTCGTGGGGATCATTCCGGGGGCTGAAGATGTTGGTCAGAATATTTCCGACAGTGCATAGTCGAGCGTCAAGCTACAACGCGTAGACTGGGAAGCCCTTGAAAGCTCTCGGAAGTTCACGGGAGCATGCGCTGTTCAGAATGGCAGCAGGCTTGCTCACGGTACCGCACGTACTGTTCGAGGAGATGTATCAGGCCTTGCAAGCTCTCAGTTTCGAACGTTTTCCACTTCCACTGCATTGGGTTTTCGTGTTGCAATCGCGCGCAGCTCACGCGGTCTCTGGAGTGCAGAGAAGCCTGGATATATGACCCTGGAGGTATTTTTACAAGAATGCCAATAGCTGTGTGATATTCGCTCTTAATTTTGCTTCAGGTGTTTTTGTTGCCGTATTGGGGTGGCTCAGGTCCGAATCAGGTGCATCACAGGAGTTGAAGTGAAGAATGCTGATGTTCCTGTAACTATGGCCAATCTTGATTGAAGCTACTTAGAGCATGAAGAGCAACCGTCCGCAAGTAGTGTACAAAGTCCAAACGCGTCCATTGTTGGCCGGCTGTTGGTGGCAAACGGACGAATTGAAGTTTTCGTAAATGTGACGCCCCTAAGCAAATAAAAGAAATAATGAAGACCAGATCGACTCCTCTGAATGGTCGATCCCCGATTAAACCGTAATGAGACAACTGTGGTGCGCCCGGCTCGAATAATAATTGCTTATCAAGCTAGAGAAAACGTCGGTCATGAGACCGTGGGTTCCATGGCAAGATATCGTGTCCAAAATGAGCGTGAAAGCCGTTCAAAGCATCTCATCGTCCATAGCGGTGTCACCGCCTCCAGTAGCCGGAGCAATATCGGCAACTATGGCAGCGGTACTGGCCTCACCGCTGGCGCCGGGAAAGTAGTCGGCCATCTCAGCGTCGAGCTCCTCGACGGTCTTCTTCTTTGGGCGAGGCTCCCGACCACCGCGGCCACGACCTCCACGCTCACGGGTCTGTCCACGTCCGCGTGCGCCACCTGGAGCGGCCTTCTCAGCGGTCGCTGGCTTCGGCTTGTCCTTCTTCGGTTGCCTGGTGGTTGTAAGTCATTGTTCATATTAGGGGAATCGAAGATACATACGTGACGCGGTCGGCGAGGGATATGGGGCGAGCCGCAGCAGGGAGCTTGCTGGCGCTGACAAGTAGCTCTACGCGTACAAGACGGCCGTCGATTTTGACACCATCCAGAGCAGTGGTAGCCTTGGCAGCCTGGTCATGTTTGTTGAATATGACCATGGCACTACCAATGCTTCGACCGTTCGGTCCATACTGCACGATAACCTTCTTGGGGCGACCCACATTGACTGCTGACGAGAAGTATTCCTATACGTTGTATTAGTGGCCGTGCCAGGATACAAGTTCGCAAGAGTAGGAGCAAGATCAGCGACTCCGTGTTTGGCGGTGGGTATTCGTCGGTTCCATGTTCGCGTGGTTATCAAGCGCCGCTCAGAAAGTGGGTATCAAATTTCCAAACGCAGTGAACGCTCGGTTCAGCGTGACGAAGCAAACTCAGCGCGAGAGCATTTTGTCGCAAGAAGCGGTGCGATGAGCTGCGTACCAGTCTTGAGATGTCTGCCCATGCCCATGTAGAATTCTCAAGGCTCTCAGTAACTTGGCGCGTGGCTCGCTTCTCACTGCTCTTTTGGCTTGCTGGAGTTGCTACAGAGCAACCAGGAACGTGTCGCTGATGCACTGCCGTCTTTGCTTGCACTTCAGAAGTGTAGCTTGCGGATGTTGACTTCCCACTTTCTTCGTTGCGGTGCCTCGGAGTGTTCGCATGTTGCTAGTCGTGTACCAATCATGTGTGCCCAACACTGATCATGGCGTGACTCTTTTGCAAGACATGGCTCAACATCCATACCGTAAGGCGAAGGAGAGAGGCTCGGTTTATAGGATCGGATCAAACTCGTGTTTGCTCGCAAAGCGCGAGGTAGAAGTAGGCTCAAAGACCCGCAATGGTCTTACATACCTGGAGTTGCCTTTCGTCGATGTCCAGTGGCTGATGCGCGTTAGTCGAGCTCGTGTGCAGAATGGATGTTTGAACATACCAAGTTGGAGACCATGATCTTCGTCTCGCCGCCGAGGTTGGCGGCAGGCGCGGTGGGCGCGGCCTTGACCTGCTTGCCTTGACGCGTCGACTTTGCGACACCGCCTACGGGACCGGCAGTTGCAGCAGGTCGTCCAACACCAGAGCGGCGGGGGCCGCGGCCGCGGCGGGACGTCTTGGACGCCTGAAGGATATCGTCGAGGCTTTGCTCCATCTTGTTTGACATGTCGGTGAGAGGTTGGTGAGTGAGTGACAATACTTGGGTGAGCGGGCGAGTGAGTGGGGGGCGCGCTCGTGTAGAGTGGGCGACGTGAGAGAAGGCTTTTAGTCTCCTTGGAGGAGGCGCGACAGAATGAGCGTCGGGGCCGAGAGACAAAGGGGCGCGCAGTTGGGGTACGGCGCGTCGCAGTTGGTGAGACTCGTTGGTTGAAGAGTCAGGATGGGCTTGCGCAATGTAGTTGGTAAGCGCGGTTGATGGGACTTGCGTGTTGATGAAGCGCAGAGGTTGTTGGTGATTTCTGTGATGGAGAATGTGGTGAGAGAAAGAGGGAGGGCGCAAGGCAGCAAGACAATCAAACGTGGAAGGGGTGACGCCAAGCCCGTGCACAGCCACAACAAGTGGTGAGTCCTGATAGGCCGGTGCACGGCTGATGGGTGGGTCGTACCTACCCGCAGCTTCCCAGGGTGACGATAGCTCTTGCCAGTCCAGCAGCAGCGAGTATGGAGCGATAGCAGCATGGCAGTCACTCCGGTGAGTATCTTCACCCACCCCTCCCACTATGGCGAGGCTAATGCGTGAAAAGTGGCAGTTCAAGTTCTTCGACGTCTCGCAAGTCAAGCTCCCCGACGACGAGAGCTCCTTCCTGTCCGAGGTATGACGATACATGTCCTCCACGCATCCATACACCTGAGTAGCTTCTCACATTCAATGGCAGATCGGCAACATTACCTGCATAGTCTCCGGATCCGAGAGCATCTTCTTCGGCAGTGCAGATGGCGTCGTGCGCATTGTGTCGCAGGCCTTCAAGGTCGTGCGCGCGTTTAAGGCACATGACGCAGGCGCAATCACCCACATGAAGCAGATCGAAGGCACCTCGCTGCTCGTAACTATAGCCGAAGATGTCTCCGACGAGCCGGTGCTGAAAGTGTGGGCCCTGGACAAGCTGGAGAAGAAGACGGGCATTCCCCGGTGTCAGAGCACCCTCACTGTCCACAACGGGCGCAAGCAGTTTCCCATATCCGCCTTCGCCGCGCTCAATGACTTGTCACAGCTCGCCGTGGGCTTCGCGAATGGCGCCGTCACCGTCGTGCGAGGCGACCTCATACACGACCGCGGCGCACGGCAACGGATCGTCTTCGAGTCGGAGGAGCCTGTCACCGGCATCGAGTTCAGGGAAGGCAGCATCACCACGCTCTACATTGCGACCACCGGACACATAATGACACTCGTTATCTCGGGAAGGGGCCAAGGACAGCCCGCCAAGTCTCTCGACGAGTACGGCTGCGGTGTTGGCTGCATGGCCGTGGACAAGGCGTCCCGGGATGTCGTTGTCGCGAGGGACGATGCCATATACTACTACGGTCTGCACGGACGCGGACCCCCATACACATACGAGGGCGAGAAGAAGATGATCTCGGTATACAAAGACTACGTTGTGATAGTGGCACCTCCCAAGTCGAATGCGATGCCCCGGTCCAATCCTCTCAGAGCCTTTGGCGTTGGCGCCGCCGACGACGTCTTCAATACGTCTAGCTTCACGCTTCTGAACACCGAGTTGAGATTTGTGGCACACCAGGAGCAGCTGACATCGCAGGTGAAGGCTGTCATCTCGGAGTGGGGTGATTTATTCGTCTTCACAATCGACGGCAAGGTGAGGGCTTGATCAAGCCAGCGCCCATCAGAGACTAACGCGGCTTAGATCTTCAGATACCATGAGAAGCCGTTCGCACAGAAGCTGGACATCCTGTACCAGCGCAACCTATACGTCTTGGCTATCAACCTCGCACAGAAGGCAGGGCTCGATTCGTCACAGCAGAACGTCATCCTTAGGAAGTTTGGCGACTACTTGTATTCCAAGCAAGACTACGATACGGCCATGCAACAGTACCTGAAGGCGATCGACAACACCGAACCGTCTCAGGTCATTCGGAAGGTACGCGAGAACCCACTTCAAGGTGGCTTTTGTGCTAATGATCTATTTAGTTCTTGGATACACAGAGGATCCACAACTTGATCGAATATCTAGAAGAACTCCATGATCATCACAAAGCAACATCAGACCATACAACTCTGCTCCTGAACTGCTACGCCAAGCTGAAAGACGTTGAAAAACTTGAGGAATTCATCAAGTCGCCCGATGATCTCAAGTTTGATCTCGATACCGCCATTTCAATGTGTCGGCAGGGAGGCTACTACGACCAAGCAGCCTTCCTGGCTCGCAAACACTGCGAACATGAATTGGTGGTTGATGTACTGATTGAAGACTCGAAACGGTATGCGGAAGCATTAGCATACATATGGCGATTAGAACCAGAGGTGGCCTACTTCAACCTCATGAAGTACGCTACGATACTTTTGCAGCACATACCCAAGGAAACCACACAGCTATTCATCGACTACTACACTGAAAATTTCCGACCCAAAAAGGATGCTATCGTCATACCTGATGCTCCATCGTCTGGAGGCGGCATAGGAATGGGTCTAGGTGTAGCATCAAGCGCCGTACAGAACCTTGCTGCACTATTACCGCTGCCCTACATGAATACCAATGCGTTGGCTTCGCCTCCTACCGGCGAACAGAAGAGCACTATGAGCCAAGCTCAGATCATCGAGACAAACACAGATGAGCCACCGGCCGAGTACAAGGTACCCAAGCCGCGAACCGCGTTCTCAGCATTCGTCGACCATCCTCAAGAATTTATCGTGTTCCTTGAGGCGTGCATCGCATCGGAGAATCTCCGAGAAGACGACAAGGTTGATCTCTACACCACACTATTCGAGATGTACCTGCATACCGCATCCTCCAAGAAGGACGGCGAGCGACAAGTGTGGGAGAACAAAGCCAAGAAGCTTATCGAGGGCAAGGACATACCAATAGACACATCAAACGTGCTGTTACTGTCCCATCTCTCTAACTTCCGCGACGGCGCAATCCTCGTCCGCGAACAGCAAGGTCTCCACTTCGACATCTTCCGCTCGTATACCGCCGCCAACGACACTGAAGGCGCCATTCGTGCTCTGCGAAAGTATGGTCCCGAGGAACCAGCACTCTATCCCGCCGCACTCGCATACTTTACGTCCTCGCCCGACATCCTTGCGGAAGCAGGTGACGAGTTGGACTCAGTCCTCAAAAAGATTGACGAAGACGGCCTTATGGCTCCCTTGCAAGTCATACAGACCCTCTCAGCGAACGGCGTTGCAACAATGGGCATGGTCAAAGCCTACCTCAGCACAACCATCGAGCGCGAACGCGCCGAAATTGCATCGAACCGCCGCAACATCGAGACCTTCCGCTCCGACACCGAGACCAAGAAATCCGAGCTTGAGAATCTCAACATCAAGCCGGCCGTCTTCCAAAATTCGCGCTGTCAGGTGTGTATGAAATCGCTGGAGCTTCCTGTCGTGCACTTTTTGTGTAAACATAGCTATCACCAGAGCTGTCTAAGTACGGATGAGGATGTGCATGATGCGGAAGTTGAGTGTCCGATTTGCAGCTCGAATAACGCGACAATCAAGGCGATTCGACGCGCGCAGGTTGAGAGTGCAGAGAGGCATGATCTGTTCCAGGATGCGCTCAAGAGGGGCAAGGATGGCTTTGCTGTTATAAGTGAGTGGTTTGGAAGGGGTGTTATGGGTGTTGGTGGTACGGATTAGGCGTGGGTAGGCTTGTAGACTGATATCGATCGATCTGTTCTACGAAGCTGTGATAACACTTGACAAGTTACCTGTCTTGCTAGCGTGTACTCGTTTTTACAGACTGTTCGAGCATCTTGTGGAAATGCCAGCACCTCTCCAAAATCGATATCGCGCTTTGTTCACCAAATTAACGGAAGGAAGAGATTATTAATCCTTCTTCCAACGTTATGAATACATCTTTTGTTCCTGTCCGGAGGCATACCGTGCTGCTAGTAATCATGCACATCATATTCGAAAACCTACATAATCCCAGGAGAACATGTTAGGTGCGGCTCAGCCTTCCTCACTCCCAAAATTCCAACTTTCCAGAGTTTTTTTTGACGCAGTCTGCCCCAGCAGGGACAACTTCAGCTATTCAGACGTAATGGCGGAGGGAGTCGCTATCACAGCTGGCATCAGATCCATTATCAAACTTCTCACGTCCGCCCGTGTGCATTTTAACGGGGCTGCCAGCGCGGTTGAGAGAGGCTCAACAGTCCGCTAGGCAAGTAATTTTGGCAGAGGTTATTCTCAAATCTCTCAAAGTCACTCAAAGCCAGTCGCCAGACGACTTGTACAGAATGTGGGCAGTAGTCAACGAAACTGGATCGTGGAAACTTCAAGGTTTCATAATCTATGACGAGAATTACAAAACAAGTTCACAGCAGAAGGGGCATCGCAAGGCGACGTTTATGGAGCAAGGCGAAATTGCTGTTCAAAGGTGGTCAAGGACAAACACATGACCAGACAGACTGACGTTGATTATTCGCACCCGAATGTACCTCATCTATCATACTCCCAAGAGTTCAAGTTGTCCTTGTAAATCATCACCTTAGCAGTTGAAATGACACTGTTCCTAGATGATTTGAGCTAGCCAGCATATTAGAAAATTGTTAATAGGTTTAATGAGCGAGCCTAGCATATCAAACGTACTGCACTCATAAAACATCTCGTACAACTGTGATTGTTTTTAAACCACGATGCATGGTAAACGGGAATCAGTGTTTTGTTAATACAGAATGGAGGCGGGGTCTAGGGACTGGCATACCTAAAGTAAGTGCGTGTGATCTGAATGAAAGGAATTAAGCCGCTGGTAAAATATTGCGCGAAATGCTGGACATTGTTCTTTTCTGCAAAAAGTCACCTTCCGCCTGTATTTCTGAGCTCACACTGATAATTGCCCTACGGAGAGATTTTGGTCATAGCATAGTGATTAATATATGTCGCATTGACAACGGAGCTTGGTGTACAAACACAGCCATCTTGCATCGATGATGTTGTTTTTCCACATAGTATTTACATAAACCCATCCACATTCATAGATCCCATCCACATTACATCCCCAACTACCCATCCAAATTACTCAGCACTAGCAAGCAAACACCAACGAACTCGGGGTATGTATTTACAAAACAAACATGGCAAGCGCGGCAGCACCGAGGATACCGACGGCCTGGGTGGCCTGGGCAGCGCCACCAGTGAACTGGGATGGCTTGGCGGAAACGCTGACAGTCGAGTTGCCGGTAGGGGTAGCAGAGCCAGTACCGGTAGCAGAAGCGTAGCCAGAGGCAGACTCTATGGCAGATGAGGCAACATAGGCGATGGAGGAAGCCGCAGATGCGACAGCGGAAGATGCTTCGGAGAGAACCGACGAGGCGACGACAGCGGCGCTGGACGCAGCAGCTGAGGTAGGAGCAACGGTAGGTGTAGGTGTAGGAGCAGCAGCGGAGGAAGCAGCAGGAGCGCTGTCAGGGATGCTGATAGGAACACCGGCAGCTGCGCAGGTTTCCGAGACGGCCTTGATGGTGGCAGCTTGGTCGGCCTCAGAGCATGCGCTCTTGATACAGGGCTGAACGCCGACGATGAGTGCATCGCCCTTCTTGCAGTGGCAGGCGAAGTCTGTGAGGGCGGAGCAGCCGTCGGTGGTCAATGGGCCGACTAAGCAGCTGAGCTATGGTGAGTTAGCTGACGTGCCTAGCAAAAGACAGGTAGGAGAGACGTACGGCGCAAGACGGGATGTTGTCGAGGCCGCTCTGAGCGGAAGCAACAGAGGCCAAAGCCACAATGGAAGCAAGTGTGAAGGACTTCATCTTGAAGAATGTTTTTTCTGTTAAGACAAGAGTTGATTGAACGAAGGTGTTGCAGGTATGTGTATAACGACAGTGATGCTTATGGTTCCTCGTACTGGCGGCAGTGGCAAGCTCTTTATATCAACCCCGAGCCGCGAATCGCCCGGTTAGTTGCTAAGCAAGGTAAGAGCTTGTAGCTTAGGTCGCCCCACTTGGTGCCGTGCGCCGCAGGGGAGAGTTACTTGGTGCCGTGCGCCGCAGGGGAGAGTTCATAGCCGTGCAGATCTTGGGGATGCCCTGGGCAGGGAAGCGGCTCTATGTGGCAGCGCTGGAGGAGTTACTCCAGACTATGAGTACCTAGCCTCGGCTCTTCCGGATAGACCTCGGAAGCAGAACTCTATTCATGAATGATATTGCCATCTTCTTACGATGAGACCTCTACTCATGAATAGTATCTCCACCTTTCTACGCATAAATCGAACAAGACAAATGAGTTGCTGCAATTTAGTTTACCGCCTACACACGCGATAAAGGGGCGAGCAAGGTGCGCAGTATAACTTTGGGAAATTGAGTGAGCTGCCATCAATACGACGATTGGATGCCATTGGTACTGTGACGTTGGGGGCGACGGCGAGCTCGAATCGGGATGAGGACTTCTTAAGGCGCAAAGACAGGGCCTCCATGCGCCTAAACTTTCGTTCATTGGGTGTCATGAACAGTGGCACAGATCGTCGTATGGGGTTCGGACGGCAGCCCCCTTGTGGTATAGCTCGAGGCGACAAAATCTGGGGAGAAAAGCAACATCTCGCTTGGCTGCGGGAGCTCAAAAACCAACGACACACGTGCCTCGTTACGCGGTTGAAGAAAGCCATACCGAGGTCGCTGGGTAAGTTTATGGTGACCATGGGCTGGTGGTGGCGAATGTAATGTGGCACAGCAGAATCGATATTTTGGCGCTGATTCTTCGCTGCAACCCCGGGTATAAGTGAACCATTCTTGGGTATACTTCCGAGGCAAACCCATGCTCGTTACTTTTGGCTAAGCTCGCAACCATCTTATTCCAGAAGTCGCGCAGGAACCTGGCCCGGCCACCGAACGGATGTGTGATCTGAACAGCCGCTTAAAATGGTAGAGAACTCAAAACATAAACCACTTGTACCTGCGTCAGTCTGCAGGGAAAACCGCGAAACGTGAAACTTTGAAAGACTACATCCTCCTATGCCGTGGTCTCAAGGAAATCAAATCTGAGAAGATCGCGAGCGCAATGGTATATGTTCTCCCGCGTCGTTTGTACGCATTAAGAAAGGATCTGACGGCTCGGCCTATGCTTTCAATCCCTCGGCAAGCATGTGCGTGTGCCTGCTCCGTGTCAACATGTGCAAGGTTGTGGGGAAAGGAAACCAAGGCGGGCCATCGATAGCATCGCATCGCGGTAAAAGCTTAGCACGACTTGTAAAATCTGCGTAAAACGGAGGTAAAGAGAGCCACGACAAGCTACAAAATTCGTTGTAGTTGGCGCACATGGAAAGTTGTGCATTGAGCTACCCGAGGTGTTTGATTGGTGACGCTCGGGTTATGCAGTCGGACTGGACAGCGTCCAGGCACGCGGGTACCACGTTTGGGATTGAGCGTCTTAGCGCATGTTGGATGTTTAATGGCGTCCGGCGTTAATGACATCGATTCGGCAAACTTGCCGCAGATTTCCCGGGAAAGAAGTCAACAAAAAGGAGATGAGCACGACAAAACAGTCATATCAATTAGCGTCTTTTCACCTAGTCCGGGTACCTTCAGTACCTTCCGTATCTGTAGGGTATTGGGGTGCGCCAGCTCCGTTCCGTCCGACTTGGTCTGATATCTCGGATATGAAGTTCAAGTTGATTTATGCGAGCGCCCTTGACTGCATTAATCCGAGGTGTATCAGGTTCATGACCGGAGTGATGGATTCCTGATGCTCTATCGGGAAATGAAAGACAACGGTGCGCGCCCTTACTAACGCCCTGGAGCATACTACCTCGTAAAAGTGCAAGGACTGATTAGGCATGCTCCGTCAGTAGGAAATGATTCACGATCGTTTGAGCCGACTTGGACATGACCGCGGACTCGAACCTTCGAATGTCGTGGTAAAAGAACTCCAGCCGAACTGATTTGGCGTCGTTCGATGACTAGTTAGTTAGCCATGAATCACCGAATCAAGAGGATCTGAAAAGCATCCAGAGAGGACGAATCCCTGAGTTAAGCTAGGCTAGTTGCTCGGGAAGAACTGGTGCGGTGAAAATGAAGATGTGCCGAAGCCATCGACGACCATAACGAAAACGATGCCCGCTGAGTAGGATACTCCAAGCAGACATTTTCCAAGGCCAAGATGCCGCGAATACATCTGCAGTCCTGTATTCCACCTCTTTGAGATGCTGGGTGCAGAAAGACCTAGGTAGCGAACGAACGAATGGAGAAATAGGATAAAATTTGAGAATAGCGAGACCCTTTACCTTTGAAGAAGATGGTTCGATGTCTGGGAGCGTGCCAAAGCCATTCAGGCTGTCTTTGTGAGTTGACTGTTGAGGGTTGAGAGTCGAGGGTCGAAATGGTTGATAAGATAAGACGCGTCTCGGCGCAAGATTGAAGCTCGGTTCAGGCAGGCACGCTAGTGAAATGTTCGCGATCACAGCTCACGATCACCAGTTGAAGGCTAATAGCAGCACTTGAGGCACCACCTCAACACGCGAGTCTCAACATGGCCGAAACCGCATCTTCACTACCTCCCAGTACCGCAGAGAACCTCGTTCGTTCATCGGCCAAGCGTACACGCGAGATATTCGCGGCCGATTTCGCAAACTCCACCGCGCTCGACCACGCGAACAACTCGTCCTTCTCTATACACCCCACAACGCCCTCACCTGCGACTGCAGCCGAGCAAGCCGGCATTGCATCGCGAATTCGCAATGAGTACGAGCACGTGCGCGAGCTGCCGCCTGCGCTCGCCGCAAAGATGGCAAGCGCAGCCTCCACCGCGGCCGAGCGACGCAAGAAGATCAAGGCGCAGAACGCAGAAGAGAAGGCGTCCGACCCCAAGATGCAGAGGATGATCGAGGGCGTGTCAGAGAAGGCGGACAAGGCGCGGGACGCACAGTCAATGCAGCTGGCAGTAAGAGTTAGCGGGAAGGGCGCTGCGCCGAATGCACAGGGACCTACGCCGAATAGGAACGAGGTGTCCAGCTCGCTGGTCCGGAAGGATGTGATCAAGCAAGCAAAGCCTGACTGGCACGCCCCATGGAAAGTTAAGACTGTAATAGCAGGTCATATGGTATGTTATAATAGATTCGCGACATCATCAGACTATTTGACTGACAGTACTAGGGGTGGGTAAGAAGTGTTTGTTTAGATCCAGATAACAGCTTCTTTGCTACCGGAGCCGCTGACCGGACCATAAAACTCTGGGATCTGGCAAGCGGCCAGCTCAAGCTCACGCTGACGGGACACATTTCTGCAGTGCGCGGGTTGGCTGTGAGTCCCAGACATCCGTACCTATTTTCGTGCGGAGAAGACAAGATGGTCAAATGCTGGGACCTCGAGACCAACAAAGTCATTCGACATTATCATGGGTAAGTTATTTCCATTTTCCATATCAACAGCTTCAGGACAGGCGCTAACAAACATCAGTCATCTGTCTGGTGTTTATAGCTTGAGCCTCCACCCCACCTTAGACGTGCTCGCAACCGGGGGCCGCGACGGCGTGGTGAGATTATGGGATATGCGAACTCGCACTGGAATTCACGTGCTATCCGGCCACAAGGGCACAATCGCAGACGTCCAGTGTCAGGAGGCCGACCCTCAAATCATATCAGCTTCGCTCGACTCTACGATACGCCTATGGGACATTGTCGCTGGAAAGACTCAGACCGTCTTGACTCATCACAAGAAGTCGGTTCGCGCACTCGCTCTGCACCCAACAGAGTTCACATTTGCGTCAGGATCCGCTCAGAGCGCAAAACAATGGCGGTGCCCAAATGGCGACTTTATGCTGAACTTCCAGCCCGTCAACAGCCTCGTCAACACGCTTTCTGTTAACGAGGATAACATCATGTTTGCTGGCAGCGATAACGGTGAAATTTCCTTCTTTGACTACAAGACTGGACACCGCTTCCAGCACGGCGAGTCCATCGCACAACCGGGGTCGCTTGATGCCGAAGCCGGAGTTTTTTGCTCGACATTCGACAGGACAGGACTACGACTGATTACTGGTAAGAGACTCCATCACTACTTGAAGTATCTACTAACACAGCAAAGGCGAGTCAGACAAGTCGATAAAAATCTGGAAGCAGGACGAGAACGCGACCGAGGAGACGCATCCGCTGGACTGGAAGCCGACGCTGGGCCGACAGAAGTTTTAAGGGGGTTTCCAGGGTCGATCTGCGTGACTTGTATGCATAGGGAACGGAGTTGAACGGCGTCGAGGGTGTATCAACATGAGGGAATGGACATCGAGTTTGAGGAGAATATACCATGCATGGTCAGGCGCAGCCGTCTTCATATTCTTCACATTCAGTCATGGCTTAAACGCTATCACACAAATACTGATTCGCCATATGCACCTTTGATTTTAGTCCGTATGCGATTGCTATGACTTGACTCTTGTACTATTACACAAATACTGACTCGCCATGCCTGTGAATACGGATACGAGAGATGGACGTCAGTGGTCTAAGCGCTTCGTGGCTTGTCGCGAACATCAACCCTCCCACACGTTGGCCATCCCGCCCAAGATGCATGATCGGGCGCCGCCCGCACGATTATGGCCCCCCTGAAGCCCCGGGATATTATTCTCGCTGCTTTCGCCATCTTCATCGCCTGGGGCTACCTGACGCACTGGCTGCCCAAGCTACACTACCTGCCCTACGCCTTTGTCGCCGGCGTGCTCGCGGCCCTCGCACTCTTGGCATGGCTCACCTTCACGACTGCCTGGGACAAAGACGTGCGCAGCGGTCGCGAGGTGTACTATGGGCCCCGCCATGTCGCCTTCGTTGCGCCGGAGCGGTGGAGGGCTGAGCGCGAGGCTTTGGACACGCGGAACATGTACATGATGGAGCCCATATACCCCGCCTCCTTTCTCATCTCGGACAGTCTCGATGTGCTGATCGGCCTCATACTGCGCGACTTCGTGAAGACGTGGTACGGGAGCATTAGCAAGAGCCCGACGTTCGTGAACGAGGTGGACCGGGCGGTGCGGGCGGCCATGGGCGAGCTGCGGGAGCGTATACTCGCCGTCGACATGGTCGAGACAGTCGTGTCGCGCATGATACCCCTCATCACCGACCACCTGCGGGCGTCATACGAGGCAGAGCGCGTGGTCCGCGGGCGCAAGCTGTCGCGTAACATCACAGACTCGGAGGAGCTGGACCTGGCCATTGCTGCGAAGTACAAGGACGGCCGGCTGCACTCTGCCGCTTCGCTGGCATACTCCAATACGAAGCCCATACAGCAGCAGCATCTGCGGGGCATCGTCGCCCGGTTGCTGCCCACGATCATGCCTGCCAGCATGTCTACCAGTCCGGCTGTCAATGCACTCATCAAGGAGATTGTGGCCTGCGCCGTCCTGGCGCCTGTTATGCAGATGCTGGCCGACCCCGACACGTGGAACCAGCTCGTGGAGGGCTACGGACGCTCGCTTCTGCAAGAACGGAAGACAGTCCGGAAACTTCGAGCTGCCCTCGACGAACACGCCCCACCCTCGCCGAAGAACCCAAAGAACGTCCAGTTTCCGAAGCTGGCGCCCGCCGACAATGAGCGACGCTTCGAGAGATTCATTCGGGCCATCAGGCAAACCAACACGTTGGCAGATGCCAGGCGCTTCCGCAGCGAAGTCGCAAGTCAGTTGCGGAAGGATTCGATGATTGAAAGCCAAGACCTTGTTTATCTCAGGCGTCTAGAAACAGCACGCCAAATACTGGATACAAAGGTCGCCAATTTGAGCGCCGGCGGATCCGTTCGAGCAAAGGTTGCTGCGCAGGAGAAGCCCAGGCATAAGCGCACGTCGTCCAGATTCGCAGACGCATCTTTGCGCGAAGTGCTGTATGACGCATCCGGTCTGTCGTGTTTCATGGAGTTCATGGACCAGGCGGATCTGATGCGACTTGTGCAGTTCTGGATCGTCGTGGATGGCTTCCGCAACCCGCTGGAAGTCGAAACCGAGCCTCCCGATGACGTTGGCTCACTTCCAGCGTGGACCGACTCTGATCGTGCAGATCTGGCACAAATCAACGATGGATACCTGACGAAGCCGGAGCTCAAGATACTTCCCGAAGCGCGGCAAGCCGTCGCAGAGTTCCTCAAAGCTGGACGGAAGGCAACACGTCAGCAGTATCACCGCGCGCGGCGCTCCCTCTTACAAGCGCAGACGGCGGCATACGATCACCTACAGGAGCCGTACTTCCGGAGGTTCAAGAAGTCAAATCTCTACTACAAGTGGCTGGCAATGGACGAAGCAGCAAACACAGAGAAGAGCACTGTCACAACAAGGGTCGTAGCCCAGACAATTGACGACCCGTCTACTGCGGCACCCGCCATGATCAGAACGCAGTCAAGGCAGATGAGTGCACTGCAGGTCCCTCGTGGGGACCTACGTCGAGCAGTCGCTTCGTCGTCGGATCTCAAGAGCCTGGGAATCGTCAACCATGCTGATCCTCCGTTGCGACGTTCCTTGGATGTGCAGATGCCAGCATCTCCCCGTGCACCTCTGTTTGATGATGGATATGATACTGATCCCCTGGCACATTCGACAGCAAGCCTCGATTCAGACCACGGCCAAGGTCGCCCCCATGGTAATAACTCGCACGTTGTTGATGCGATGCAGGCTGCTCTGACCGACATAATGGATGAGCCTGAAGGTTCCATCTTCTACGAACCAAGTCTCAACACTCCACAGGACAATGATTCAATGCGAGGTTCCGTTGACTTGCAGCGAACATCATCACCGAACCCTCTTTCGCAGCAAAGAAAAGACGGTCTCAAGCCAAGTATAGCGTCGCTGGGTCTTGTTGGGGAACCCAAAACGCGTGGTGTGTTCAACGATGATATTTTCGGCGACGAAGAGAGATTTCTAGAAGATGAGGTCGATGATCCGGTACCACGGAGTAAGGCCGAAGAGGAGGAGATCCATGAGGCGGCACCTGGAGATCTAGGTCTTGCTGAGGCGATCGATGCCCTTACCGCGGACATTGAGCGCTTGGTTACGCAAGAGTCTATCGTGGTTTCATTGACCTCGAAGGCGGAGCTGACTAACAACGCTGCCGAGCTGAGGATCCTGCGGAAGTCGAAAGCCAGCCTGCAACGAGAGATACAGAGGAAGGAGCTGCAGCGACAGCAGTACATTGTTCAAGAAAGCGACAATAGTTTGTATGGGCGCGCGACCGTGTTCATTCAATCGATCATGGTTGGCACAGAAGAGGATGGCAAGGAGTACGCTATGTGTGAGTTTGTCGATCTCAGATTCTCATTTTTAGACAGCTAATCAAGCTGTAGACGTGATCGAAGTTCGACGACGTGCTGGCGATCAGATGCCTGCAGCAACCTGGGTTATCTCACGAAGATACAGCGAGTTCCATGAACTGAACAAGAGGCTTCGCAGTAAATTTCCTCAAGTCCGGAATCTAGAGTTTCCACGCCGGCAGATGATGCTCAAGCTACAGAAGGACTTTCTGCACAAGCGACGACTTGGCCTTGAAAAGTATCTTCGAGTAAGTCGTACCCCTGCACTTATAGTTGCTAATCTAATGACGCGCTAGGAATTGCTACTCGTTCCAGCAGTATGTCGCAGCCGCGAATTACGAGCCTTCTTGTCTCAAGCCGCCATCAGTCCGGCTGAGGCTCTAAGAGGCCAAGATCCGAACTCCAACGACTTTGTGACACGCATCTACAACTCCGTCGCAGACGGCATGGAGGAGTTCCTCGGTAACATCCCGGTCCTCGATCAACTCTCAGTAGCAGGCCAGAACCTCATATCTGCCGCTACCACGCAGCTCGCCAACACCAACGGCGCGACCGCGCAGTCTGGAAACCTCGCCTCCTCCGGTGTTCTTGTTGCTGGCGAGCCTAACACCGACGCAGAAGCAGAAGCAGAGCTGCTCGCTTTCGAGAACAAGGAGCTGGAACCCTTCGTAAAACCCATCTGCGACATCTTCCTCGAAACCTTTGAACTCAACCGCGAAAACAACTGGCTCCGCGGCCGCGCTGTCGTCGTTGTTCTACATCAGCTGCTTGGCGGTACCATCGAGCGGAAAGTCCGCGAATCCTTCGATAACCTTCTCTCAGAGAACAACATCGTCAAGTACATAGACACGTTGAAGGATAGTATGTGGCCGAACGGTAGGATGCAAACTGGGGTTGAGAGGAGTAGTCAAGACAAGGAGAGGAGTAGAAAGGCAGCCAGTGAGGTGCTAGGCACGCTGGTCCCCGAGTTAGCATCCAGTGTGGTGGGGCGGCAGAACGCGCAGTTGGCAGCGAAGAAGGTGGAGGGGACAGTTAATAACGCGCGGTTGAAGTAAGAAACCACAACATGTGCTTGGATGGGCTGAAGTGGGCTAACATCGATCTAGTACGCACCTTGCGTTTACGCTTCTAGACGAGATGGTCCAGGTCCTGTTTCCCGATGTTGTGATGAAGTAATGCTTGCATGGCAATGGCGTTGCATAGCTGGGTGTTGTGGATTGCAGCATGGTATCTGGAGTCTCAATATGGTGGAGTATCTATCTTATCTGCGCACTGCTTTTTTCATCGAGGATATCTCTGTCTAGTCTATATCTCAACATGTTTCACTTCAAGTCATTCACGGTCGCTCGGCCCTTCACAATCGAAGATTCCTCCCACACCCATTGTTGTTGGTTGTTCTTTCCCTTGGAAGTTAGCGTAATGTCATCGTTGGAATAGCACGACCTGCAGAGGAAGACGCGAGCACCAGCCGGTCTTAATAATTTCTGACTCGACGTTTTTCCTTGGCTTTTGGTGTGATGATTAGTGTATAATTACACCTCCGAGACTGCGACAGCATGAGATAAGTTCTCTGATACCTGCTGAGTCACCGATGATGAGAGAACTGGCCCATGCAGTTTCCCGCCGCCGACAGGACACCGCTGTTTGTCATCCGCCTACCGCCTACGCCTGCGAGCGTGTACCTGCTTAGGTATTCCCATGCCACAAATGTGCGATCTAGCACATAACTCCTGGATAATCTCAGGGCCGTGACCCTGCGCAACTCATGGTGAGTAGCTTCAGGCTTCGCTTTCGTGTCAAGAGCGTCACGCACACTCGTCTTCACCTTCACCTTCACCTTCACCGACGCGTGTGAAAGGGCGCAGAAACTTTTCGCTTGCTTCCGCACAGACGTCGCTGCTGCTTTCCTCGCTGCAGCAACCGAGTTTTCTCACCACACTCCGCCCAACAAGCACATCACTCTCAGCCTTTCCGACTGCAATTATTTCTTGTGATAGAGCGAGACAAGTTGTATCACGTTGTGTGCCTTATCGGAGGGGCAAGCCAGTGCGATTGTTGCGCGTTGCGAAGGTGAACCACCCACCTACCTTACCAATTTACCGGAAACTGATTTTTATTCTGCAGCTTAGCGACTGGGTTACAGAAAGTGAGATCTGGAGGGTTTCTAGTACTGTACAGTAGCCTGAAGTGACTACTACGACTTAGCATGTCCGGACGCGGTGGCGGGCGCGGTCAGCGCGGCCAACGCGGCGGGCGAGGTGCTGGCAACGGGCGAGGCCAGGGCATATGCTATAAGTATCAGAATACCGGAAGGTGTGATCGAGGTTCCGACTGCCACTATTCTCATGGGAGTAACGGGCGGGATGACAACGCACAACCTGCACGCCGAGCAGCGGCACCGACTAAGGCGAAAGATACCGAGGAGCAGCGAACCGCGAGGAAGTCGTACACGTCCTGGAAGCGACTACTTGGCGAGGAATCGAACGATGCTCACACCATGAGACGTGTTTGGGAAGGCGCCTTCAACATACTCGAGGCCGGAGATCGCGATTGGAGGCAACAACTCCCCCAAGATCTCGACGACGATGACGAGATGCATCAAGGCCGTGCGCACATCCTAGCACTTCTGAGCACAAAGGTGGTAGGCGGAGACTACGGTGCCTTTGTTGCGAACGCCCGCAACTTCCTCCTCACCTTGACACACCATTCGCTCCTGCGCTGCCTCGCTGTCGATACGCACGTCGGCTCTATCTACAATCTCTTTGGCGGGGCTGGTGGCAACAGGGCTGTGATATTCCTTCGAAGGCTTTGCGAAGCCTTGCTGGCGGCTCGAGCAGCGGGCCACTCTTTGAGTTCATCAGATGAAGCTGAGGGGACGCTTCAGGCCATGTCAGTAGCTCTTTTCGAGCTCTTGAAGCGGGAACGCAGGGCACGCTTCAACGAGGAAATCCTAAAATTGGTCGAATCCATTCAGGCTGCAACTAACACATTTGAAGATACAATGCCGTCCACAATCACTCGTATCACAAACCGACTTAACGATGTTCGTGCCATGATCGCACGAGCTCAAGACTTGCTCGCAGACGACACGTTGACCGAAGATGATCATGACGACGCGAATACGTCCTTCTATCCTCGCGAAATGGTGGTCCCTTCTGATCGTCACGACAACGACAAGAAAGACATAGCAGAGATCACCATCTTCCCCACCCGCGACGAGATCGTGAGCGATGCCAAAGATTTTCTGCCCTACACGGACCCGAACCAACCCCACTTTCTTGAGGATCCAGTCCAGCGGCACATTGATACGTACTTCCGACTGTTACGTCATGACATCTTCGGGGACCTGAAGGGGGCTCTGGCAGGGGTGATGCACGCTGTGGGTCAGAACCAGACCCAGACCGTGCTTTCCGACCTCAGTCTTGGAGACATGCGTGCATACCAGTATGCCAATGCCCGTGTCAGCTACATCAGGTTCGAAGCTCGCAGAGGAATTCAGGCTCAAATAGAGTTCCTGCAACCAGGACCTATCCGTAAGAAGACAGCGGCAGAGAAGGAGAGGTGGTGGGAGGAGTCGAGACGATTCGAGGAAGGGTCGCTGCTCTCTTTGATCTGGGTCCAAGATGGCGCCGTGCAGCATGTCTTCCTCAGTGTTTCTGAGAAGATCACTGACCCAGCCAAAGAGTATGGCTTGACGAACCACAACACCATAGCTTTCATTACCACAAGCCTGGTAACCCAGGATCGATCAACAATTAGGACGCTCATGCAGGCCAAGTCGCGCATGGCTCGTGGAGTTCTTCTCGAATTCCCAAAGGTTATGCCGGCTACCTTCGTGCCCATAATGGAGTGCTTGAAGGCCATGCAACGGTTGAACCGCCTCCCCTTCCGGCAATGGATCATACCCGCCAAAAACGAGGGTCCATCACGACGAGTACAGAAGGTTCACGATGTCCCTCCGCCTCTTTACGCTCGAAATCCCGGCTTCAGATTTCCTCTCAGGACTCTTGTGAAGGTAGAGGATGACTCGTTCTCCATAGAGCCCACGTCCTCAAGCGACGACGAAGCGATTCTCGACAAGCTTGAAGCTAAAACGCAGCTTGATCGCGGGCAATGTCGTGCGTTGGTGGCAGCTTTGACTCGAGAATTTGCGTTCATTCAAGGCCCCCCTGGAACGGGCAAGAGCTATATTGGACTTCAAATCATGAGGGTTCTGTTGGATATTAAGGAGAAAGCCGACCTCGGGCCGATTCTCATTGTGTAAGTTTCCCCGCGATGTCTTCAAGGCATGCGATCATGACTGTTTGACACCGCGAAAGTGTCTCAAGGTCGTCAGGCCTGTCTTCCACATCCTACTTTGTTACCGAAAACACGATCGAAGACATCCAGCCTTCACTCTGCGATCATTCTTTGGAAATACACACACTAACAAACCCAGATGCTTCACAAACCATGCTCTAGATCAGTTCCTTGAACATCTTCTTGAGATCGGGGTCAAGAAGCTCATCCGTGTTGGCGGTATGAGCAAATCCAAGAAGCTCGAAAATCACAACCTCCGCACCATTGGTGAATTGGAAACCAAGACCAAGGCGGAAAAGTATATGGCAGCTATGAACTACAAGGAACTGGAAAAGAAGGAGAAGGAAGCCACGTCGATATTGGCTGGTCTGCACGGGTTGCAAAAGCGTGCTGAGTGGCAAAACCTGAAAGCTCATATCCACGAGGAATATCCAAAAATCTACAACCAATTCCGTCGGGTTGACGACCATGGCTTCAAGGCAGCTGGTCGCCATCCATTCGACATCTGGAAACCCACTGTTACATCAAACACCGCACAGACACCAGCAGCTTTGCTACGACATATCCTACAGAAGGCGACTATCGATGTTTATTCTTTGTCTATACATGAACGAAGCGCATTAGTCGTCTATTGGATTGAGAAGGCTCAAGGCAACAAAGTTGGTGAATTGTTCGAAATCGCCAACGATGCCGCCAAGACCCAACATGCGTTGAGCAACATTCATGAAGAATTGAACCGACGAATTTTGGAGGAAGCAGACGTCATCGGAGTCACTACGTCCGGCCTGGCGAAACGAATCTCAGTTCTCCAGCAGGTCAAATGCAAAGTGATCATCTGCGAAGAGGCCGGGGAGGTAATGGAACCTCACATGCTCGCGGCATTGCTCCCAGACGGTAAGCCACCAACTCACGCACTATCAAAGACCATTTCTAACACCTTATGAAGCGGAACACGTGATCCAAATCGGTGATCATGAGCAGCTTCGACCCTCTGTCCAGAACTTTCGAGACCTGTCGCTGGAGAGTGAGCAAGGAAAACTCCATCAATTGGACAAGAGTCAGTTCGAGCGACTATCGACTGGCGAACCGGGGAGGCCCCTAATGCCCGTCGCCCAGCTCAATGTCCAACGCCGAATGCGCCCTCAGATCTCAAACTTGATTCGTGAGACGATTTACGACAAACTAAAGGATCATTCATCGACACATGATCTGCCAGATGTGGTTGGAATGCGTCGGAATGTCTTCTGGCTTGACCATGTGAACCTTGAGAACGAGATGGACACTAAATCCCATGACACCAAGTCCAAGTCCAACATCTGGGAGGTCAAAATGGTCCACGCCCTAGTCCGCCACGTTGTCCGTCAAGGAGTCTACAAAAGCGACGACATTGCAGTGCTTACCCCATATACCGGTCAGCTTCAGAAGCTACGTGTGGCTATGAGTAGCGATTTCGAAATCTGCCTCAGCGATCGCGATCAAGAAGCGCTCGAGAAGGATGTATTTGCAGTTGATGATGACCGTCCCGACGATAAAGCAGCATCCGACCACCAGGACCACACCAGGAAGCCGCTAGAGAAGAAGAAGCTCTCTGAGCTGTTGCGGGTAGCCACCGTCGACAACTTTCAAGGAGAAGAGGCGAAGATTATTATCGTTTCCCTGGTGCGCAGCAACGAGAGGAGAAATGTCGGATTTCTGAAGACCACGAACCGCATCAATGTACTTCTAAGTCGTGCTCAGCATGGAATGTATCTTATTGGCAACGCGGACACATACTCAAGCGTTAATACGTGGCAGAAAGTCATCAGTATGCTACGCGCTACCGATTCTGTAGGCAAGAGCCTAGATTTGTGCTGCCCTCGACATCCCGAAACCGCCATCGAAGTCAAGCAACCCGATGATTTCCACAAAGTCAGTCCCGAGGGTGGCTGTAGAGAAGCATGCACCGATCGCCTCGACTGTGGCCATCGTTGTGGGACACGATGTCATTCAGATACTATGCATGCGGTCTTTCAATGCGAGCAGCCATGTCAGCGCCGCCATCAACCGTGCGACCATGCATGCCAGAAAGCCACATGCGGTGAGTTGTGTGGAAAGTGCATGATCGCCTTGGACAACGTACAACTCCCGTGCGGTCATGTTAAGAATGGCGTTGCTTGCCATCTGACCCTGAAACTCACCAGTATTCCTTGCGACGTAAAGATTACGAAGCATGTGCCTGGCTGCGGACACGATGTTGTAGTCAAATGCTCGTTGGAAGTTGAGCGAGAAGGCTTCAAGTGCCTTACACCGTGTCAGACTTCGCTGGCTTGCGGTCACACATGTCCTGGGAACTGCGATCGCTGCTTTACCAAGACCATGTTCGGCCAGCCCGTCGTGAAGCATCTAACCTGTGAAAAGATATGCGGAAGGAAGCAGGGAACCTGCAATCACGACTGTTCTCGCGTATGCCACGATGGCACTGACTGCGGCCTCTGCCAGAAGCCTTGCGAGGTAAGTGTTCGTTCTGAACACACGTTCAACCCGCTAACGAGACCAAGGTACGCTGTAAACATTCACAATGCAAGCTCAAGTGCCATGAGCCCTGCGCGCCCTGTATCGAAAAGTGTGTGTGGGAATGTGAGCATCAAGGCGCATGTTCGATGCCCTGTGCTGCCCCATGCAATCGGCTTCCCTGCGACGAGCGCTGCACCAAATTGCTTCCCTGCGGCCACCAATGCCCTAGCGTATGCGGCGAAAACTGCCCGGTCGACTACTGTCAGCAGTGCGGTATGCAGGGGGACGCCCAGCCGGATAGGTTCGAATTCAAGTCCTACTCAGAAATCGATCTTGACGAGTCGCCCATAATTGTCCTCGGCTGTGGCCACCCTTTCACTACTGAGTTCATAGACGGCCTTGTTCGTCTCCAGGATGTGTACGAGCGCGAAGAGAAGACTGGTCGCTATATTGGTCTGGTCGAAGATAACAAGCTCGCCGCATTGGTTCCAAAATGCCCAGATTGTCGGATGCCTATCAAACAGTACGTTACCCAACGCTACAACAGGCTCATTAACCGAGCGGTCATCGACGAGATGTCCAAGCGCTTCATTGTCAACGGCCAGCAAGAACTTCAGCAGCTGGAGGACATGCTTAAGGATCTAATGGATAGCCTTGAAGAGTCACGAAAGTCGGTTGTTCCAGCCTTCAACATCTCGCTTTGCGGTGACGTAAGCGACAATATCACCATGAGATTCATAAACGACGGCGTCAAGAACCGTTCCGAAGACGCAATCAGTCTGACCAACGCTATAAAGTCATTTCGTCACAGGATGGACATTCAGCATAAACCGACATACAAACTTCACCAAGCGACTGTCCATGCTGTAGCGCGGAGCACATCGCTAGATTCCGCACTCGCAATAATGACCATCGAATTGTCTGCTCAGTCCGTGAAGCGCGACCGCGATCTGCGCGTCATGATGGGTGGCTGCTTGCTTGAGCTCAAGATGCGGTGTTTGGTGCTCGAGGACAACTTCCACATCGCTCGTGCTGTAAAGCTGAAGAACCTCAAATCGACACTGCCACTCAACTTCGGAGGTGACCCACCTGACAGGAAGACGGAACAATTTCTCCAGGATTGCAAGAAGCTGGCCGACGACTGCATCGCCGAGAGCCTCCCGAGGCTAGCTGTAGAGGCAACGCTGTACTACGCCCGTATTGCTCAAGTATTCGCCAGCTCCGGGCTTGCCAAGGACGCGGACCGTGCGAGAGCGACAGGCTATTGCAACACTGCCAAGGAGTTGCTGAGGAAAGCAGACCAGCTTTGTGAGCACTCGTTCCGCGACCAGGATATTCTGCGTCAGGCCACTGTGAATGCCCTCGCGATGCTTGACAAGGAGTTCTACGAGTCCGTCTCCGAGGAGGAAATGCACGCTATCAAGCTAGCCATGGTGAGCGGTCGTGGAGGTATTGCAACACACTCGGGACACTGGTACAACTGCGCCAATGGGCACCCGGTAAGTCTTTTCAAAGAACAATTCTATGTTGTGGTACTAACGACTGATGAATAGTTCGCCGTCGGCGAGTGCGGTATGCCCATGGAAGAGGCTCGCTGCCCAGAGTGTGGTGCGCCTGTCGGTGGCCAGAACCATGTTGCTGTCGCTGGCGTTTCACGCGCAACGCAGATGGAGAACTGAGCTTGTTTTGGTACCCTATCAGTGGGCTTGATGGGATTTTGATGCAGCCTGGATGACTTGGGGGTCTCTTAAGCCTCGCAATCGAACACAGAATGTTGCGCGGAGCCATCCAGGCATGGCTATCCGGTGATCGCGTCGGTAGGACTGAGCTTCAAGAGAAATTGAACGGTACGAACAGGATGCAGCTATATCACGGTTGAAGGGTAGATTTCGGATAGTTACGGTGAGTCTAATGGGATATTCCGTCGCAGTGGAGGTTGTTGGTAGGGCAAGAGTGATGGTGAACAGGTCAAGGACTGGTAAGCTGCGGGATGCAATAGCCCTAGCCGATTGCGCACGTACCCACGAACAAGCTCTTGTCATCTCCACCAATATCACGATGCACACAACTTAAGCTTCGTGAGCGTCTCTTGAGGGAAGAGTGAGGTCTCTGCCATATCTTAAGTTCGTGCTGGTGGCTCCCCACGCCAAAGAGCAGCTGAACTCGAATAGGACACCACTCGCGATATCAACTTGCCGACTCACCCGAACCCCACACAGCTGTGGCTTGCAGGCGACACCCCTAGCATGACTCATGCGACTTTCGAACGGTCTCCAATACGATTTGATCAGTGATGTCTGTACAGCGCCAGACTTGCATTTGCCAAACATTCTCCAGTACTCCCAGACTTCGAGACATGGAAAAAAGGACCCCAGACAGCAACTAACTTGCTGATCCTTTTCCTCTTCCTGGTGATGAAGCTTGGCATGCTTAACCGCGGAGTGCAGAGCTACGCTACTTACCCTTTTCGATACCATCTCCGCTTTAACGGCTAGCCGATAACAGACTAAACACCACCTCGGCAGCATCCCGAGGCGCATTTCCCCAGAACAATAGTTCCCTCAGCGTTTTCCCCCATTCGTGGAAATTCTACCCACTTTCTCTCCGTTCTATCAGGTGGGGCCGTTCTCCTCCAAATGTGTGTAGTCTGGGGCCCCAGATTCGAATAGCAGCGGAGTCTGGAAGGGGCCAGGTTTGTACTCTTTGGCACTACTTCAAGCTTTTGGCGTCGGCTAGGCACGTTGATTCGTGGTGATACCGCTGTTAGAGGCATGTGGTTTGTTGGATGTGACTAGCTCGTTTGTTGTAACCGCCTGTGCAGTGTGGGTCGGATGCTGTGGATCAACAACTGTGAGTGTTCTGGGTCTGCTGTGATGACCTTTTATCAGGTACAGGAAGGGTCTGTGCTACGTAACGTATCTGTGATACGGTAAGGTGTGGAAGGGACAACGCTGAGGGGTAAGGAGCGTCGGACTAACACACCTGGCAGTTCACATTTGTGCGTGCGGTCCCGAGCCCATGGGGGTTGACAGGGGGCCGTGCCACGCCGATGGGTTATGTATATATGCCCATCTTGTCTCCGTTGCTTTTTTTGCTTATATCGTTACTCTAGAGCGTTTTTGCGAACCGCACGTTGTGTTCTTTTTTTGTGGAGTTGGGCGCTGCAAGTTTTCGTCAACCACTACTACTCCAGTTGTCAAGATGGTTTCCAAGACGAGAGCGTACAATTGGTATGGACAACCTCCTATCAGTTTTTGGAGCTTCGTTAACTTCTATAAGGTACATCTCGCTCGTTGCTGCATCATGCATGGTGCTCTATGGGTATGATGCATCCGTCTTCAACGCCCTCCAGAACTCGAAGAACTGGGTTGCATACTTCAACACCCCCAGCCCCAACATAATCGGGGCGATCAATACCTCGTATACGGTCGGAGCCGTTGTGGCCGGTTTTTTCATGGGTGGTCCTCTCGCCGATTGGGCTGGTCGGCGCGTTGGCATGGCCGCTGGAGCAGTTTTGGTCATCATCGCCACGTTCATGCAGACTTTTGCTCCTCGTGGACAGATTGGAACGTTCATTGCGGGTCGTGTCATTATTGGTATTGGTCAGGGTCTTGCTCTGACGGCTGGTTCCATCTACATCGGCGAACTGTCTCCCCCGGAGATCCGTGGAAAGATCATGTCCTTCTGGCAGATGTTTTATTCTGTCGGTTCCTTCATTGCGTACTGGGTCAGTTTCGCCACTACGAAGCACCCCAAGGGCCTGGGAGATTGGGACTGGAAGATGGTCGTCATCTTCCAGCTCTTGGTACCCATTCTCATTCTGTCGCAAGTCTTCTTCATTCCGGAAAGCCCTAGATGGTACGTGCAGAATGGCAGGAACTACGAAAATGCCCGTCGGTCGCTCCGCCGCGTTCGTGACACCGAAGAGGAGGTCGAGGAAGAAATCACCACCATCCGCGAAGCCATCGAGTTCGAAGCAGAGGCCATCTCCTCGGGCTACTCGGCACTCTGGAAGGATAAGTCAATCAGGAAGCGAATGTACATTGCCATGATCGTCAACGCCGGTCAACAGATTACCGGTCAAGGAACACTCAACTCCTACAGCTCCATCATCTACAAGAAAGTCTTCAAGAACAGCGACACTGTCGCTCTAATCAACGCACTGAATGCCACTTTTGGAATCATCTTCACGCTCAACGCTACCTGGACTGTCGATCGCTTCGGTCGCAAATTTCTCTTCATCGTCGGTGGCATCGGCATGGCGGCCTGTATGCTCATTGCTGCTACCATTGAGACACAGACGCCATCGCCCGGTGGGGCCAAGACACAACCTGTCGGCATCGCGATTGTGTTCGTCATGTTCCTGTTTGCCTTCTTTTGTGAGTTACACCGTTGCCCACAATACTACTACCCCGTCACCTAACAACATTACAGACAAGCCTTCCTGGGGCGCAACAGTCTGGATCTTCACGGCAGAGATCTTCTCCATGAACGTTCGCGCACAGGCTGTGGGTATGTGCTCGCAGAGCCAGAACGTCGTCAACTCCATTGTCCAGCAGTTCTTCCCTATTTTCCTCAAGAACGAGGGCTTCTACGCATTCTACATGTTTGCTGCTATCAACGTCTTGCTCGCTGTCTTTGTCTGGTTCTTCGTACCTGAGACGAAGAAGGTTTCGCTTGAAGAGATGGATGCCGTGTTTGGTGGGGCGAACCATGTTGTTGAGGGCGCAGCGATTGAGCACAAGGATCCTGCGAGGCATGAGAGTGTTGGGGTTATTGTTGAGGGCAAGACCGTTACTGAGAGGTTTGAGAAATCTACATGAGAGGCTTGACAATTATGATTATGGTTGAAGGGTAGTCGGTGGTTGTTACACCTTCGGGTCCTAGTATGTAGTGTACCAAGGTTCACTGCCAGTTGTCAGCCTACGACCACGGTTCACCATCACCATATGGTGTCTCTGAACATGATATATCAAGTTTTCCCTGAACCTCATCTTCCAACTTCCCCGTATAACAAAACTCCGCCCTGCAAGCAAAAAGCATACCACTTTTTTCACCCCAAAAGAAGAAAAATGTCAAATAACAACATGTCCACGACATTCACGTCCACATTCGTATTCACAAACAAGAACGAGACATACAGCCCGCCGTCCCTCCTCTCCCTAGCACTCCAAGGCGAACACCTCAAACACGTCAACGCACCACCCCCTACACCCCCACCTACACCCCCACCCTCACCACCACCACCCCCTAATGCCTCTATATCCATCCCAACCCCAGAAATAGCCCAGCACCTCCATAACCGCGCCCTCGCGTCTGATTTTGACAAAAACTGGGAACCAACATCAGCGCGCGTGCACCACCACCTCGACACGATAGCAGACTACTACTCAACTAGTAGTGCTGGATCCCAGAAAGCCTTCGGCCGGGAGGGTAGGCGAGGGTGGGAGTATGCGCATAAACTCGGGTTAGCGAGGGGTGAGAGGGAGGTAGGGAGGGTTGATGGGAGGTGGGGTGGGGGGTGTGTTGTGTAGTTTAATAGAATGGGAGAAGTTCATAAGAAGGAAGAATGCGAGGAGAAGGAGGGTTTGGAGGAGGGTGTGGAGGAGGAGGGGAATGATGACAAGGGGAAGGGGAAGGACGTTGTGGAGAGAGATTGGCAGGAATGTACAGGCAAGGATGAAAGGATTATGAGGAGGTGGGAGATTGTGATTGGGATGTTGAGGCGTCGGTAGAGAGAGTGTTGGGTATCGGTCTGTCTGCTTGTCAGTGGCAGGCATGAGCAAGGTGGAGTTTGGCGTTTGTTGGGGTTCGAAGCGTTCAAAGCGTATGCGCATGTCAGTACCTGATATTCAAATGGAAGCGAAAGTCTCCAGGCAGTACTATCTCTATATGTAGCCCGCATTTCTGCATGTAGTCTTATGATACCTATGTCACCCAATCTGCTTCAACCTATCTCCAATCCTCCAAGTAGAGCTTCAACGACGTAGCACGTACACCGATTTCTTCTCGGGGTTGGGATTAACCTGTATATATTAGCTGAGTTCGACACGCTTATAGACCGAGGGTGTACGTACAAAGTTGCGATCGCCATCCTCGGCCACAACGAGGTGACCCTCGTACCTCCAGCTCTCCCTCTCTTCGTGAACCCGGCGCCTCGCATTTTCATCTGCCTCGTTGACCAGGTCCAGAGTGAATGCCACAACCATAGAAGCGTTGAAGACAACCTCGTCGACCACCTCCGCCCAAACACCAGTACACAGATTGCTCTTCCTGACCACAAGAGACCTGAGAGTATCCTTGTGCCGCTGGATCAAGTTGGTGAAGTCTTGTTCGTCGGCGGTTATGCCTTCGAGGCTCATCGATCGCAGTTTCGGCCAGGTTGCTCCGAGACCGAGATAACGGAAGACGGGTTGATCGTCGTGGACGACGTGGCCATACATGAAGCCATGACTGAATGCCCAGCCAGATATGTGGAGGGCGAGATGGCGTAGGTCTTGAGCAGCAACGAGGAGCTTGGCTAGATTAGCGAGCTGCTCGACGCCACCGGGGTTAGGGCCACTGAATGATCTTGGACAATCTGAAATCGTCAAGTTTAATTCCAACTTGACTAGGTGTTGAAACATAAATTTGCCGGCTTGCAAATCATTCTTTTCTGGAAACTCGAAGATACCAAGGGAGAACTCGTTGCTCGGCTCGCCTTCTTTACGCCGTTCGACTGTAAACTCACGAACTCCTGTGAATCTCGACAGGGAAATGGCGCCGATGAGCTGACGAAATGGATGGTCTGGGGAGGTATAGCGATTGGTAGATCGATACGTGCCCACACCAGGTGCGCTAGGGAGACCGCCTCTTGGAATTACGTCGCGCACGACATCGCGTTCGGTAGGAATGTAATGTTGACGTGGCGAGTATACAATCGATGAGACATTCGGCATATTCTCTAAGCCCCGTGCAAGCGACTGTAGAAGGACCCCGGTACCTTTCATATCTTCCTGTTCTTGGTACAGCGCCTGGTATCGCTTCCATCTGCAGATGTGTTAGCTTAGTGTGCATTAGCTCGATGAATCGCACAACGGACCTGGTCCTTCTTGCCCAATGAGAGCCGAAGTCAAGCTCACTAAACTGCTTTTGCGCAAAGTAGTAAACGTTATCTTGTTCCGCCAGCCTTGCATCATAGACTGACCCATCGAAGACAATCTCTTTGACGTAGCTGGGATAGATGGAGTGTAGCGAGACATTCTGGAAAGCACCGAGAGCTTTGTACCTCGCACAGGCGACAATACTGCGGAATAGTGCCGGGGTGGCATTGTCTCGAAACTTTCTGCTGACAGCTCGGGCCGCCTTGACATGCACAGCTTGGAGGTAGCTGAATATCTCGATTTGAAGCTCGGCAGGCAACAAGTCGAAAGAAGCCATCTTGCAAGGCCACGGAAGAATTGTTTGGCGGTGGGGGCAGTGTCGAGTAGAGAGCAAGGCAGATGTTTGCTAGAAGTGAAGTGTGGGGAAGTCGGAGCTGGCTGCAGAGCCAAGGCCAGTACAGTAGAAGGATCACCGATGAGGTAAGAGCCCATGACCATGGACTGGGTACCTAATGCGTTGAGCTCGTGGACATGATAAAGTTTGTGAAGTCATGAGCGAGAGCATCTTGATACATGTACTATAGTGTTGCTACACTATCAAGCAGACGACGAGCTGCTGATCTACTGCTTTCTTAACCGGCTGAGCGCTGCCATGACACCTTCGCTCATATCTTCTTCTGCTTGCTTCCTCTTCGCCGGCCTTGGAGCAGTTGATTGAGCGTGGTGCGCAATTGTTGCGCGACCCATCTCTGCCTCGCGCATGGCCTCCTCTGCGTCTTGGTTGAGATGTTCAGCAGGGAGATGTTCAGCAGGACGATGGTCAGGTTGCCTGTCCGCATCTGACTCGACAGCCGCAAATGGAGCAGATCTCTCCAGCTCAATTGCAAGAGGTACAGCCTCGTCCACTCTCTGACGCGCAATATCTTCCGAGTCTGCTCCCACCGGGGTCTGGGTTTCGCCCTCCGCCATGGGGATGTCCCGTGACATAGTCGCTGGATTGCTATCGCTAATACCTCGTCTCATTGCCTTCTTGACTCTGAACGGTTCCCGGACGGCATTGCACCATCGCTGAACCTTCTTGTCACCCCATCCTGCAATCAGCCCAATCTCCTCTGGCCCGGCGTTGATTGCAGTGCGAATGCTACCAAAGTTGGAGACTAAGCCAACGGCATCCGTCTTGTTGATACTGCGCGGTACGGTGATGAATTCGACCATCTTCTCGGAGTAGGTGCCTGCCTGCTGAGCGCGGATACTGGTCGGTGCAGCGTTTTCGAATGTCTTGAAGAGCTCCAAGTAGCGACCGGCTTCCTGTGCGCTCCAGCATAGCATGACAGTGACGTTATTGACTAGTGACGTCTTTGACAATTCTTTGAGTGACTCTTCATGATTCTCGATGTCGACCATGGTAAGCAGTATGCGGAGACTGTACTGGCCCTTTAGGTCTCGGATGCGGTTATAGATATACTCGGGATGCAGGCGGTGGTACTTGAGCGATAAGAAGAGCGCACATGTTGTGGCACCCACGACGTAATCAGCCGGAATGTCTGAGTACTCCCAGGCCGTCGCGCGCACATTGTTCAAAATGGGATTGCCCTTCTGGCGCGGTGAGACGAGAATAGAGCTGGGACCCGATCGCGATGGCAAAGCTTGCGGTTTCGGCTGCTGCACTGGGACGGTCGAGGCAGAGGCACCAGCGCGGGGGCGATTGTCATCCATACTAGCCAGGTCTTGAAGTTGCGATTAATGGTGGACGTAGACGGTGGAATTAAGTGTCACGTGCAACGCCGAGACGGCGCTGAGCCCAAACCGCCGGTCGACCCCATCATCTCCCTCGCATCTTCACATCCTCACCTCCTCAGTCGCCCACGAACCGCCCGCGCCCACCACCGCCCGGAACCGGACACGCTCGACGCCCGCCGGACTTTGCCATTCGAATGCGCACTGTCGAGTAGAGCGCCCATCTTGCTGCCGCGGCCGACTTGCGCGGAGGACGCCAAGCGCTCCAGTACGAGCCTCTCACCCACCTCTGCACGCCCGCCTCCGCCCTCACGTGCAATCCTCGCAGACGGCCTCCATGTCGGATCCCAGTGCGAAACGGCAACGTCTGGACTCGACCGGCCGCTTCTCACCCGCAAGCCCACCCTTTGACGTCGCTGCCAAGGCTAGCGGCCAGACGACAAAGCCGGCCATGCATCCGCGCACACCCACCTCGCCACCCTACGTCGCGATGCACTCGCTCTCACAGTCGGCAACATCGGCGTCAAATTTGCACCCCTTTCCCACGCCCGCGAGCACCGCCGGATTTGCGTCTAGCGCACAACTCGACAGCGATGGCGATGCGAGGATGGAGGAGAGCGCCGACGATGATGCGGCACGGGCAGGCCAGTACAGACTCTCCAACCACAACCGGCAAGGGGAGTCGGTCTACACAAAGGACGGCCGACTGCGAGCTGCCCAAGGTATCAGCGGGAGTCAGCTGTTCAGCGTCACCAAGGAGCGCCACGCGCCATCAAGACCGCACCCCTCGCAGAATCTTCTCAGACTCTACAGCCTCGAACCGCTCGCCCGCTCCGTAGCCCGCAACGACCCGGTCACAGGAGAGAAGATTAACAAGCTTCGAAAGTCCTACGAGGGCCACATAAAGCAGATGCAGATCGCTGGCAAGCCGAAGGCGACGAAGATGGACAGAGTGTTCCACGACCTACTATCCATACCAGAAGACGATTGGAACTCCCAGAACGTAACGGGCAAGCAGGCGGAGAAAAAGGCATTAGCCCCGGACGGCACCGCACTCGACCCGGACTTTGCCCAGCTTCTCGACGGCGCACTCGCCGGCATCGCGCCCGGGCCCCTCCCTACAGCCGACGCCGCCAAATACAAGGCCTATCTCGGCACAGACGAAGTTATAAAGCCAAAGCCCCAAGACGGACCCGTCCAACGAGCGACACCCTTCACATCAGCCGCACTTACCCCCACCAATCACAGCATAGGAAACAGGGGCCTGGCGAGACCAGAAAGATCAGGATCAAAGCGCGCCTACACGGACGCGACATTCCAGGGCTACGGCGAAGGATTCGGAGACGACTACGCAGACTCGACAGGCGGGGAAGACACACCAGGCGGGAACATGAGCAAGAGACGGAAGCTCCAATTTGAACGAACACCCCACTCGGTCGAAGTGGGCGGCGTACGACGATAACAGCACCATTACTTTCTTTCACACTTAAACATATCAAACTTCACAGCATCGACTTCGGCTTCGGAATCTTTCACGGCAGGCGTCACACAAAACGCGTCACGAATCCACGCAATGGCGCTATCAGGTCGGGTGATAGGGGGCTTCGAGCACCTCACATCAATTTTACTGCATATTGCGAGCGGGTGCGGATTGGAATGACGACACATTTCTACTATACATACATGCGGATGAGGACATCCGTGTCGGATCGACAATCTGCGTTTGCTTTGGACCTTTATCTGTGCTAGGTTTGCTTCTTTTTCTCTTTCGTCACTACTTTCAGATGTGCATATTAGAGCGGAAAAAACCCTCCCATGATACCCTTAGGATCTCACTCACAGATATGTGGACCTATCAAAATTGAACTCAATCGAATCGAATCGTTAAATCTAAATGAGCTTGTCCTTGCTGCCCAGTGGACTGCCTCTTTTCCGTGTCCCGTTTTACTCTTGCCCCAGCAAAATCTTCAGCGTCTCAACACCAACGCCCAGCACCTCCTGACTCCGACTCTCCTTTAGCACCACCTTGAGCGTCTCCACCGCCCCTTTTGCCTTGCACTTCTCAACCCCCTCATCCACCCCCACCACGCTCCTCAAACAAACAACACCCCTATACCTAATCCCCTCGTCCTCATCCTGACACAGCCCCAACAACCACTCCACACTCTTCCCCTGCTGCAAAAACTCCAACACGGCAACATCAACAGAAAGTAACATGGCCAATGCGCCCCCCGCCGCACTCCGCGTCGCCCCATCCTCCACATCCGTCATCGCAAGCAGTACATGCAAACGATGTTTCGCGCGCGGCGACGCATCCGCAAAGTTGCCAATACACACCGGGCTCGCCATGAGATTACACAGCAGTTCCGTAGCCGCACGGCGGACCAGCGTGTTGTGCGACAACAGCAAGTCGTCGACGACGGTGTCGAAGGACTGCCTGAGAATAGCGTCTTGGGTGCTGCGGTCGAGGGACGCGAGATTCGTGAGCGCGAGGAGGGCTTCAAAAGCGTGCAACTGCCACCAGCTCGAAGTCGAGGTCGAAGTCGAGGTCGAAGTCGACTCCGGTTTGGAGAGTTGGCTGACGAGGGGCCGGATGGCGCTCGTGCTTGATACTGCGGCGTTGAAGACGTGCGAGGGGTTTATGCTTGTAAGCAATCTTGAAAGTGCTTGTGCGGTTGTTGGCAGGGCCGTGGGCGAAAAGGGCGTTGTGCCCGTTGTGGAAGCGTCGTTTGTAGTGTTAATGTGGTCCCAGATCTGGACGAGCAATTTCACGGCGCCTTGCTGGGCCATAGGGCCGCGGGATTTTGCGTCTTTGGAGAGGGAGAGGAGGATTTGGCTGCTTTGGGTGAGGATCGAGGGCGTGCCATTTTTGCTGACGTGCACCAGGAGGGGAACGACGTTGGCATCTAGGAGCCGTTTGCAGCGGACGCTGACGCTGGAGTCTTTTAGGAGGTCGTCGGGTGCCGAGGGCTTTTGTACGTTTGCGTAGGCTTTTAGCTGCGCCATGCGTTTTTCTTCTTCGGATTGCATGGGCTGGTAGGTTGTCATGTTTACGAATATTGTGAGACCGCCGAAGATGATATTCTTTGGTGTCGAGGCGTCGCTCATGGTTTGGATGAGACGTTTGAGGAACTTTGGGGATTTTGAGAGATCTTCGCGGACCTTGGGTTGGAGGGAGGCGTAGGCGAGGCCTTCGACCGAGTCTTGTTTGGACGAAGTGTCGCCGCCTATGACCATGGACTTGAAGCTGGCAATCAGGTCGCTTTGGTCTACCTTGCCTGGTGTGACGATCTGTGGTCCTTCAGTGGATGGCTGTTCCTCTCCTAGCTTGACGAGGACGAGCGCAGCTAAATTCGCGCGCTTCTTGTCTTGACTCTCCGCTACCAGGTCTTCGAGCCATTCTCTGCAGTGTTTGTTGATTGCCTCTCGACAGTTCTTGTCGACACATGCCGCGCTGATGAGCTCAAGAGTCGCCTGTTCTAGTTTGTGAGACTTCTTGCTCTCGACTCTAGGCACCAACGTGCTAACAAAGCCATCCGTGAGGAAGAGCGCAGCGGCTGCTGTAAGTGCGACCGGAAAGATCGCCGCCGCCGCCGAGAAGGCAATAACCAGATCATTTGCATCCCCCTTCTGCGCCCGGTACGTGACGAACTTCGATATAAGCTCCCCCGCCGTATCCGGCGCCAGCTCAAACAACTTGATACTAGCAAGCGTCGCCTGACTGCGCAGACTATTCGGCAGCCTTATGTCCAGCGACGCGAGGATAACATCAAAGCTATCCGCATCAATGATCCCCTTGAGATGCTCCGCATAATGAGCCAGCAGCTGCGCAATCCCCTTCATCGCGCGTTCGGCATGTTCGAGCGCTTCCTCCATCATCATAGCCAGACTGAGCATGAAACAGTCCCTATGCCCCGTCTTGAACGCTTCTTCGTCTGGCCAGACAGCGCGGTTAAGCAACACCTTGAGCAGGCCATCGATCGAATCATCGCCCCGCTCAAACATCTCGTAGTAGATCCTCGTCGGCTGCTCCCTCACCGCATTCGCAAGCCACATCTGCGCCCCAGCATTCTGCAGCAGCTCACCCGTGACCTGATCCAAGATATCGTCTTCACCCTTGAAATCGAAGAGGATACCCATCGCCTGTTCCGCCTCTTTCTGCTTCAAGCCATGGGATTTCATCACCCGGAGTGCCTTTTCCCCATCATCTTCATCCTTGCTCTTCACCCAAGCTTTGCAGATACTCAGTAACTCGCTCTTATCCTCCTCTTCCTTCAGAGCGACCCAAGCTTCTTTGATCAACGGATGCTCGGGTGCAATGGTGCTAGCTTCACGCAGGTACCGCGCTGCAACGGCCAATTCACCCGCCTTGCTGCTCTTGGTAGCTTTCTGTGCGAGCTGCACTGCTCGCTCCTCCTCAGATGTGGTCAGCATAGTGTCATGTACGGTAGGTGGTGACTATGGCGAGACTTAAGGAAAAGGTGGATTTATAGTTCTTAAGCAACTGGGTTGTTTGGAGCACCAATGCACGGGCCTGGTAGTAGCAACGCGGGGGCGGCGGATCACGCCAGGCAGCAAGGCCTTGCATCGGCGGTCCCGAATGTTATTTTCACTCTAAAAGAATCAGAGTTCTGCAAAGTGTTGGGATCATGGTAAGATATACCAGGTTTGTTTTGTTCGTTCATTTACCAATAACAGCTCGTGAAGTCGTACGCAAAAGGTTCCAAACCCCTCTCGTCTCGCGCTAAACACGCTCGCCTAAGTTGCGCCAAAAAAGATGCGTCTAGAAGATGCTCAAGTACGATAATGCTCCGCAAAACAAACGAGACTCCAAATGTGTGAAAAGCATCCCACCGAATCCGCATGCAACACGCCAGACCACCAGACTTTTAGTTAACCAACGTGCGCCAATACCCCGTGCCCCCATGTCCGCGCAACTTCACGTCATCATGCCATTAGTGCTCATTTCTCCATAGTTAATCGGTATTGTCAGTGGCATTCTCCGGCTCTTTGCGCTGTATAACGCCAAGGAACAAGAGACGTTCCCATACATCATCTTTCACAAGCACACGCGCCTTGTCGAATGGCATGCCATCCAGCTCCCTCAGGTTCTTGCACAGATTGGCAAGCATCATCTCGGTAACCCGCCGCCTAATACGGGTCTCGTAGTCCAGTCGCATGAGATGTTGCTCGTCTAATTCAACGTCTCCATCAGGCAACACGAAGCGGTCTGTGAGCTGCTCCTCTGAGGGCTTCTGTCTGAGTGACATGATCCGGTTCTCGGATGCTGGAGCATAGAAGCGTAGAGTGAGGGGGTTGTCTCGCCAGTCTAGCTTTGACAGTGTTCCCAGCTTGCCCAAGACCAGGGCGTTTGCGCGCAGGCGCTCGAGCTTGTTGCCTGCTAAGAGAAGCTCGCTCAGCCGCTTGATATTGAGTAGAGGTCGAAGATCCGTGATAGAGTTGAAGTTCAGGTTCATGGACCGGATGTTTGGCGTCAGCTGGCCAAAGTTGTCTGGTAGCTCCTTGAGACCCATGGAAGCCAACTCTAGTCGCTGAAGACTCAAAAGGTGCTGTGAGAGCTGCATTCCGTGCGTATGGTTGAGGGATAGATACAGGTTGCGTACTTCCGGATTTCTCACAAAGTTGTCGACGCAGGTTTCAGTGTCCGACTCGGTGTCCAGGATCTGTTCCCGAGCCGAGAAAGTGCGCAGGTGTCGAAGATGTTCTAGGCCCGACACTTGCGTCAAAGAGTTGCCGTCAACGTACAGAGATTCCAACTTCGGGAAGTATCTATCAACGTCAAGAAACGTGGTGCCGTTTCTACAGAGACGGATCGATCTCAGGAACTTGCAGGGCTTGGTTGGCTCGTCGAGGAGCGGAAACTCTTCGATCTCATTATCGTCTGTTCATAGTTAGGCTCCAAACAAACATATAAGAAAAATAAGCTTGAACATACCAAGATTGAGATGCTGGAGCTGGGGTAGGCATTGCAGGTTCCGCACTTCGAGCAACCGGTTCTTTCGCAGATCTAGATCAGTGAGAGATTTCCTATCGAATAATTTAGCAAATGGCTCTGATATTTGGGACGACAGGATACTCACAGATCAGCTCGTGAGAAGTCTACCATCTCGATCTCGTTCCCGCCGGCACTCAACTCCATCAGGCCATCGAGATGTAAGATTACGTCTAGGGATTTGATATTATTGTTGTCAACCTTCAGGATCCGAAGATGTACTAGCTCAGCAAGTCCGTCCAGGCTATCGATATCGTTACCCGATATGTCAAGATGTTGCAGATTAACAAGGGTCGCCCAGGAAGTAAGTCCAGTTAGACAGTTGTTCTGTGCTTGCAGTCGCCGCATAGAGTAGGGTATGCCCTCCACTTGATTGATCTTGTTGTCCGAGACGTCAAGCTCTTCGAGTTGGTAACAAAGCTCGTCGAGACGATGTAATGTGCTGAGGTCTTTCTTGTGGAGGTTGACCTTACGAAGGTCTTCCCAATATGGCTCATCTGGCTCAACATCCTGCAGTGCCTTCACCAGCTCCGCGGTACCCTGTGCATATCGATCTTCCAGAGCTTTGGAGAATCGACTGCCGTCATGTTTCACAATAACACGATCCGGGAGATCGAATTCGTCGATTTGATTGAGTGTGAATTCCGGTAGATCGCTGAGCATGAATGTGACATCCCCCTTTATTGGTGAGGGTGGACCAGCGACGAGTGCGTCCTGTTCGCCGTTCCTATGGATAGGTGCCGCAAGACTCATCGACAGCTGCATTCGGTAGTTCCTCGGTGGCACTTCATCTAAAAGCGACAAGTCACCGTCTCCGCTGAAGACGGGCAGACGACTAGATCGCCCACGTGGAAGAGTCTTCGCACCATTCATTTGCATGCAAGTCGATTGCTTCTTTTCTGACTTTTGCTGAGTATGTGAAGGTCCCCACTGCTTTTGGCTGGTTTGCCGTGGCGTGTCCGCTACCTGACGCTCTAGGCCTGGAATCTCTCGCTCAGCAATCGAGATTGTGATGTCACGCACGCGCGAGCGATGCATGCTCGGAGGAGCATGGCCCCGTCCCTCGAAGTATTGTATCTCATGTTCGATGTCATCCTCGTCTGACTCCGGGATTGCATAGGTAGTGTGCGAATGCGGAGCCTTTTGGTTACTCAAATTTCGTGGGGCTTGTGTACTCCAAGAAGAAGCCCGTGTATCAGTCTTGGGATAACTCCATCCAAAATTAGAGGCCTTCGAGGGCGCCGAGCTGGTATCAGCGCATGCGATGCCGTTGCCTTCGCGGGTGACCGGACGTCCATCTTCTTCGGTTTCAGGTTTTTCAGTGTCCTCCAAGATAGTCTCCGCTGTGGGCTGTGGGCGGATAGGTGACCGCGTTTTCGCGTTTTGCTCCTTCGTTTCATCCACGGTCAGATCAGGAATGTTGCCAAATGGATCATCTTCACTCTCATTCATGCCGCTATGCTCTTGCTCTGCAGGTCGATGCTCTTTTGAAGGGCTCCTCTGACGAACCCAGATATTCTTTGCACGATCAAAGCTCATGCCGGCGACTTCCTGGGGAATGAGATGTGCAACCGCTTCAGGTGCAAGGGTCGCAACGTAATCGGATCGACGAGAGACATTCGTGGCCATTGTATGCCCCAACGATGAGCCTATCGATTGTTGTGTGCGGACCGTGCGAGACAGAGAACCCATGCCGTCGTCTTCGCCGTCTTCAGTTCTATAATGCCTGTTCGGGTTGTCCGTTATCCTGATATCGTGTTGCTCAATAATGAAGCTCTCTCCTTCCGGTGTTGCTGGGCCCTTCATGCGCGAAACGCGGAGGGAGTTTACCGACGAGTTCAGGAAAGTGTCCGAATCTTTCTCTTGGTACTTGCGCAGATGGTTCATGACTTCTGGATCCAGTTCGTGCTTGTTTGGTTCCGTCCAGCCCGACAGACGTCCCTCTCTGCTGGGAGGCCTCTCAAATGTCAACGAACTCGAAGGGTGTTCGTTGACCTCTTCAATGAACTCAGACTCGGCCTCTGTTTCCTCAAGACTGCCCAGTCCGCTAGTTGGTCGACCCTTGGTACGGATAAAGTCCATGATCTTGAGTGCTTCATCTAGAAAATCTTGTGTCGTGACAGACCGCTTACGGCTCTTATCCCGCACAGCATGCGGCCTCCTCATACTAAAAGCGGCTATTTCATGAGCGACTGCTTTTGCTCGAGTCTGCTCAGACTCGGTGTCCAAGACGGATGGCTCTAACTGTTCGCGGATGGTGTTGAGTTTCGGCGAAGACATAATGAACGCTTCTGTAGCTTCCATAATTTCTGCATGGATCTCGTCTCGTCTTCGCTGACTAGGCGTAGGGTTCCGAGGTCTCAAGATATGTCTGCGGGCCAGGGTCTCAGAATCGGCAACATTGTTGGCGGAATCCTGACGAGCATCCTTTCGTTTTCGCTCAAAGACCGATTGTATTGCTGCACGCGAATGCTTAACGGTGCCTGCTCCGGTACCATCGCTGAAAGCGTCGTCGTCCTCGACGTCGTCTTCCTCGTCCACTGCATTGATCGTTCTTCGACGCTTGGGCGTCGGATTCTTGAACGGCGAGGTTGGGCCTCTCTTTCCTTCCGCGTACTCTTGGACGACCTCTGAATCGTCCTCAACTATTGGCACAGATACTTTCCGGTGTGGCTGGAACTTCGGTCGACTAACATCCCTGAAAGGGTGCCCTGGATGACCTGACACATGTCTTCTAGCTCTGGAGGGTTCCCGCGACACAGGCGAACCATCAAGTTGAAACTTGAATGGTTGACGACTGCCAGGGGGTGCAAGGTCCAGTGATGGTGATCCATCTGGCGCACTATCATACTGTGTATCATATTCCTCAGATGAGACAGCGGAGAAGTCGCCGGAGAACTGGTACTCGTTGAGCTGACCTTGGCCGAAGGATCCAACCCGGTAGGGCGACCACGGCTGAACTGCTGTTGTACGCTCCCGATCGGTATTGTGCATACTCATCTCCTCTACCGAAGTCAACCTTGACGTCTTCTGCACCACCTTGATCATCTCTACTCTGCTCTCCTGGACGTTACTGGAAGTACCTTTCTCGGACTTGTATTCAAGCTGGCTCAAGCGCCTCTGTAAGCGGTTGCTCGTGAAAGTATCATGGGCATCAAAAAGCTTCAGTGGGCTACCGGAGTTCTTTGCTCGTTCCGGACTGAGGAAGATTTCGCGCCGTCGGTGTGGAGTTGTTGGATCTGCGAAATCATGGGCTGCAGAGGTCTGCTTGGTACTTGACTTTGAGTCTGCTGTGACTGCGTCTCCATTCGCCACTTGGGAACCAGCAAGTTTTCCGGGAGATGGGCTGAGTGGCCTTGTGCGGAAGGAACCGTCCCTAGAGTACCCGCCTCTTCGAAGCTCCACGAAACGGCCCATATCAGCAAGGTCGGGAGTACCAGCAGGGAGACCCTCCGGGAGCGAGTCGTCCTGGATCCTGGCAAACGAAGAGTCCTCGCGCTCCTGGCTCAACGCGCTTTCCTCGGTTACAGGCTGATAGTGATTTGGGGGTGGCGATCCGATCTGTCGTAGCCGGTTGGCAAGTTCGGATCCTCTGAAACTCGGAGCTGGGGCAGCGACCTGGCCAATCTTCAGGTTCGTGGTCAGATAGACTGGGCTGAAGTTCTCGTTCTCGAATTCGATTTGGCCGCTCACAGTTCGCGAAGCCTCCTGGTCTGTCGCTTTCGGTGCTTGTTGTGATGTTGATTTCTCTTGCTCTGGTGCTGATCCGTCTCGAGGCGCTTCGCGAAATGGTTCCTGCTCGTCCTTGTCCCCGGGTTTTGGCTCCAACTCTTCCTGCTCGTGATGCTCCTCCGCGTGCTGCGCTGCTGGCCACGGCGGGGGACTTGATGGCATTGCAGACAGGCTTTTTAGCAGTCCCAGCTTGCGCTTGGGTGAAGTCGCATCCTCCGAAGCACCTCCGGCGGGCTTTGCGAAGATATTCTCCAGGCCTGTAGGACCAAACAGGTCCGTCTGGTTGCCGTAGCCCACCTCGCCCTTGACGAGCCTCCGCCTCCACTCCGGGGTGTTGTCGTTGGAGCCCTTTTCCTTTTCCTTAACCGGAGACCGCGCAACAGTGTCTTGTGCCACTGTGACGTTCTGCATGACTGAGCTTCGGGATATCGAGGACATCGAGTATGAGGCGGCGCGGGAGGGCGCATTGCGGGACGCGGTGGGCGAAGAGGCGGGCGGGACGTTGATTTCACTGAGGCTGCGCTCGACCAGCACGCTCCTCTGCTTGGGCGGCCGTAGCTCCTGCGCAATGCTGCGCACCTGGATCTCGGAGAAGGAGCCTGACGACTGTCGCATGCGGGGCAGACGGCTTCGCGCTTTTGCTGGTGCGCTCTGCGAGTTCTGGTTGGCTGCGGGAGACTCTGGATTGCGCGCAAGCGTGTCCGGCGAGGGCTGCGGCACCCATTCCTCGGAGAGGTCCTCGAGCCAAGGCTGCGTTGTGCTGGCCATGGCCATAGTGGTGGTGGTGGTGGTGGTAGTGGTGGTGGAGGTGTCGTCGTGTGCGGCGCTGAAGATGCGGTGTAGAAATTGTTGTCGTGCGCAGGCGCGTCAAAAATACTATGTAAGCGCACACGGCATAGCGCGACTCCAGGAACCTCGACGGCGAGCGGTGCAGCGAACAACGCGTCGGGCGTCGAGCTGCATGCATCGGTTGATCAATAGACAAGGATCCGCGCTAGTGCTGCTCCCGTCCGAGCGTCAGAGATGGAGATCCCGGGGCGCTACTTCACAAGCCGCCGTTGCCAAGGCAACATGAGAACGTCCCGCCGACAGCTGCTGCCGGTGCTGGTGAAGATGAGGAGAGGCGTTTGCACCACCTGGACCAGGCCTCGCCAACGGCGATTCTGTATTTGGCGCATAACAGAAGAAAAGCGAAACATTGGGACGATCGCCAGCACCGCAACACACCGCCCATTGCACCTCGGCAGGCACGACCGACGATCGATCGAACATGCGATTTCACCCTCGATCGTCTATTCTTATATCATCGCGACTAAGGCACATGAAATCATCCAAAACACCTTGCGACTGCGCTTTGGGGACATAGCGGTGAAAGAGAAGGTTGTCCCCGGCAAGCCCGCCCAGCGCTATGCCACCAACTCTGCATCCTCACCTAAAGCGGGACCTGGATTACGACGATTACGACACGAACCCCGAAGACGTCATCGAAGACCTGCCGGCGGAATACCGTGACCCCGCCCAATGTGCAGCGAAGCGGAGAAGAATCGAGGCGATCGCGTGCCAGTACCTGCGAGGCCGGCCTCCCCTCATACTCTCAGCAGCGTTACGGGGACCCTTCAACGATGGCTGGAAGAATCCATGGACACCTCAGAAACGAAACAAGAGGCGATCGTCGAACAAGAGCAGTGCGACCATGAGTGCGAGGAGTACACACAATGCGAAGAACGCAACCGAAGACACGAGTACCACTACCAAAGTGCAGAGAATCAAGAGGAAAGGAGTCGCAAAAGAAGCTCCCGCACCCCAGATTACGTCGCCCGAAGCGTCTAGGGCTGCCCAAGACGACCTGCACATCCTCGAGCAGGACTACAGCTTGAACAACGTCGAGGTCCTACCAGCAACGGCTCCTCTACCAGATGAGAACGACACGTCCAGCGCAACCGACTTCTTCAGCGCGATGACCGAGAAGTGCATATACAACCGATCTTCCCCCACAAACCCGTTCTGGCTACGACGTCCTGAGTCAGCAACAAGAGTCGACATGCGCCAGGCTACAAACGAGCTCACTGTTTCATCACCAATACGGTCGCGCTCACGAAATGAACAGTCGCGGCCTGGTCCAGGAGGAGAACTCCAACCCAGCCTGCCAAAAGCACCCATGCAGGCCCACGTCTCCCCGCGGAAGCTAGTAGTACCGGACGATTGGAGATCTAGTGCCTCGGCTTCCATGATCATATCATCCCCTGTCAAAGGTGCGAGTGTGGCACGAAGTGAGAGTAATGCTCATGCAAAACCTGCTACGAACGCACTAAGTCACCCCTCAGTGCTAGAAAAACCGTCACCAATCAAGCCAAATGGAGTCACCTCATCGATGGCCAGTCAAGGTAGACCTACAAGGGAAGATATACAACACTCTGCAGAGCGGCTTGTCGACTTGATGCCTGCTTCTTCGGCATCAAGCAAAGAACCGCGGCGATCAAGTCGTAATGGTACACAGGACGTGCTTATACCGGCGGCGCCAGGGCATGATCTTGTGACATTAACTGCCCCAGCTTCTGCTCCTGCGTTCATTTATAGAAAGAAACGACAGGGCGGGGACGGCCAGAAGCAAAAGCCCAGAGCCGTCAATTTTAACTCGTCCCCGCTGCCCAAAGAGAAGGCCACAGTCGTAACAGAGAAGAGCGCGCAGAGTATGGCCACCATCCACGAATCAGCCGACGATGCGCCTCCAAAAGAAATTGCGGAGGGCGAAGAAGCATCTGTCCAGGATCCCCAGGAAGCCGAAGAAGACACTACTGTTATACAAGAGCAAAACCAAGAGCTGCGAACGAGTCGATCTAGTCGAGGCTCAGATTGGTCTACCCAAGCGGCCATGATCCTCGCACAGTTGGAGTTCCAACAGAGCACCACTCCCTCCATGCGGTCTGAAACTTCTCGAGCTTGTTCACAACCTTCACAGGATACACTCCGTTCGATATCAGCTGTACCTAGCCCCGCAATCACGCCTCTGTCCGTCTTTGGAGCTCGACTGGACAAGACCCTTCCGAACACAAGCGCGCTTCGAGGTCCGCCCATCAGTACACAGGATCTTTTTGGGGCAGCATCTCCTTTCGCATTCAGTACAGTGAAGAAAAAACCCGAGGATCCTCCGCAAAGCAATTTGAAGTTTGCATTTATGTCAAATGACCATGACGACTTAAGGGCTAATGGCACCACTGCAAGAAGCCCCACTCCGTCTGCTGACCGGATCCCACTGAAAGCTAAGAACACAGCTACCTCTTTCTGGAGCTTTGTTACCGACAAGGCCTCGCAGGCCTCACAGAAGTCCTTGGTGGATAGATCAAGACGATCGTTTGATGACGGCGAACTACCTCAGTCAGACTTTGCTACGCCACTGGATGACTTCGGTCCTATCGGTGGTTTGCTCTTTACGGACCGGTTCCTACGCAATATAGATGACACTTGAATATCATGACCGACGAGCAGAATCAACTTTTGGGAAGTGAGAGAATAATGTACCCACGTCGCTGCAGTCAGCCACGAATGGCATTCGAGCGTTTGCCACATGGGTTTTGCCATATCTGAGCATTCTTATGCCAGCAGAAAACAGTGATTTGCAGCAGTAGTCGAATTACGTTGCAGCAGGCGGTGAGAGGCCACGTTCCGGAGTGATTGGACGATAAGACCTTGTACGCTGGAGAGGTTGCATAGCACAGCTCGGGGCCTTGCGTAGTGTGCAGATGAACATGAGAACGGAGGCGATCAAGAACAAAATGCTGGTACAAACTTTGGACACGGCCCTTTGCACGGGGAAGGACGGAAAGCACGGATGCGGGAGAAGGTCTAGCTTGTATTAGAATGCGGAAAATGCCAAGCGTTGATACCTTGAAAGAACGCCAGGGATATGAAAGTGAAACTGCAATGGATACACTTTCGCCTATCGTGAGAGCATGTGTTGTGGGCCGGGCTCAGCTGCGGTAGCCCGGTTCATATCCGAGTAGCGTCTGCGCACGGGCGCTCCTTCCTCGTTCCCCAAGAAAGGTACCCATGACTGCCCAGGTGGGAAAGACCTGCCAGCGTGACTACCTAGACATGGATTCCTGCCGCTACCGCTATGGTGTGAGAGCAATTGCCCCGTAAACAAACACTGTTATCGCGCGACACTGACAACACGGCCGCTATCTGCATCTACGCGCTTTGTCTGCGGAGGTAGACGTCATTGGGCCGTTCGCTTGCGATAATCTTTGCGCCACCTTGGTATCCACGCCTATCCACACAACTTTGGAACGTGGGCCTACAGCAACTTTCACTCGTTCGCACCCTGGAACCACCACTCTGCACCTCTCCATATCCGCCAGTGCCGCCTCCTCCCTCGCACGCTAACTGAGTTCCGCCCCTGCTGGCCTTCCGTTGTGCTTCCGCGCCCACCGACTGAATCCTGGCCAACGCTCCGAGCGCCCGCCCGGCAATATCTGCCATAGATCCCGCCACGAGGTGCCTCACAGACGGCCGAATCGATGTCGAGCCCATGTCGCCCCAGCCGGACGCCCAAGGAAATGCCTCACCCCCCGCATCAGTGAGGTCGAATGCTAGCCATGAAGATCTCACCCCCCCCCGCGCCGAGCAGGGAGCGGTGACGCCGAAGAGCCTCTCGCAGACAGGCCGCTCCAAGACGGCTCCGATTACGCAAGAAAATAACCTCTGGAAGCCGTCAGTCGATCGTCCCCAGCTGTCTGAGCGCGACAGCATATTCGCAACCACGTATCTCGCGTCCGACAGTCCCATCTCCTCCCCGCGGGCCAGCGCACGCACGACCGATACGACCAACGATGCTCCCGAACACAGCTCGTCAGCAATGGCAGCGCCGGCGCCTCCTCAGAGGAGACTGATGGACCCGCCTATCATACGCAGGAAGAAGTCTACATTCACTCCCGCAATCGCAATCGCAAACGACCACCACGCGGCTTTGAACACCCCCTTCAATCCACGGATAGCTATTGCAGCCAGTATGGATCTCGAACCAAGCCACCGTAGTCCCCCGCCGTACATGAGTCCCGTTGACTCGCCCGTACAACGACCGACCACACCCCATCATCCTGACCTCCATTACACACTAGATGAGGCTTTGCAAGGGAGTGAAGAGAGACGCAGGAACAGAGAATGGCGAGAAGGGAAGCCTGTCTCCTTCAAGGGTAATGGCGTCTTGGACAACCCTGTGATGGACATTGACATGGAGAAAAAAATTGAGGCGACGCTCGCCAAGACTGAGCAGCCTACATCAGGACGCAGTCGGAAAGCGAGCCATTATTTACGTGTGTTCAAGGATGCCGATAATGCTGAGGAGACTAAGAAACGCGAAACCAAGACAAAGGAGCGCCCGCGGAATGAGAGGACACTCTCCACTCTCTCGGAAGACGGGTCTGCGAAGCCGGGTGCCATTGAGATCAGTTCTCTAGCCGAGCAACTGCGACAGTCATCGCGCACTTCACCCGCTGTACACTCGCCGCAGGCTGGTCCTACTGAGTCATACTTCGATAAGGTTCCGGTTCCACGCAGCGACGCAGGCCTTACGTCCGTACCCAATCGCGAGAGCAGCACTCGCCCAGATGAAGGCACATCTAAAACCCACCAACTTCCAAGGCACCTTTTAGAAGAAATAAGGGGCTACGGGAACCTTACCCCGGGCGCTGAACCAGGGACATTGTTCTCACGGAGTCTCCCCACTTCGGCTGTCGAGAAAATCAACGCTCATGCCTCCACGACTGGTGCCAGACACCAGCAAGAGGAGCCATCTGACTATTTTCAGGTCAAGGGTGACGACGACGTAGGACGCTCACCAGCGTCGGAAGAAGAAGATGAATCGGAACGGGAGCAGATTTCATCAGCCCTCTACTTCCCTCATCGGCGTATCAAGACAACCGAGCAGGTTCCACTCGAACCTCTGGACGGAGATACTAAGGTAACTAATGTTCAGAAGAGGGCATCGATACACGAGAGCATGGGTCCTAGAGGCTGGGCTACGGAAAAGGGTGTTGAGACCCCACAAGAAGTAGAAATCTCTCTACAGTCCCAAGATACCAATCAATGCCTGCATGGTGACATCTCTACGGCAACGTCCGTAAAGAAACAGGACGAAATGCCACTGACGACTTCGGGTGTCGATGCGCTCTCGGCTGAATCTGAATCTGAATCTGAGTCGCTCGCCGAGTCTACTCAATCACTTCTTGGCTATGAATCTAGTGCGACTGATGACTTAGGCACGACGCCCACTGCGACAACACACAAACAGGATCCCAAAGTTGCACCGGCACCGGTAACTCAACCACCGGCTCCATTGGGTGCTGTGGAGCTGAAACCGTACGACCATCAGGTGGGCGGTCACTCCACTGTCTATCGCTTTTCGAGACGAGCAGTCTGCAAGCAATTGAACAACCGAGAGAACGAATTCTACGAGACGGTTGAGAGGCAGCATCCAGAGCTGTTAGAATTCCTGCCAAGGTACGAACTTTCCACTTATGCTTGATCGGTCAAAGCTGAGACTTGAGCGAAGATATCATCATGCGTCTCAAACTGATACACCGGTCATTATGCTAACGTTGGATGTCATTTAGGTATATCGGTGTGCTCAATGTGACCTATCGCAAAACACCCAAGAAAAGGAAAACACCCAAAGACAAGGCGAAACCGGATGGTACTCTTACCGTGTCTGCGTCGCAATCAAACACGAGATCCGAACAGGCTTCCACGGCACCTACTTACAAGGGAAACGAAGAACAACCGCGAATGGTCAGTCATTCGCAGCAGATCATGCCTGTTCCTCAAGTGATATTCGAGAACAACCGGCACATCATTCCGGATAACCTATTTCGGGTGCCACCACGGTCCGCTACTCCAGACCCATGGGTAAAAGATGCTTCGTTGTTGTCGCAGTATCATCGAAGGAACCAGAGCGACTACGGATATCCCGCTCGACCGCCTATACAGAGCCACAGCAGCTGGGGTGTCACTACCATCAATAGGAAACTACAAGAAGAGGTACTTCGTCAGGTCTTCGCACCTCCAACCATCCATCATCGGACACGTCCTCGTCACCATCACGGAATTGCGTCGCGTAATTTGGGAGGAGAGTCGGCACAGTCTATGGTTGGCTCGGTGCCCACCACCATAAGAAGAAACAGCTCAGACGTTTCTGCGTTGCACCCACCACTCACAGAAGAGTGCACACGGAAGCAAGTCTTGAAGGCTGAAGCGCGCCGGCTCACATCAGGCGGAAGTGGTGATACCATTGACTCCGGCCCAACCGAAGAGCTAAGCAAGAGCGATGTTGAGTTACCAAAGCCACCACCAGGTAGCCTCCTTCGGCGTCGTCATTCTGGTAGTGGACTAACGAGGCGGCCCCTGGGAATAGACTCGGGCCGTAGGCACAATCTAGAGTACTATGAGGAAGATGGGTATGGTGGTGATGCAGAGGAAGAGGTCTTTGCTATGGACGAGGATCGAAAGGCTCCACCACAAGTCGTTGGCCAGGATAGAGGCAGATCTACGCTGAACACTACCAACGGGTCCAATTCCCAGGAACCACCAGAAGGCACCATGTTACCAGCTCCTGTCGTGCCGAATGGTTTGGGAGCTGCGCCCCGCGAAGAACCATCCAATCCTGAGCAAGCACAACAACAACCCGACGAGCGTGTTCAGCATTTCATTCTTCTCGAAGACCTTACGGCGGGCATGTCCAATCCCTGTGTCCTAGATCTGAAGATGGGCACGCGCCAGTACGGTGTAGAAGCCAACGAGAAGAAGCAGCGCTCCCAGCGACGCAAATGTCAGATGACTACCAGTCGCGAGCTCGGCGTGCGAGTTTGCGGTATGCAGATCTGGAATGTTAAAACCCAGAGCTACATCTTCGAAGACAAGTATTTTGGCCGCGATCTAAAGGCCGGAAAGGAATTTCAGGACGCACTAAAGCGCTTCTTTTGGGATGGCACAGGGTACAAGGCTGCCACACGACACATTCCAGTAATTTTGGAGAAGATCAGTCAGCTCGAACGTATGATTCGAAAACTCCCGGGATACAGGTTCTACGCCAGCAGTCTGCTGATGCTGTACGACAGTGGTGATGGAGAGTCGAAAGAGAAGGATGCTACACTGCTGCCAAACGGGCTATCCAACCTAAGCAGCGAGGATGGATCAGCCGCGCCACCCGGACCTACATCACCAGGCCCGGCGCCCACATCCAAATCGTCACCGAAGAGATACCCTGAGATCAAGCTCAAGATCGTCGACTTCGCCAACTGCGTCACAGCCGAAGATTTTCTACCTGACGATTTATCCTGTCCACCGCAGAATCCGGATGGCATCGACAGAGGCTATCTTCGTGGTCTACGATCATTACGCCTCTATTTCCAGCGTATCTGGAACGATAATAACGAAGAATGGGTTGAGCGAGGCGAAGGCGAGGGAATGGCGAGAAACCACCACCATGGGCCTGGCCTTGGTGAGGTTGGACCAGGCTGGATGGACGCTGCTGGGGGTGAGGACACGGATTATGTCAGCTTCTAATACGAAAGAATGACGAAATGAGGCATCAAGAATGAAGTGGCTAGGCGGTACGAAGTATGGCGTTCCGATTCTACACGATGTTAAGGATTTCTAGCATGGCGTTGGGTGTTTACGCAAGACAAAGTATGAAATTGGAACATGGCACTCTGGGCCATGCATCGGCGCAACTCATCGCAGAGCGGAAACCCTTTTGCGTTTGCTTACTTTGGGCATCGAGTGGATTATGGGCGCCTGGGTTTCAGTTTTTGTATAGTATTTTTTTTAGCTGAGTAGGATTGTGCTAGCTCGTTGATCATGAGTTCAGCATTTTCAAAATCGACGGTCCCGACACATTACAACTCGTCTCAACTCCACGCCATGCGTTGAATAATTATATCTTGGCCCTCTATAACTCACCCCTTGACGAGTGCTTCCCCAATCTCCTCGAAGACCTTCACGCCCTTTCTGCCCAGTGCGGTGCCGACGCCTACTGCAGCCGCGCCCACGGCTCGCATCCGATTATACCCGTCAACGTCCTCGACACCTCCTACACCGATAATCTGGATCCGTTCGAGCTCCTTATGATGGAACAACATACCCTTGATGGTATACACGTTCCCCAGCGCCAAAGGATGCAGCGGTGCGCCAGCCAGTCCACCAATCCCAGTCCCCGTCGCCGAGCTGAGCGTATGGCAGAAGACAGAAGATGCATTCTCTACCTGCGGCACCAGCAAAAGACTCGAGCCCAGCGTATTCGTCGCCGTAACAAAACTCACAGGACACGGCAGATATCTCGGTTCTGCTTCCACGCTACCCAGCAAAGCATCGACGAGCGCTTGAAACTGACCCTGATATGTATACGGAGGCGTCTTGATGCCAATCGGCACATGCCCCTCACCACCATCATACGGATCCCCTCCATCGACCTGTCTCCCCATACCAGTTTTGAGCGCAGATAAGTACTCCAAAAGCGCACCACTCGAATAAGCTGGCGGAGGTTTTCCGGGGATGTTAGGGCAGCTGAGATTAACTTCCATCGCTAGCACCATCTTGACCGTGTGTTGATGCGCTGTGATGAGGCGGTAGCATTGCACTACTTCTGCAACGCTGCCCGTGACGGAGATGATGAAAGGTTTGAAGTGCTGCCTGCCTTTTGGCAACTTGTGCAGGGTGTCGCTGATCTGTTTGATGAAGCCCAGGTACCCCTTTAGAGGTATGGGACTGTATCCCAGGGTGTTGAGACTTCCGGTTTGGTCGGGCGTGCCTGCCTGGTCCTCGTTTTGCGGGGATGCGGAGAGGCTCGTTGGATTGTAGAATGCAAATTGGTGGTGTGTGGGGTCGTGGGGGAAGCCGTCGAGAAGAGAGGTGCGCGTTGTTACTGCGCCGGTGTGGGGGTTGTTGTAGAGCTCGCGGAGTTGTTCGAGGGTGGTACACCAGGGGTTTGCGGAGTTTAGGAGGGGTGGGGTTATTGTTAGGGGCTTCATGTTGGATTTTGATGTAAGAATTGATGCTTGGTGCCTCGGGGTGTGACCTGTGAAGTATATCGCGGGGTCGTCGTAGATAGTGGGTGGGGGTGATAAGGGTTGAGCCCACTTACCGGAGTCCTGGAATTTATATAGAGCGCCAAAGTGTTCTTAGCCTGCATAATATACACTTGTATTCTTAAAGGTTCGCAGTGGTTAGGATGTATTGGATGTTTGGTGTAGAAACAACGAACACGGATAAGTGGGGTGCTCTACGTGAACACGCGAAGGATGATGACGGGCGAATCCTCGCTTGTTCCTACCTCGGATTCCGCTCTGGATTGCATCGCCAAACAATACTCAACATATGGCATTATCATAGACCTAACATGAATGACACTATTCGGCCGAAGAAAAAGCGAAGAGGTGGTCCTCGACGGAGAACCGGTATGTGACCCCAAATTAGCGTGGCGTCGGCGTCGCTGACAATCTTCAAGGATGGTGTGTTAGATATCATTATCATCGGCTATATGTACTAGAAACATGATTGTGTTAACTGTTGCAGTGCTACTTGCAAACGTCGACACACCCGATGCGACGAGACGAAACCTGTGTGCGGAAGCTGTGACCGTCTGAATCTCGAGTGCGAGCAGTCTGAGGATGCTACTTGGATCGTCGATAATGCAGATTCAATACAAGATCAGCAGGATCACGATCACGATCACGATCACGATGCGCCGTCCCTTCTTGATGTGTTTAGATTACGCATGGGGGAATTGGACATCCCTGAGAATCTACCAACACTCCAAAGCTACACCCCCCTGAATGGACCTTCACCGCCGGGGTCGTCAGATACAAACGGCTCGAGCAACAACATACGTTTAACATCGGAGAGTGCTTTTCTCTTACAGACGTACGTCCGAACGGTAGCTACCTGGATGGACATCTTCGATCATGGTAGCACATACCAACACAAAGTACCACAGCTCGTGCTTGCATCACCGCTTCTGTTCCATTGTGTATGCGCTTTCACAGCGAATCATCTAGCTCTTTCGAACTCGAGTCATAACCCTTCCTGGGAAGTGACCGCCGTCAAGCATTATGGCGAAGCTTTACGTCTCCTGATCGAGGCCCTGAGTATGCCGTCACATGAATATGCATTGACAGCAAGCATGCTGCTTCTTAGCTACGAGATTCATGGAGCCCTTCGTTCAGAGGACTATCGACGCCACTTCCTCGGTCTGACGGTACTGGTCAAATCTCGACATGTTACTGCACAGTCTACGGGAACTGATCTTGCCAACTTCTGGATCTACATCAGACACGAGATCGTAGTGGCGATGGCAAATGAGAAGCCGCTTATCTTGGATCCAGAAGACTGGCAAGTATCCTGGATAGAAGGCGAGACGAGAGAAGACGTACTGGGAGACCACGTTCTTTGGATACTGGCAAGAGTGATCAACCTCATCTTTGGATCAGAAGGAACAACGGAGGCTGGCCGGGAAAAACGGCAGGAATTTCTCCACGAGATCGAAGTATGGCGTGCTGGACTATCAGACACTTTTATTGGAATAGGTTACGGTGACAAGGACGAGGATGGCTTCCGCAAAGTGTATTTTCCGGTCGCGGCCGCGGCAGCTGCAGCATTCTGTAAGCATAATAACTAGATGGAATGTTGACTCGTTGAGACGGTACTAACTTCGCCCCAGGGTATCATATCGTCCACATTCTTCTCTACGCCGAACCGATACTACAAGATGAGAGCTACATACCTCTGATTCAAGAGCAGGCAATGCAGATCACCAATATCGCCATCTCTGACTTCCCACCGTCGCTGATGGTGTTTTCCACACATGGTTTGTTCTACGGTATGTCAAAATGTATCCATGTTTGTAGCATGTCTGACCCAGATATGTCATAGCTGCGAAACACATACAAGGAATTTCTCGAAAGGCACGCATCTGGAACGTGCTGAACGAGGTCGAGACGCAAACTGGTTACAACACGCGCACTACCGTGAAGCTTCTCCAGACGCTTGTTGAGCAAGACTCTCGGTATTGAAATGAAAGCCTTGGTTGATAGATTTTGATCCCGAGGCTGCGATAGATAGGCCTGAAGTGTTTGGCTGTTCGCCCATTGTCTTGTTAGAACCCTGCAGTTTCTGTAGAGGGAAGTATGGGGCTATGAACGCGGGCAGCCTATCATGCACCGCAAGCGCTGCAGCCACAGCGTCACAAGACCTAGGCTGCCGGCTTAAAGTGTACACAACGCTACGCTCATTCTCGTAGCTTCTAAAGGTCTATACCCATGTTACCGAAGGATTACATCTAGCGGGATCTTTACAACCAGTTTTCTGACCTAGAAACCCTAGCCATTGATGTGGGGGTGTGAAACTCACAAAAATCGACATCGCGAAGTCACGCAAGCGCACTGTTCTTGGTTGCCATACCATACCAGAGGAGTGCTCGGTACTGAACAAGGCTCCACCCCCACCAGTCCGTGTATGCAGCAATAGGCAGCAACTGATACGATAGCCCCTGTTCAAACAAGCGACTTGGCAGCGTAAACTGGCAGCCTTATCAGGACATTCGGTATCAGATTGCATGAGTTTGTTCAGCTGTTTGGCGTTTCTTACGCCACAACCACTGTTTGTGCGGTACCGGTAGCCTACCATATGCGCATAGCCACAGCCCGGTTGTACTAGCAACAAATCGCTTTCGCACAGCCTCCAACTGTGAACCGACTGAGACCCGAAGATACTTAGACTGGCGATAGCTACGGGTACTTAGTTTTTGGCATCTGATTCATCATCATGTCTCCTCCACTAAGTACCCAAGATGACAACGCAGCGTTCCTTGAGGGCTGTATCAACAAGACAAGGTCGGTGCGAGATGTGTATGAGTCCCTTGGCCTGTTCAGTCAAACAAGCGACGTACGGAAGGATCCCGATTTCCTAAAGAACGAAGCGAATGAATTATCCGGAAGAATCAAGCAAATCGCAAAGACTTTTGTCTTAGCCTACCGCGGCGACCCAGAGCAGCTACAAACCGACCTTGCTGAGGAAACCGTCTTCTCGAATGACCTTTTGGAACTAGGACGTCAATACGGAGCGACAATTTGGGGCCGTTTAGAAGATGGGGAGATACTTTCGTCTGGGACATCACAGGAGAGAGGTCTTGATGAGCTCGACTGGGATAGGCAGAGAGACCGAAACACGTGAGTATATGCACAACAGCGTCCGAAACCTTCTTACTGAAATCATCTTAGCATACAATTCTATCTTCGTTGCTGGATCGTAAGCGTCGCCGTGAGAGAAGTCCGTGCAACACCGCGCAAAAGGAATGGACGAGGTCGACAGATGGGCGTACCTGCGGATAATCACAATGGTGTCGAGTACCTCTCTGATAGTTCTGGAGGTTTAGACATGCCATTTCGGGCCCCGGAGCCACCGCGCATGTTTCCGACTCCTGAACCTCGTGGCCAGGCTGCTCTATCGAACAGTGCTAGTAGAGGCCCAGAAAGTGCTGCAGCCCCACGATTTACCGAGACAACGACGCCATGTAAAAGGAAGGCACCAAGTTTACACGAGCAGACTCCAAATGGAAAGCTACCCAAGCCGTCGAAAGCGGTACGAACGATCCCAGTACCCTTCCGAGAACAACGACGAGATATGTACTCGATCCTGCGATCGCCCACCGCGCCTCTAAATCTAGGTCGTTCACTGTTGGAGAATCAAAGACAGAGGGAAAGTACGCACGGCGCAGATACAACATGGGTGCCGCGAGAAGCAACGGCCGAGACTGAGACAGTGGTTGACGGAGACGAAGTCGCTCCAGAGGAATTAGGTACTTCTAGCGACTATTCTGAAATTTGCACAGACACTTGCTAACTGTCTCCGTAGATTCAATCTTACAGTCTGCTGTCGCCATGGCGAGCGAAGACGGTATGGAGTACGGGTATCAAGCTCAACCCACTGCTGGACCATCCGGAACCTACGTAAACCCTCTTAGCCAGGACTCAGTCATTCCAAATGACACACAGACGCAAATCAGACGGACAGATGCGGAGCCTACGGAGGACCATGCTGTCACTAGCATGGACAGAGTCGGTGGAGCCTTGAACGATGCAATAAGACGGTCCTTTATCTCTCACAATTCAGATGCGGCATGTTGGCAACAACGAGAATACCGCCGGGAGCTCTTCAAGCTCCTTCTGTCATACCTAAACGGTATCCACCAGTTCAGTGCAGACTCATACGACTTTGATGCGGAAGAGAGGATGAACTTCCTGCTAAACCAATTCTGGGTCAGCGATACAGAAGCTCTGCAGAACACGCTAGGAGACGATTTCGTACGCCTGCATATCGCACTGGGGAGCTGGATGAGCATGCGTCATCGTCTGGGTGAGTTTCGCAATGGAACGGGTTACTTTGGCCGACCTGGCGAAGGATGGGCTGAATATCTTCGGTGTATGGAAGATGTACCGCGTGCGAACGTGATGCTTGCGTACGTCGATCTTCAGGATCTTGCTGGCAAGGGAGACGCGTCTAGATACGTTTCCGATACATTTGACGATGACCTGGCTATGGTCTTTGATGTCTTGACGAGGGTTAAGGGATGTCTTGGAGCGGAGGCGTTCGTTTGTGTACGGCGGTATAATGAGGCGCTGTTGGAGTGGTTCAAAGACAGTGATCTATAACAATCTTCTTGGTCGGGATGGTACTTTACTGCAGTCTGATCCATGCGAGCTCCTTGGTAACAGATATCGCGTCTTGATATCGCTATGGAATCAAAGAAGTGCCTGGAGAGTTCCGCTGTATTGTCAGTGCGTTATGTCGCCTTTTTAGCTCCTACGTGAAAATCTTCGGTAGGAACATATCTTTTCTTTATTTACGATACATACGTCGAAACACCGGTGTTCAGTATGAGCGGCTTCGATCCGTCTTTATGATTGTCAACATGTCAAGAAGTTCTGCGACTCCGCTATTCCTTCTGTGAATTCCATGAGGGTTTGCGATGTTTTTTTGACAATCCAATTGATTATGTTGATGATGTTTGTTTATTGTGCTGCCTAAGTCGGTGACTACACAAGACTAGTAGGTCCTCCTGCCTACGGGTAAGGAGCAATCCCACCCAGCCCCTGCCCCCACGGCTCCCATAATCAGCACTACCCTCATAGGTCTTCATTTGAGTACACACTTAGAGGAGCCTTTAGCCCTTCATTATCTCCCCTCTCCAGCCAACCAAAGAAAGGCCATTTGCAGGTGTGTAGCTGCCGGGAAAAATCCACCAAAAACCCTAGCTGAACAGCTGGGGCTATTCAGCTGGGCGCAGCAGACCTGTGTATAGCTAGGGATGATACAACTCTCTTCCTTCCTAGCCTCCTCCCCCTGGATGTCAGAAAAGTCTTGGTTGAGAGGGTTTGCCGTGGAGTAGCCTAGCCTAGCCTCCTAGTATCGTTATAGACTTTGGGATGTCAAACAACTCGTGTAAAAAGAAGGCCCTCCTGACTAGTTTGTATCGGATTTTATGGATCTGTAGAAACAACTCCTGAAGATTCAAACGCTGCTGGCAAAAGAACAGAAGGGTCTGTTACTTTGCTGTCGCACGAGCCAAACCCGAGGTAGATAGCATATGTTGAATATAACGAGGGGTTCTCTTACTATCGTTGTAGCGTTTGGTACCACATATCCTCCTCTTACCTTGCATTATTGTTGTCCTTGTTGTTGTTGTAGGGCTATCGGAAAATTTGAATCGTTGGAAGTGCGGGGAAAGGCTCAACTCAACGGAGAAAGGTGTGACTCAGTCTTAGCTCTGCAGACTCAAAAAGAGCTGGAGGTTTGTAGGGGACACCGCGTACAGGTACTGAGTCGTCGTCCCCCACACAATCCAATTGAGGTCGGGTTCGAGATGCTTCCATGTGGTGTTCAGTGGGGTCGATCTCAGGATGCGCGGGAGGTAAAACTTGGCATAAGCTACTGCCTGCGCTAACCTCGAAACACCTCACACCGACCTTGCTGACTTTGTCATCTCCACCGCGCTATTGATATCTCCTCAGTCTTAGCCTCAGTGTTTTGGATGAAACAACGTCCATCGCTTCGAGGATGTTGACCGCTTTCTCGGTTTGAGTAAGACACGCCCTCCACCCCAGCCCTCCCCTCCCCTCCAGCAACCGGTCCCTGTGCTGTGAAACGGGAGATTTGGTGAAATGGCTGGTATCGAAGACTCGGTTTCTTTTCTGCGAACCAGGCGAGATCGATGCAAAGACGCACCCATTCACGACTCACGCGGAACATTTCTCCTCGGTTAACTCTGTCGCAAAACGCATTGTCTTTGAGCAACAAGTCAGCCTTATGAGTACATCAGCCCTTGACGAACTTACACCCCCTACCACCGTTTGTGCCTGGTGCCTGGTGCCTGCAGCCTGGTTCAGCGTAGATACTAACAGCTACCCCGTTCAATCAGTCTCGATACACCGCTTTCCGGCCAACGACGCAGACCATAATGGACCCTTTCAGATACCGCAAGGCGTATGAAGCAATGTTACATACGACACACCTCATTGAACACCGCTTGCATCAAGATGTTGAGCTTAACGAGGAAACCACTACCCAAAATGAAGCACCAAAGGCCGCGTTCCAAGAGGAAGATCCGGATAGTATGGACTGGACACCGACTGAATCGACCACGCCACCTCCGGAATGTGGGCCGCCGCCAGCCTTGTCCAAGAAAATACGACATCTCTTACCTGGTGGCGGTAAAGGTGATCTCCAAGCTGAGGACCGAGGCGAGAACACAGTTCTTCTGCACAAGCTGAAAGAGGGCAAAATAATGGACGAGTGCATTGATAAGCTTGTTAAAGACCTACCAGACGTCTTGAGCTATGAAAACTCACTCTCCTTCACTCCATCAACCATCGAAGTACCCAGGGATTTTGGCCTGCAGCTGAGCATCTCAATCAACCACCATTTGGCGCAAGTGGCAGACCGCAAGGCACTGGAAAAGTATCGAAGGTTACTCGGTCATCGCAAGGACGCAGCAAAAAAGAAGGCCGTTAAGCTCGGATTTGACCCCGTCGATCTGATCAAGAAGCAAGCTGTTGCCTTTGCAGTAAATGCCCCTGCACCGATATGCACGCTTGACAACGACATTCATTCTATCTTCCGCGTAGACAACTGGCACGGCTGTCCAGATGGAATTTACGAGGTCCTCAAACCGGCGCTGCAGTTGGCTACCCTACTTCTCACCTCCAGGGCCACGGCTCACTTTTGGCATACGCTAGTCTTTGGCAAGCGAGAGCCTTGCGATAAAACCTCTGCAGCGTACGGTCAGCCGTGCTTCCGTATCAAGGAAGATGTGGAATGGTCTGAGGAACGTCACGCAACTTTTAAGAGCTTTCTGGACAATCAGATCGACACCGTTCATTTCTACTTTCACCACGACCCTCTGCCACCAGAGACAGCATACGCTTCAATGGGCCTGGTGAAGGATTACAAGAATGGCTTGATGCGGAAGATCAACCATAAGTGTCACACGAGTCGCATCTGTCTGCACTCAGACTTCTATACCACCGCCAAGAAACTCAGCTTGTTGCGATACCGAGAACCAGCTATGGTTCTGCGATACAACATGTTCCTCGCTACCTGTCTGGCGCATGAAGTCGCTCATTTCTGCGAGGTATCCGGGCCTCATCATGACCATCCTTTGCTTTCCGAGCCAGAGGTCTTTTTCGGCGACAACATGTGGACTGAGAGCGGGATCGCGTTCGAGATTAAAATCTTCGGTGGCCGTATACATCCCCTTTCCAGCCGCATCGATTGCAAGTTCGGGCTAGCTTGCCTTGACTATCCGCTCAAGGAGCTCTACGACAAGGACGACAACGTACTATACGCCCTCCCGATGGACTACATCCTCAAGCTCCAACAGAAAGAGACGTGGGAACAGGACTTCAGCGAAACAGGGCCCAATGTGTTCTTCGTTCCACGCACGGGCGGCCGGTCAATCGAAATCAACGGGACGAATCTGATGATCTGGGAAGACGAGAATGATGCAGACATATCAGATCACATCGACAACCAGGACACGGAATGGAAGCGCATGGACGATGGCTCTATATCGAAGAACCCGAAGGCCCACAATCGCAAACCTCAACGACAGCCTGTGGTGCCACGTTGGACTCCATACGGCCAGAAGAGGAAGGACACGGTTGAGACGGGGGCCCCATGCGTCTCTAAAGAGGTGGTCGAGATTGTGGATGTGGATAAGGAAGAGAAGGACGAACAAAAGCTGGAGGTTCCAGAAGATACTGAATTAGTCAAGGGTGGTTCGGATCAGGATATGTTGTGACGTGTTTATCAGAGTGTCAGGAACTAGTGTGGAAGATGGAAAGATGAGGATATGTTGTGACGTGTTTATCAGAGTGTCAGGAACTAGTGTGGAAGATGGAAAGATGAGGGAAGTTGTTGCATTTGCATATAGCATTGGCGTTTTGGATACCACTGCATCTTGCGTATGGCGTTTTTACATCGCATTACTACTCTTAGGATGGACAGTCGAAAAGCAGATTATTTCTCGATACCTTCAAGGCCTCGTCTAGAGCCCTGTTCACTGATGGATCCAGATGAGGATGGGTCTAGCCACTTCGACCTTAGCGTGATGAGATTCGCTTAGCAAGGTGAATCTTGGCAGAGTCACAATTCGACTTTCTAACAACGAACGCCCCAACCTTACCACCCCGCTGAGCCCTCTACACGAATCTCTTGACGAACACATCATGGCGGAATCTCAGAAAGATGTGCTTTTCAAAGCGGTGCAGATCGACGCCCTGGTACGTAGGATATCCGCAAAGCCAGTACCCCACTGTGCGCCCCGCCATCGTGCCTTCAACGGCTTTGCTCTGGACGTGCACTGTGGCTATGGGAGACTGACTGTGGCTTCCAGGTTGCGATCAAGATCGCTACTGCAAGCGGCAAATCCTTCCCCTCGCTCGCGACTGGCAGCATAGTGGGCATGGAGAAGAATGGCGTACTCGAGATCACGAACTCGTTCCCTTTCCCCGAGGTGGCTGCCGCGCACACAGACGGCCAGCACGACAGGAACGACCGGAACGACAAGAATGACACGGCAGCAAACCTCGCTGCGGGCGCTCCTCGCGCTAAGCAGAACATCGCATACGGCAACGAGATGATCAAGTTCCTGCGGGAAGTGAACGTGGACGCGAACAACGTTGGATGGTACACGAGCACAAGCATGGGCAACTTCGTCAACCTGAACACGATCGAGAACCAGTTCTTCTACCAGAGCCAGCCGAACGAGCGGACCGTGGCTCTGATCTACGACGTGAGCCGGAGTTCGCAGGGCACCCTGAACCTGCGCGCGTACAGGCTGTCACCTGCGTTCGTCACGGCATACAAGGAGAGCAAGTTCACCACGGAGAGGTATGTATGGACCATCGGCCTGTGGTAGGGAGTTCTAACAAGTGCAGCCTCCAAAAGAGCGGTCTCCGGTACCACGACATCCTCGTCGAGCTCCCTGTAACCATCCGCAACTCGCATCTCCTCACGTCTCTCCTCCATCAGCTCCCTTCCAACGCGCCGAAAGAGGAGCTCTCGTTCCCACCGAATCTAGCTGCCCTGCAACAGGACCCGAACACGCCGCAGCCCCCTCTCTTCCCAAACTACGACTCGCTCGATCTCTCCATCGACCCCTTCCTCGAGAAGACGTGCGACCTGCTCCTCGAGAGCATCGAGAACCACCACACCGAAATCAACAACTACCAGTACTACCAGCGCTCGCTCACCCGTGAGCAGGCCAAGATCACTGCTTGGCAGCAGAAGCGCAAGGCGGAGAATGCTGCGCGCACAGCCTCGAAGCAGACGCTGCTTCCAGAGGACGAGTGGCAGAGGCTGTTCAAGCTGCCACAGGAGCCGAGCAGACTGGAGACGCTCCTCAACTCGCGGCAGGTTGAGCAGTACTCGAGGCAGGTGGATGGATTTACGGCAGGCGTCACTTCCAAGATGTTCGCTGTCAAGAGCAATCTGCTGCCCGGAGAGTAGAGTGCGGTGGTAGTGGGCTTGTTTCATGATAATGCTTCTTTTCGTCAAGGCACGGGCATGGCGTTGCGGATTAGCGGTCCTTGCGGGAAATCTTTCATAGATGGGAGAGACGGATGGCGAACGTGCGGGGATTCTCCAGCGCGTCTATGTCTTCCGAGGACCCAAAAGGCGATGCACGACCAGGCGTTGAAGTTCAATGCTGCGTTAAGCAGCTCAATGCTGTGAGGTTGAGGCGGCGGAACGGCTATCGCCACATAGAGTGCTGAATCAGACAAAGAAGTAATGCATGCGACATCAATCAAGTGCTCTAACCAGAACATGTATCTACATTTAGCGATAGCATTTCGCAAACCCGGTTCAGGCTCAGGGCAACTGTGATATTTCACGATCTTGCCATCTTTCGCCCTTGGTAAAAGCAGCGGCCAACTTTCGACGCCATCATGCAACAAGCCTCATTGCCTGTGCCCCAGCAGCAGCTTCGGTCACTGCACCCGGGATCACTCCAGACTCTCCACCAGTCGCCGGACGGCACGCTCTACCCACATGCACTGCCCGAGTTACAGAGCCTTCATGCGCACGACGTGTACCATCAGCAGCAACAATATGCGCTGAACGAACCCCCGGAACCGCCGTCGTACGGGACGCAGTTCGAGCCTCATGACATACCGCCCGCTGCACCGTTTTCGCCCTTTGCAACGGGCTATCAGCATGCGCCGACTCCGCGATTCATGAACGCGCCTCTGCCCCCGCAACCACAACCACTCCATGCGCAGCAGTACCACGCACCTCCCCCACTACCGCGACTGACCCAGCAGCTGCTACTCCCACCGCTGCAACCACATACCGCGCTGGAACTTGTACTGCGACATGCGGAACCTATACAGCCGTCATCTCATTTGGAAGCTGGGGATGACACCCCACTGTCGAACCACGGCCGGTTTCAAGGCCTCAAATTGATCGCAAACCCGCCAGATCTCGAAGCATGGAGAGAAAGGCTGTTTCATGTGGACGAAATGATCACTTTGACCGAGGAGCAATTCCAAACCTACTTCCCCCACATCGACAACGTCTACTCGCACCGCTCGACCCAACATCATAAACGAAAGCGCTTTGTATCACACTACTGGGACTGTCGGCTCAAGGGACGTCCGCCAGGGACAAAGAAGAGTACGGACCCGGATAAGAAGAAGAGGAAGCGGGTTGCTAGGGAGAGGGATTTGTGTGATGTCAAGGTTAAGATTACCGAGTTTTTTGACCAGAAGGAGTATGAAGAACAACTGGGGCAGCGACCACCTGGTGCTGAGGAGGATCCGACGAGTCCGACGAGTCCGACAGCTTCGATTGTGGCGAATGGTCCAGGTCAGCAGTTCTATGGGCAACAACCAGTTGGAGGAGGCTGGGATATGCCTCCAATATGCATGGTATGTCCACAATCCCATGTACACACAGTAACGCTTCGTTGCATCTTGGTGCTAATTGAACGTCAAATTTAGGCACAGTATACGCCTAGCCCTCAGCCACAGCCCGACACCCCATCGAAGAAGTTCTACACCTTTCAACGAGTCAATGGCAACGGCGGTAACGGAAAAGGAGACGGTGTGGCCGGACCGCACAAGCACACCCTTGATGAGAGCGATCGTGTGAAGAAGAATAGCGTTCTGAGATGGCAAGCGAACATTGACAAGGACAACAGGAAGAAAGCGCAGGTAAGCTTCTCCAGTTCCATTCCAAACCGTGACTCCATAGGTACTTTCCCTGCGTGTATTTTCCCACTTATGGCTGTGATCGCGTCAACTCGGATCTACAATGCAGTAGACGCATACGTCATTTTGATGCATGCTAAGAAAGCCCACGAAACTTCTCTGTATTTGCCGAGCTTCCGCGTTACACATATGTCAGTCTGCATACAGTACACTGAAGATAACCCCGCTCCTGTTTCACGTCTTTCATGTTTTCGATCCCCAGTTCGCTTTGTATTGCTTTCTGCCACACTTCCCCTCTCCACTTGTCGTCCCATCCTTTCTCGGACTACCTTCTGCCCAATCTTCCTATCTTCGCTACATCTTCGCTTTATATTACTGTGCCCGTTCGATGCAAAATGACCGACACCAATCAGGGCGGAGATGCTTCCAAGAAGACGTACCACAAAAAAGCTACCGGCAATGCTTGGACGACTGTCAAAAACCACTCAAAGGAAGATGATCTGAAGCTGTACGGCAGCGCGTTCTGGTGAGTTATATATCTCCCGGTCGTGGCGATGACGTCACTTCACGACTGATGCTAACCCTCCGTCAGCCCCTTCGTCCAGCGTGTGTGGATCTCTTTAGAGCATAAACAGATACCCTACCAATACATCGAAGTTGACCCGTACAAAAAGCCACAATCACTACTCGATGTCAACCCACGCGGCTTAGTGCCCGCGCTTCGGCATGGCCCAACGTGGTCCACCCACGAGTCTACTGTAATCATGGAGTACCTCGAGGATCTTCAGACTGGTCCGAATCTCCTGCCCCCAGATGCTCAGACCCGTGCTACATCCCGTCTCTGGTCAGACCACATCAACCGCAACATTATCCCATGCTTCTACAAGCTTCTACAAGCACAGGACCAAAACGACCAGGTCGAGCACGCCAAAGAACTTCGCAACCAGATCGGCAAATTGGTCGATGCTGCGAACTCGAATGGACCTTTCTTCCTCGGGTCGCAGATCTCATTCGTTGATGTGCAAATTGCACCTTGGATTGTGAGGTTGCGAAGAGTCTTGGGTCCGTATCGAGGGTGGCCGGAAGCCGAAGAGGGGAGTAGATGGAAGAGATGGATCGATGCGATTGAGGCAGATAGGAGTGTAAATATGACCACGAGTACGGATGAGCTGTACTTGGATAGCTATGAGCGGTATGCGGAGAACAGGCCGGGGACGAGTCAGCTCGCGGATGCTGTTAATAGCGGACGGGGGCTGCCATGAAAACGGGTTGCGTAAGAGATTTTCCTCTTGCAAATATGGGAAATAGGATCAAGTCGCATACTTGCTATGATTTACAGTTAACAGTATACATCCAATCGCCGATCAAAGCAAGCTTCCGCATCTTCTATACGAAATAACTTGTCACGTAATCCTCGATTATCCAGACTCAGCCCAAATACCGCTCACTCCCCAAGAAAGCACTAACATTGGGCCTCTTCTCCACCCCCTCCACAAGCTCCACAAGCCTGGGGTATTCTTTCAACCCCTTCCGCCCCTCCCGCGTCAACTCCTCATCATGCAAAACCTGGTACAGCACAATATCCGCATACGTAAACGTCTCTCCAATCACAAACGGACCGCGCTTTGCTAAGTCGCTGCCCTGCAGATGCTGAGAGATTGCTTTTAGGAAATTGGGCCGCGCGGTGCTGCAATGTTTGGGGTAGTCTGTGTCTTTGTTTGGGCTGAAGAAGGCGGCTACGAAGAGTGTGCGCCCTGTTTATCGTTTATTTTTCTGATTAGCGATGTTTGAGGGCGGGAAAAGGGGGGGGGGGGGGGGTCCGAACTCAACCGCTGTTCGAACAAAGAGGGAAGACGGCTGGTAAAGGTGAAAAGGAGGGGGGGGGGGGATGGAGAGAGCAAACGTACAATCCGCAACAATGTCACAAACCACATCTGTGAAATACAGCTCCTCCTCCGTCTTGCCGTCATAGGTCCCCCCCAACACCCGCGAGAAATGACGGAGCATGGGATAGCTCTGCGTCAGGATATGTCCGTTTAGCTCGACGACAGGAATCGTAGCTGTGGGGTTCATTTCTGCGATTTTGGACTTCTTGTACGTGGTGTAGTATTCGTCGGTGGCGTAGCGGACGTCGGTATATGCTATGCCTGCGTCCTGCGAAAATTAGCTTCGGGGGTGTCTTTTGGTTTTGGTTTATTGCGTGTCCGAGTTGATGAAGGGGCTTGGGAAGCAGGTGTATAATAGCGAGTTGAATATAGTAGTAGATGTTGTTACAGATGGAAGATAATGGCAAGGATGGCTCACGTACTTCGAAGAGAAGGCGGACCGCTTGACCACGGCCTCTGCTCATGAAGTCGAGGTAGTGGATCGTTGGGACGCCGCCGATGTGGTCATTGTTTGGGCCTGGTTTTCCGCAGAGGTTTGACGTGGGCATCTTGATGTTGGATGTTCCGAAAAAAGTAGTGATAAAAGAGATGATTGATTGCGACTGAAACAAGTTTTGAGAGATCCTGTTGGATTAGGAGAAGAGAAGTTTATGATAACAACGTGGGGTATTGCGAGTTATATGCACTACGGTAATCATGAGGGAGGGGTATTGTAGGAGTATACGCCGAAGACGCCCATTCGCAATTACGAATCTGATGCGTCTAGAATCTGCAATTTGTTTGGAATATTATGTAAGGCACCCCAAGTGTTCGTGTGTCCTTGCGGAGATACGGAGGATTTGAGTTCATGGGCACTAAAAGTGCGTAGCTAGGGCTAATGCAAGTCTTGCAAAGACCGAATTATTCCCCGCTTGGACGAACTTAAAACGTACCACCCGCCATTATCTGCTTTACAACCTTCTCGACTCAGTCGTCATCATCATCGTCGCCTCCGAAGATAGCCTTGAAGACCTCTTCAGAAGCACGCGCATTGGAGAGGGCTTCATTCTTCTCCACATCCACAGCTGCATGTTCAGTCTGCGAATCAGTAACATCTGGTGCATGTCCCATCCATGTTGGGCGTTGAAGAGCAGGACCGTTTGTCAAGAACTCATGCTGCAGCTTCTCCATTGCTAACTTGGAAACGGCTTCTTCAGTCTGAGTCTGCGATTTGAAGTTGCTATCACCAGCATCGAATTCGGGAGGCATGTCTGGTGGAGGCTTGACGTTGAAGCGCTTGCACAGAAGGCGTGATGGGTGGAAGGGGAAGCTGCTTCTCGTCATCGGACCGTACATGCCCAGCTTGGCAGCTTGCTCTGCCGGGTCCTCTGGCTTCACCACGGGTTGTCGTAGAAGATTTTCGTTGGCCGCGCCATTACTGCTCCCAGCCAAGGTGGAGGACATCGAAGAAGTAAAACGTGTCGCCATTATACCAGTTGTTGGCTTGAACACCTGAGCTGCATGTGCAAACTCTTGGAGCTCCTTCACCCAATCAGATATTGACACACCGTCAGATCGTTCAGGCAAGTCGTCTTTCAGCGCTGCCCTCAGCTCTAAGAAGCCAACGTATCTTGCACGTTTCTCCATGTCCTCCACATAGGGCATCCAGCCTGTCGCACCTTTGGCAAGCGCTGCAGCTGCTAGAGTTTTGTCGAGTGAAGGGATGAGGCTCCAAAGGTCTTTGGCCTGTGCCTTGCTTGCCGGCAAATGTCCCTCCGGGGCAGCTTGTCCCAGACCTTGTGGAAGATCGACCTTGCCGGACAGTGCCGCCAGGCGATCCCGGGCATCCTTGGGTATGAAGTCGAAGATGGACTTTCCAGGCAGGGGTTTCTCACCGAGGAGAGCTGAGCGACCTTTTGCATCGAGCGTTGATGCTTTCGCTGCATCTGCTACAGACTGGTAGTCTTTTGACTCTGTCGTTGGAGCGGCACCCTTCAATGACTTCCAGCCGGGTGGTATCTCTGGCGGTGGATACCTCGGCTTACTGATATAGTCTGCGAGCCTCGCAGCAAAGGTGAACCCTTTCAGAGGAGACCTCCCATCCACTGATAGTCTGGTCAGCGATACCAGTGCTTTGGACGACCCCTTCTTTGACACAAAGACATGCCTGTCTCCCGTCCCTGCCTTGGCAAACTTGCTCGGCTTCTTCGGCTTCTTGTCTTTGCCGATCGTCTTGTTGAATGTGATCTTCGGGCCCAATTCGTAAGGGTCCTCGTCGTCGGAGCCGGTGTCGTTCAGCACACCTACGCCAAATGAAGACTTCTTAGACATAGACTTCTTCACGGCTGGCGCCTTCTTCGAGCCTTCCAGATAATGCAAGTCAAACGCCGGGGAGCGCTCCACCTCTTTCGCCTCGACGACACCCAGACGCGCTTCCGACATGTATCCTAAGCCTTTGCGACGCACCTCCTCGCGTGAGATGTTCATAATTCGTGCGTCTTGCGGGGCGAATAGATGGGCAAAGTCGTCCTTGGAATCTGCGGCGCCATCTTCCAAGTCGGCGCTACGGCGTACTTTACGACCGATGCCCTGATCTCGTCGCCAGCCCATCTTTTGCGCAAGCTTGACACCCATGGTCTCTTCCTGAGTCAAGAATAGCCCAAAAAGGCCATCGTCATTTGCTTGTCCGTCCTCGCCTATGCCCGCAAAGTTTTGCGCAGTATCCAATTGTCGTGACTCTGCCGCTGCTGCTAAATCCTCCTCGTCCATAAAGTCTTCCGCTCGTTGTGCCGGGCCGTTTGGCTGGTCCTTGTTGCGGTTCGCGCGGGAAGATACGAAGGTTTTCGGGGCCCATCCGTCTTTAGATCCGACTGTATTAAAGTATCTTAGCATAGTCAAGAAGTCTTGCGTTCGGTATAGGAATGGCTTGAAGGCTTACCCTGCACTAAAGCCCCCAGTAAAGGCGCCATGTAGCCTTCGTCGGCCTCGCTCGTCCGTCACAGTCTGCTTCCATACGGGCACAAAGGCGCCATCGTCTCCATCTTCTTCTGGAAGCTCTGTGCCTAGAGATATGTACTTGAAGGGCCCGCCACGCGAGCGCTTCTGCGAGTTGGACGGCGAAGGTGCGCGAGGTCGTTTGTACGCCATGGCTGCGTGTGTTGTCTGGGGTATGCAACGATAGTTTTCTGATGAGCAGTCGCTGGGCCAGGGTTCGTAGTCACGAGTAAGCTAGCTGTAGATGACTAAACAGTCAAGGTGCTGAAAGCTCATTGGCTAACAATGGCTTCGTGCTGAATGCAGCAGGCAAGTACGCAATTCAATGTTCGTTTTACCTACGTCTGGGGCGATATGCACCACAGTCACAATGGAAGTTAAGTTACAGATTGTCTTTATTATGCACGGTCCCGACTCCCTTCGCGCAATGCTGCCGCCGGACATGCCACCTGGGCGACCAGAGGTCCGGGAGTGGGTCCGATGATGTAGTGCCGCGCCTGGCTAACAACGGGATACAAATGGCAGTGTTGGAAAGACCCCGTTGTCACGTTGCAATACTAGAAAATCTGGTAGACGCAGGATGGGTTCCTCGTGCTATGACAAGCACATGGATTGCACATGCGAAATCAAAGGCAAAGGGTGTAGATTCATCGTCTCGGACATGTCCTACCCCACCGTATGCGGCCCAGAGTATGTAGGCGATGGCTGGTAGACAAGCTAGCTCGCCGTGGAGAGCGAGCTATCGTGTTTGTCGCTCCGGCTGGAACAACACATACCCACACCACTCGGCCTACGTATTCAGTAATTCATGCTTCTTGCTGACGCTGACGCTCAATCTGCTGTACCACGCTGCTGGCAGTTGTTGCCCTGCGGAGGCGGACCTGCATACGATCGGTGCTAAGTTTCGAGTGTCGCGCATAGCTACGGCGGCGGCCCCTAACCTCCAGCCACGCAATCGCGGTGTCGAAACATCCAGGAATATCTTTTCGCATTGTGTGGGTAGTCCTGACCGGGCCATATCCACGCTCGCTGCACGCCCAGTGCGTCAGTCCTCTCGCCAGGCCCGCATCTGCCCCTAGCGTCGCGTACCTTAGCACTTAGGTAGAGGAGCATCACCATGTCGGCCGCCGATGCACCATCGCCCGCCGCAGCCCGCTCCTCGTCCACATCGCGAAGGTCCGTCGACCGGCCGCATCGCTCCTCAAGCACCGCCGCACGGCCAAGCGACCACGCGCCCAGCCGCGCCCAGCAGAGCGGTCTCAGCAACGTCGCCCGGAGAGACTACGAGCAGAGCAACGTCGCCCAGGAGCAGCCCTCACGCCGCAGCGAGGATCCCGCCCGCACCGAGCCCAGTAGGAGACCCCATTCGCGGTATGCGTCTGACGCGTCGACGACTTCCGCAATGCCTACCAACGGGGTCACTGCCGATGCCCGGCCGGGGCAGGCCCAGGCCAACAACAAGCGCAGGACCACCATCACGGGACCGAGCACGGGGACGTGGGCGCTGGGGAAGACGATTGGCGCGGGCAGCATGGGCAAGGTGAAGCTGGCGAAGCACGCGGAGACGGGCGAGCAGGTACGTGCCTCCTGGTTCTGTCACTGACATGTGGGGGACTGACAAGCTACAGGCGGCCGTCAAGATCGTGCCCCGCCTGTCCCAGGACCAGCATCAGACGCTTGCCGACCGTGAGCGCGCCGACCACTCTAAAGAGGTGCGCACCGCCAGGGAGGCGGCCATCGTCAGCCTGCTGAACCACCCCTACATCTGCGGCATGAAGGACGTGGTGCGCACCAACTACCACTGGTACATGATGTTCGAATTTGTGAACGGCGGCCAGATGCTCGACTATATTATCTCTCACGGCCGCCTCAAGGAGAAGCAGGCCCGCAAATTTGCTCGCCAGATTGCCAGTGCCCTGGACTACTGCCACCGAAACAGCATCGTGCACCGCGACCTGAAGATCGAAAACATCCTCATCAGCAAGATGGGCGACATCAAAATTATCGACTTCGGACTCAGCAACCTCTTTTCGCCTCGTGCCCAGCTGAAGACATTTTGCGGGAGCTTGTACTTTGCTGCCCCCGAACTGCTGCAGGCCAAGCAATACACTGGGCCTGAGGTCGACGTCTGGAGTTTCGGCATTGTTCTCTACGTCTTGGTATGCGGCAAGGTACCCTTCGACGACCAGAGTATGCCGCAGCTGCATGCGAAGATCAAGAAGGGACACGTGGATTATCCTCCGTGGCTATCTGCTGGTATGCGGTCCGCCCTCATCACCTCGTCCTAGGCTAACAGTTCTGCAGAATGCCGTAATCTCATTCATAGGATGCTGCAAACGGACCCAACTCAGCGCTTGACTCTCTCTGAGATCATGAGCCACCCTTGGATAACAAAGGGCTTCAACAGCCCCCCAGAAAACTATCTACTTCACCGCGAACCACTACAGCTGCCGCTGGAGAAGGACATTATTGAAAAGATGACTGGCTTCGACTTCGGTACTGCAGATTTCATCACAGCCCAGCTGACCAACGTGATTCAGTCTGAGGAGTACCAACGCGCCGTGCGGGTGGCAGCCCGTCGGGGTACCACCCACACCCCGGAGGCAGAGAAGAAGAGGGGCATGTTCGACTTTTACAAAAGACGGAACTCGATTGGTAGCCGGGAGCAGTTGACTGCTTCTTCATCGGAAGATATTCAACGGGGACTGGACCCAGTCAACGCTTACAGCCCTCTCATGTCGGTATATTTTCTGGTCAAAGAGAAGAGGGACCGCGAAAGGCTCGATGCCAACCCAGGACCTGCCGCTATGCCCCAAAGTCCCGGTGAAAAGCCCTTGAAGATGCCTGATTTGCCAGCACCAGAGCCGGCGTATACTAACGCAGCCACGTATGAAATGGCTGGCGAGAAGCCCACAGGCGGAAGGTCTCGGCCCAGAGCAAGGACGCACGGTGAAGATGAACTTTCGGAGGGCCTGAAAAGGGTCGATCTCAACAATCCACCGCCTGTCCTGTCGCCGCCCGTTGAGCAACCAAAGAAAGAGGGCGCCGCCGTTGGTCTTTTGCGACGCTTCAGTACCAGGAAATACCGGAGTCATGACAAAGACCGGATAGAGCCGCTACCTCCACCTACGCCAGCTCTTGCGATATCTGGGCCGCCGGAGCCACCCACTGCGCCAGCTACAGTGCCGAGGAAGAGCTTTAGTATTCGGAGACAACGCGACCGGGACACTGGATCAGCTTCACATCTCCAAACAAGCGGCACCCACCAGCCAGAGCTACTCTCTCCCCCAAGTACCGGTAATATTGCAGCTCGAAAATTCAAGGCTCTTGGTCGTTCTACCAGTGTCAATTCAGCTGACCTTCGAAGGCGACTGAGCCGGCGGGGACGATCGTCAGAGGACCCGGGAAATCCTCCACCCACAAGTGGATCCGACAGATCGGATGTCAGTTCACACAATGCCCGATCAAACATTGATGCTGCCTCCGAAGACCTCTCAGCAAGTCCGCGGCCTATCCAAGCGTCCCGTGCGAAGTCGTTGGGTCATGCACGTCGCGAGAGCATACAGGCTCGAAGAGCCAGAAGAGAGCACGCCAAAGAAGCGAATGTACCAGAAGAGACAGACGCAGAGCTTGCAGAAGCACAAGCTGAAGCTAGTCGTAGCCCGGACGCTGTGAAACCTGTTTTTCTCAAGGGCCTTTTCAGTGTTTCTACGACAAGCACTAAACCCTTGTCGGTCATTCAAGATGACTTGATCAGGGTGTTGGACCAGCTCGGTGTTGAATGGAGCGAAATCAAGGGTGGCTTCAGATGTCGACATGCACCTAGCATCGATATGAACAAAGCTGTAGATTCGCCTGCATCCCCACCAAGCGGAGGTTACAAAAGAAGAATCAGTTTCGGGGGTTTCATGGGAGGGGACAAGGATCGAGACGAAGTCCGGGACCAGAACCGCGTTCCTCACACTCCAAAGTCACGATCTCGACCATCGCCTGCGGAACGCAGTTATACGAACACCGATGAGTCTGATGCGAGTGAAGAGCGCGACGAGCGACGACCACGGCGCTCAATACCCGCTGGCGAGACATCAACACACGTACAGAGCGACATGGGTGGAAGCATGTATCTCGTGTTTGAGATCTTGATCGTCAAAGTTCCACTGTTGACACTGCACGGCATTCAGTTTAAGAAAGTGGATGGGGGGACATGGCAGTACAAGAACATGGCTCAGACTATTCTGTCGGAGCTGAGGCTTTGATGGCTCGTCTCCTTTCAGGCATGGCGTTCGGGGAGTTTGATTTTTAGCATCAGCGACAGAAGCCTTTGAGTTGTACAAGTTTTATTCATGTGGTTTGTAATTGTGGTCGATTGGAGAGGGGGGGGGGATTGCGAGCTTGAACATCACCCACGAATTTCGTTTGTCATTCATTACGTGTTTGTGTTAGTGTTAGTTGAACAGTTAGCCGCAGATAGGATGGAAAGACGTTAGATCTCATACTTCAAATCTTGACTCTACGATGCAAAGCTCCGCCTGATCAGTAGTACCTTGATGTGATTCGCGTGTGGTTTCTCCTCTTGACCGCTCACCCCTCCATTCGCCACTGTACTATCGTGAACTTTCCCTGTAGCGAGTCTATTACCTACTGCAGCTGCCTGGCGGTTACCTGGTTTACCTGATCCGATGCGGCGTCGATCTCGGTCGAGAGCGAGAGCTAGCTAGAACTCCCGCAGCGCCAAGGCGCTCGAGCCAGTGGGGTGTTTCGCGACCTCACCTGCACCCTCTCAAGTGCCTGTCAGAACAAACTCACCATTTGACTACGCACTTCACTAGCGCATTGTTCTGCCGACAACGCCTCACCTTAAAATCCCCCGCAAATCCGTTCCACCACAAAAGCAACCCCCAAACTCACGAAGCTCCGGTATTCGCAGCAAATGCAACATCTATTCACGCACCAGCAGCAGTACCCGGGCGAATGGGGCCCAGGCCACCACCAGCACCCTCAGCACCATGTAGCTCAGCACAGCCAACTTCAAGCGCAAGCGCAAACGCAAGCTCAGGCACATGCACAGGCGCAGGCTGCACAGGCTGCTTCTATGGCTGCCCAGCAGCACTACCAGCGAGTCGCGACCAGCAACGGCACCACCCTACCCGGCAACAACATGGTTCCTCGTGGTCCCACGAACGACGTGCAAGCCGCCGACGTCGGCATGACTGAAGAGAACAGGCGCGTCCTCGAGTGGATAGCCCAGCTTATGAAGCCCGCTACCCGCGAGGCAGCTCTGCTGGAGCTGAGTAAGAAGAGGGAGCAGGTTCCAGAGCTGGCTCTGATTCTCTGGCACTCTTTCGGTAGGAAGATAGAAGTCTCGACGATATGGTGTGATGCTAACAGTTGGCAGGTGTCATGGCCTCCCTTCTCCAGGAGATCATCTCCGTCTACCCGCTGCTCAACCCCTCGCAACTGACCGCCGCTGCTTCGAACCGCGTCTGTAACGCCCTTGCGCTCCTCCAATGCGTCGCCTCGCACACCGAAACACGTGGCCTGTTCTTGAGTGGTAGGTCCTATATCCTCGAACGACTTGCCAGAGCTAATGGCATCAGCGCACATTCCTCTCTTCCTGTACCCGTTTCTTAACACGACGTCCAAGTCGCGACCGTTCGAATATCTTCGGCTCACGTCTCTCGGTGTCATTGGCGCCCTCGTCAAGAACGACTCGTCCGAAGTCATCAACTTCCTCCTGACGACTGAGATCATCCCACTCTGCCTTCGCATTATGGAGACTGGGTCGGAACTCAGTAAGACGGTTGCTATCTTCATCGTACAGAAGATTCTGTTGGATGACATTGGCCTCGCATATATATGCCAGACATATGAGCGCTTCTACGCTGTGGGCACTGTGCTTAGTAACATGGTCAATCAGCTCGTGGAGCAGCAGACTGTTCGCTTGCTAAAGCACGTTGTGCGCTGCTTCCTTCGGTAAGTCCAGTATACATTTACCGTTGAGGTACCCTTCTAACGCTAGCAGCTTGAGTGACAACGCTCGCGCACGCGAGGCTCTTCGCCAGTGCCTGCCTGAGCCTCTCCGAGACGCTACCTTCTCTTCGGTCCTTCGAGACGATGCGGCTACCAAGCGTTGCCTCGCTCAGCTTCTGATCAACCTCTCTGATAACGTCGTTGACGCCGCGAACAACCAGCAGCTTATGCACTAAATCGGCGCACCCCACGCGCCTCCTTGACTTCACCCGACAACCTGGCTTGGGCTTCTTCAACGACTTTGGACAGCCCACCTTCGCCTTGTGTATATTATGGGCTTCGAATTTTGCTTCGTTTGGCGCGACGGCATGTGTGGACGGTCCTACCACATAACCTTTGGTTCGACCTGGTTTGGCTTATGAAAATGGGGTGGATTTGGCGTTAGGGCTTTCTCTCATGGGATACCCGTAGCAACAGTGTGCATGGCCTGTTTCTACCCTTTCATCTGCATCTTGACATCTTTTTGGCGGTGGTCATGGTCACGGCGAGGAGTTTCGGGCATTGCATGGCGTAGTGCACTCATCAATGCACGGAACTTGGGATGAAAAGCGAGTGTATAGTATTGCTATTTTCTTGGCTTCATGCATGCGAGCAATGTCAAAGTATGCTCTCTTCGCATAGAATCCTAACTCTATCCGTGACATGATGTGATAATCTGAACGATCTACTACTGTAACTTTTGTGAATTAGCCCATCTCAAGTGCCAGAGAGAGCCGTATATGAGACTCTGGATGCCTTCGCTAAATTAATCGATAAGAATCATATGTATCGAAATGTATACCCGGTTCCATCCTCGCAGTAAACCTATAAGCTACTGCGCTCGAGAATAATTACATACGATTGCCGCAGAGGTTAATCGACGTGCTGTCCGTACCGAAGCGGCTAGCGTGCCTCTCCAATCCTACCCCTGCTAGCGGGCTTTCGCCCACAGTGCGACAAATCCGCCGCCACCGCCGACTTCTCTTTTCTCCAACTAACACCACACGCAGAGCCACCAAAGGAACCGAAATCCTCTGGGAGACACATAGCCAATATGTCGAAAATCTCTGTCGCCGGCGTTCGTACGAACGTCCAACAGCTTCTCGAGTACTCCAACGAGACCAAGAAGAGGAACTTCGTCGAGACAGTCGAACTCCAGATCGGCCTCAAGAACTACGACCCCCAGCGTGACAAGCGTTTCTCCGGAACCGTCAAGCTCCCTACCATCCCCCGTCCTCGTAAGTCGATACCAGCGCATAAGTGAGAGAAGGGGCATGAGCTGATTGAGTGCAGGCATGGCCATTTGCGTCCTCGGTGACCAACACGATATCGATCGTGCCAAGCACCATGGTGTCGATGCCATGAGCACTGATGTAAGTACACACGTACACATGATGCATTCGGGCATGTCTGACACACTTCGCAGGACTTGAAGAAGCTCAACAAGAACAAGAAGCTCATCAAGAAGCTCGCACGCAAGTACGACGCCTTCATGGCTTCCGACGCCCTCATCAAGCAAATTCCTCGTCTCCTCGGTCCCGGTCTCTCCAAGGCCGGCAAGTTCCCCACGCCCGTCTCCCACGCCGAGGACCTCGCCAACAAGATGGACGACGTCAAGTCCACCATCAAGTTCCAGTTGAAGAAGGTGCTGTGCATGGGTGTCGCCGTTGGCAACGTTGGCATGACGGAGGACGAGCTGATCGGTAACATCATGTTGGCCATCAACTACCTCGTGTCGCTGCTCAAGAAGGGATGGCAGAACGTGGGCTCCTTGACCATTAAGGCCACCATGAGCCCCCCCAAGCGCCTGTACTAGAGAACTGGTAGTCACGTCTGCTGGGTTGTGTCGTGGTGAGCTGTCGCACGACGACTCGCTATGAATGATGATCTTACGGAATCTCGGTAGAAATGAACGAGGGATGGGTCTAGTCTAGCTTGAATGCATGCATGAAGCCCACAACCTTATCCACTCTGCCTGTGTGAAACGCCGACGTGAATGCGTTGTGATCATTGCTTAGACCGTGCTGCTCGAATTCTCTGTCGCCCCAGCCATGGCGTGGCCGAAAAGCTGATGCTGCCCCACTATTGCCGGAGAGAGCCCGCCCAGATTCTTCGCTGAGTCAGCGGTGCACGCGCCACCCTCGGCCGTCGATAAAAGCCTTCGCGCCTCCGTCCCTCCTTCCTGCTCAGTATCAGTAGTTGGTTTTATTACCTTCAAACATCGTGGCTCCGCGCTTTATGCGCGGCTCGCTGAGGGTTATTCTCTTTTCTGTGAATAGTCTTCCGTTCCCGGCCCCGTAGAGCGAATCCGACCGTCTTCCTACCAATTGCAATTATCCGTGAAAAGATGGATTGGAGTTGTGGGATGGTGTGGGACATATTTTGTTGCTTCTGTGCATCTTCTGTTTGAGATGTGCAGAGAATGATGTTTGACTCCATGATATGTGAGGTGTCTTCAAGCCTCGTTACGATGTGGGCGAGGTTCTTCTTCCACTTGTGTGACGAAGTTTGGTTGAGCCTATGCAGAATCTTTTGTGGAGCTACTGTTCCTTGAAGACCTCGGCGCATCAATGCTTCGAGATTTGAGCGCATGTCTTCTAGTCTTCTGTAACAAGCGACGTGCTTGATAAATACAATGCGTATGGCGTGCGTGAAGAGACTGGTGGTTGAGCGTTTTAAACAGATGCTATGCTAAGTCTGCGAATTATATCTCAACGCGACCAAAAGTGACGCAAGCTGAACACGCGACGCTCCATGATCCAAAAGTGTACAGAGTAGAGATAATATGCTATGCCATCATACCGTGTTGCTATCGCCGTTGTGTCGCCCTCCACTTGTCGAACGCCTGGTCCGCCGGCTCGCTGCTCATGCCGCATCGCTCGCCTAGTACACTCCATGTCCTCATCCGTATGATCTTCTCCACCGCCCTCTCATTGCGCATCAGCATAGCCAGACTCTCCGTCCTCGCCTCCTGGGGGAAATAGCGCCCCGAGTATGGATCTAACCGCTCATCCACTGTTCGCTCTCGTGCCTTTACATCCTCGATCTGCCGTATCACACTATCCGGATCATCAGGGTCTGGTGATGTCGCAACGTCGGCGCAGTAATCCAGCACATCTGACCGCACAGCCCAACTCGGGAACAGCACCTTCTCCTTGAATCCTGCGCACTGCTCCGGTTGTAGTGATCTGCCATGGTCGGGCGTCACCAACTGTCTTGTCCTTGTGGAACTAGGATCGAAGCCTTGGTGGGCGGGCGTGAGGAGGGCATTGAGATTCTGCGTTATCGAGTCGTCGATTGTGCCGCGCGATATGCGGAGGAAGTCTGTTTCAGCCGGCTGGCGCATTAGTTAGTGAGCTGGCTGTGCAAAGGAGAGAACTGCGTACCTCGAAGCGCGGTTTGGTTGAAGCAAAACTGTGGCGTGAGGCGAGGATGGGTTGAGGGCTTGGACATTTTGTGTGGGGGCGAAAATGTAGGTGGAGATGAAGAGGGCGAAGAAGAGGGTGAGAGTTTCCAGAAGTAGTTCGCCAGTTCGAAATCGGTGTCTGACTAGAGACAGGGCGTCTTGCAGAAGTCTGGGAGTGTCAATGTTCAGAGCGATGATGCTTGATACGCCGCCGAACCCATGCCAGTTAATGATGTCAGCACGGGCCGGGCTGCTTTCGCGACGCGAGGCAGGCGCGTCGCGCATCGAGGTTGCCTAGGCTGTGTTCCCATTCACCATCAGAGCATGCCCCTCCGTTTCAATGCTTCTTGTTCCACACTAAATTTACCTTTGTCTCGCAGTCCTGTGCCTTCGATCCGGTCGTTGCCGTCGTCCTCTGTCTCACTACGCCGCAATTACCTCCATCAGCGTTGGAGCGCACATGACACTCGTGGAACTGCAGCCATGTCTCCTAAGCAGGCTACTCTGGGGTATGTAAAGCCTTCTCAGACGACTCTAGGGTGCGGCCACATGCTCGATGATTTTGCTAGCATACAGGGCAATGCTGACAGCCATCCTACAGAAAGTTCTTCGGAAAGCCGAACGGCAACGCAGCGAAGCAGCAGTCGAAACTGTCCTTCTCCACGAAACCGAAACCTGAGAAGAAAGATACAGAGCCCAAGGAAGAACCCAAGTCCTCCTCAGAGGAAGTGGAGGACCAGAATGGCAACATCGATTCGGACACCGAGGTCAAGGCACCAGTCAAGGAAGAGGTGAATAGTGAAGCGATGGACGTCGATAGCTCGCTTTCTGAGACTGGAAAGAAAAGGCAGATCAAAGAAGAGGAGGAGGAAGACTCAGAGGATGAGCCCCCCACGAAGCGGCAACGAACGAAACCGGCGGCGGAGAAGCCGAAGCCGTCGAAACCTACACCAAAAAAGGCTGACAAAGCGCCCGCGAAACCAAAGAAGGCTGCTGCGAAACCCAAGGCTGCGGAGCCGGAAGACGATGAAACGGAGGTGTCTGCGCCAGCAGAGGCAGCCAAGGGCAAGAAGGAGGCCGAGACATCGCCCGTACCCGCCGATGAAGAAGCCGACTCAGACAAGAAGGAAGACGATGAGGTGCTGAGCTCAGACAACGAGCCTGAAGAGGTCAAGACCAAGGCACGGAAGAAGGTTCAGATCACCTTGTCCTCCTCCAGGAAGGACCCCTATCCCGACTGGAAGCCTGGTGAGCCAGTACCGTACGCCGCGCTCTGCACAACCTTCTCGATGATTGAGATGACCACGAAGCGATTGGAGATCCTAGCACACTGCTCACTCTTCCTACGACAAGTACTGAGATTGACGCCATCCGATTTATTACCAACTGTCATGCTCATGGTCAACAAGCTTGCAGCCGACTACGCAGGAATTGAACTTGGTATCGGCGAGTCTCTGATCATGAAGGCTATCTCGGAGAGTACCGGGCGAACTCTGCAACACATCAAGAGCGACCAGAATGAAATTGGCGACCTTGGGCTTGTTGCAGCAAAGAGCCGATCAAAGCAACCGACAATGTTCAAGCCCAAGGCTTTGACCATTGAAGGCGTGCGCAAGGGCTTGATGGGCATTGCCACTGTCGAAGGACAAGGCGCTCAAGGGCGCAAAGTTGATGGCATCAAGAAGCTGCTATCGGCAGCAGATGCGCACAATGCCGGAAAGCATGTTGATATCGAGAAAGATAAGGGTGGTCCCAGTGAAGCCAAGTTCATCGTGCGAACTCTGGAGGGCAAGCTTCGGCTGGGTCTTGCCGAAAGGACAGTAGTGGTTGCGGTAGCTCAAGCCATGATCTTCCATGAGATGTCACAGGATGGTAAGATACCATCAACAACAGATCTGGCAAAGGCCGAGTCCACACTCAAGACGGTGTATAGGTGAGAACTGCTTCGTTTTGGGATGTCATCAAACTAACGGCATCACAGTGAGCTTCCCAGCTACGAAGTCATCATCCCAGCAATGATTGAGCATGGCATCATGAAACTGCGCGAGAACGTTCGTCTACAACCCGGCGTGCCCCTTAAACCTATGCTGGCCAAACCAACAAAGTCAATCACGGAAGTACTCGATCGCTTCGAGGGCAAAGACTTCACTTGTGAGTACAAGTATGACGGAGAGCGAGCTCAGATACACTTCGTATCGCACGATGCGGACATGGAGTTGGCAACTGCTGCTCCCGCTGCCGGCAAGAGTGACCGTGGCGTCTCGAACATCTTTTCCAGGAATTCGGAGGACTTGTCAAAAAAGTATCCGGATATCCTTGCTAAGCTACCATCCTGGATCAAGGAAGGTACACAGAGCTTCGTCCTGGATTGCGAGACTGTGGCCTGGGACATGGTTGAGAAGAAGGTGCTGCCTTTCCAGCAGCTCATGACGCGAAAGAGGAAAGACGTCAAAGTAGAAGATGTGAAGATCAAGGTCTGCGTCTTTGCTTTCGACCTCCTCTACCTCAATGGCGAGGTAAGCTTTTATCCTTGCCTTGTATCTGGCAGTATGATGCTAATCTATCTACCTAGGCTCTCGTTACGAAGTCCTTCCGCGAGCGCCGCGAGCATCTCAACGACGCATTTATACCAGTTGAGGGAGAGTTTGCACTTGCAAAGTACGGCAACACCAACGAGCTGGAAGAAATTCAAGTTCTTCTCGAAGACTCCGTGAAAGCCTCCTGCGAAGGCCTCATGGTCAAGATGCTGGACGGCCCAGAGTCCTTCTACGAGCCCTCGAAACGCTCACAAAACTGGCTCAAGGTCAAGAAAGACTACCTCGCAGGCGTCGGCGACTCTCTCGATCTCGTTGTCCTAGGAGCCTACTACGGCAAGGGTAAGCGTACAAGCTGGTATGGCGCATTTTTGCTCGCGTGCTACAACCCCAAAACGGAAAAGTACGAAACAGTCTGCAACATTGGCACCGGCTTCTCTGAGGCCATCCTAGAAACCTTTCACAAGACACTCTCGGAAATCGTCATCGACCGCCCCAAACCGTTTTACACGCATTCAGCCGGAAACAAAGACCAGCCCGACGTGTGGTTTGAACCGCGCTTCGTTTGGGAAGTCAAGACTGCGGATTTGACGCTAAGCCCCAGATATAGGGCTGCGGCTGATGAGGTCAGTGGGGGCGGAAAGGGAATCAGTCTGAGATTTCCGCGCTTCATCAAGGAGAGGGATGATAAGAAACCGGATGAGGCGAGTACGAGTAAGATGATTGCCGAGATGTATCAGAGGCAGGAGAGTGTTAGTAAGACCAAGGGGCCTAGTGTTGATGACGACTTTGAGTATTGAGTATGGTGGCGAAGGAGGAAGAGATGGAGAGGGGGCGTAAGGACAAGAATATTTCGTGTCGACTTGTATATGTATTGGATATTTTCGATATCATCATGGGTATTGATGACGGTCGATATAGTCCCCGCCGAAGACATTTTCGCTTCATTTGGTGAATCACGATATCTTGGAACTACAGTCTACTTCGGTCTACTTCGGTCTGCGTCTGTCCACAACATGTGAGCGATCTCCTGATTGCAGGCTCCAAGTTTCCTCGGGTGGCAACGATATTTCTGTCGTCCCATGCCCACCATGATCGAACACGCCATTCCACTCCCGATGAACGGACATATTGCTTTAAGCAGAGATGTTTGGCAATGTGCACTCAGGTTTCCGGGTCACATCACTGGTTTAAGGTGATAATCGTACGAAGCTGGAGGTTGGAAGCGCGATATACCTGCAACATCGTCCCCCTGCTAACTCTAGACCACCGGTCGACTGCATGGTGGAGCTGAGACAAGCTCGAACACAGCAGGCTGCTAAATTACACTTGTGAACGTGCATGGACGGCACTCAGCTCCGGTAACCAATAGGAAGCCATGCCGGGCTAATATTGTTCGCTGGTTGCAACTGCGGTGTGTGTAACATTGTGTAAGGTCTGATCTGGAGAGGTTTTTGTTTTTTAAATCGTTAGGCGCTGGCAATGCCTTTTGTCACGTCTGGTGGTTATCCTCATATCTATGGATCTGATGGTTCTGGCTGCGGGGGAATGAGCATTGCGCGTCAAAGAGTTTGCTGACTTTTTTGCTTCCGGGTATGGGCCGACGTTGCTATAAACCTGTTCTACTCAAAATAACATTTTACAAAACCCAAAGGTGATTCCTGTTGTTTCTCATATTACAGTATACTACACTGCAGAGCTGTGGAACTTTGCTCTCAAGAATCAAGATTTCGTTGGCCTCATCTATAGAAACCAGCTGTCCCGAGTGCTGTTCCTGTTCTAACGGTGCTACAGTTTTACCGATGCAAGACTAACACCGTTGTGGGACAGTATATTTGTGGGGATGCATCACGATTCGCTAATGCCAGCGGAAGCTTACCCGCCAATGCCTCGCAAGAAAGCTGCTACACTACACAAGCTAAGATAGTCAGACTCCGTCGAAGAACCAAAGGCTCTGTCGAAAACCAGAGGAGAACGAGGCTACACTATCTAAATTAGAACAAGGCTTCGGAATCTACACATAAACCGCTGCGACGCGAACATGCAAGTCCGGGAGCACATTTACACACATGTTACTTGCAGCGGGAGTGACACAAGAGCCCTGACATATTATGGGGCGGGGGGTATAAGTCCACAGTCACATATACATGTTTTCTACCCCCCAGCCATGCTAAAGCTCACAATCGCATCTCGTAAGTAAAAAGGCCATAGCGAACTTTTGAGGATTAGTATAGCAAATCGTGCATCGGGCAAGGCCCAGAAGCCGGTGGCCAAGCGTGACCTCACACGCTATGATTGGCGGATCGTAGTTCCGTCCGATGCCATGAAGGGGAACAATGAAGCGGATCACCGCTATGGCAGTATTAGGGATCTCGATTCGATCGTTCCAGGGTCCCTGGGACTACAGGGCAGATGCACAGTTATTCAGTTGTACAAAAAATATTTGTCGGGGTTGGCGCACTCTGTCACTCTTCCTTCGGCAGCTGCGGGTGCCCCCTTATGCTCACGTAGGGACCGGTATCCGAATTCATCATCAGTTTCATGTGGGGAAAGCTACCTTGCTGTTTACAGAAACTACCCTTGTCAAAGTAACAACTGGGTTGTCGGCATGAATCTCCAACCAGAAAGTCTATACGACGCGACACGTCCTCTTCGACAACTTCTTCCTGCAGCCTCACCGAGGGGCGATGCTCCACCCACACAAACAAAACGAGCTCGCGTATCTTTAGCTTGTGCGGCTTGCCGAACTCGGAAAACGAAGGTACCCCACCTAGTAGTGTACTCTGAGCCCCATGTGCAAATCGTCTGATCTATCATTCCAGTGCAATGGCGAGCGTCCCAAGTGCAGTGAATGCACATCTCGTGACAGCGGCTGCGAATACACCGAGACGGAGACTACGCAAACGAAGCGCAAACACGTCGATCTGGAGGAGCTGTTTGAGTTGCTGAAGTCGCTGCCGGATGATGATGCATCGGAGCTTTTGTGGAGGATCAGAGCTGGTGTGGATCCGCGGGACATCGTGGAGACAGTGCATCACGGGAACATGCTTATGCAGTTTGCCTCGGCATTCGGGAGCGAGAATAGAAGCGGCAGCGGTAGCGGTAGCGGTAGCGGTAGTGGTAGCGGTAGTGGTAGCGGTAGTGGTAGCGGTAGTGGGAGTGGGAGTGGGAGCGGGGATAGTCGAGAGCCGAGTAGGGAAACGGGTTCACCAACCATGCAGAACGGTTGGGGAGTGGGTCGGGGGTAAGGTTACTTCAACACACCTTCGACGTAATCCAATTCCCGAAAATTAAGATTCGGCAACTCATTGGCGACCTGCTGGAAAGGCATGAGGAATTATTATTATTCATCTGCATATCAATCGAGGATCGAGAGTCTCCTTTATTGCTGTTCAAGGATTAGCTCGATTGTTCCCAGTGAGAAAAATACACGCACCCCTACTGACTGACATTACGTCGAAGCTCAATGCATCCCGGCGCAGTGATATCTCTAAGCGCTAACATGAGACTCATTAAGTAAACTCTTTTGAGTTTCCAGACGAGGATGTGCTGTCTGGCCTTTGGAACAAGTGATTCCTGAATAACTTCCAAATCATGTCTTGAAAATGGGTTGCACGATGTCCAGGATCTACAGGAATCGAGTTCTTTCTGCCCAAATTCGCCTTCCAATCCTCGCTCGTCCACGTCCAAACATCATCTTCAAATAACACTTTAAGCCCAGCCTCTTCACTGTAGTACTGCACTTTGAGTGTGAAGCCTTTCTCTCTCAGACTGAGGTAGGCATGCGCGACGAGCTTGAGCAAGGAGATGAGGTGTACTGTGGCGTAGTGGTTATATTCCTGTCGTATGGCCAGTGTGATGATTCTGGGCCGCGTTTGGACACGCTGCAATATTCCGTCCTGAGTAGTGATGCGGTCCAAATATGGGATGCGACATAGAGCTGTGACACCAGAATCGAGTTCGGTTAGATATTCTTCCAGCGAGCACCCTTCCTTCCTCACAACACCCGGCTCTGCGTATTCGCCAAGGGACAAGACATCGCATTGGAATGTCACTCGCAGATCCAGATTCCGCACCAGCTCTCCCATGGTCATACCAACACCGAACATGTCTTTCTCCACGAAGTCCACCATTGACGCATCGATTAGCCCGCATTCCGCAACGGGGTTCTTCCCTCCAATTGGCCGTAGATCTTTCCCGACAATGTCCTTGAAGCATTTGAGAGCCTCTCTAGCGAAATAACCCCCGACGAAAGCCTGGTCAACAAAGTGTGGTGGCCTTAAACCCATCGCGAGCGTCGTCAGCCAAGGTGACCCGCTCAAGTCTTCCCCTTTGTCGAACCACGGCTCGTCGAATGAATCCCACCAGTATAGCAGCTCCCTGCTAGGATCCTGGTTGGTTTCGGTGGCCCAGAGATGCATGTAGACGATATCTCGGAGTTCGCGAGGTAGTAAGTTGAGGACGCGGGCAACGACTGCCATATTTGCGGCTTGCGCGTGACCAAGGATCGCTGTGTGCAATTTTTCTGCCCAGAGATGGTGTATGCTCAGTTTTTCCGAGTGCGAGATCCCCTGCGCTATGCTCGAAATAGCCGTTCTGCGGTCGAGAATGACTCTGGAACAGCGTCAGTTGATAGTATGTAGATCAATCCTGATCCCGTACTGTGAGAGTCGCCCCCCGGTGCGCTCACGCGCGTCGTCGAATTGGTAATACATTATTACGCCTACAGGTATACCTTGTTCGCTCTCGAATATGTTAGGAGAAGTATAGAAGAGGGCGTCAGGATGCGGAGTGATGTTCGAAGCTCAGAGGTGAGTCATAGAGCGCTGCTTGTCTTCAGGGATCGACACAAGCGTACAAGCACCCTCTCATCGAGGAGATAAAACTATGCAGGTGCTTGTGCCAGACATGAGACTGCCTATTAGTTTGAATTTTCTTCACAAGAGAGCGCTTTTATCGCGAACGAGGTATTGTGTAAAAGTATAGAACGCTGCCTAAGCAATGATAATCGCTGATAACAATGTCAACGGAATCAAGAGGCTCCGTATAGCATCGCAGGCCCTTGTTTATTGTCTACGGGGATGTACAGCGCCGGAAGACATTTGAAAGGTTCAAAAAGCTCTCGATATAGTACACTGCTTGCCAGCGCTTCTCGATGGGTCTTTGTTCACATTCCCTGTATGGCAGACCAATGTGAACGTTCAAATAGGCAAAATCACCGAAAGTACGCACACGAGATATGGAGATGTTAGCCGCAGATGTTGGCTGGAGAAGAGCGGGAGTTTTGGGGCACGTACTAGCTTCCGATTCTTCATCGAAACAACTCTGGGCAACTACTCTCCGCATCCCAATATTATATTCTCGGCTTTTACATCTGCTCATCTCCGGTTCTCGACGGGCCTTTTTACGGTTCAGGCTATCCCGACACCACAATCCTTGTTATCGGTTCTGAATGAGTTGGAAGGACCAGCGGATTCGGTCGTTTTCACGACAAATGGAAGGCTTGCATCATCAATTCAACACATGGTGGATACACACACGACTGTGTTGTTAAAACAAAGCCACAAATATCGTTGCCGCTGTGGAAGCAATTCCCAATGAGGACAAAATAGGCACCGTCTGGTCGGCTAAGTATCCGGAAGCGACACAAGCGTCAAGTGGAATCTTCAATCATCACGACATCTCCACAGAACTAGCAAGCCCACGCACCAACACACGATCACGCGACACCCTGGATGCTGCAGTCGGCATGTAATGAAGCCTGCCAGGAAGTATCTAGCTGTCACGCTGATCCACCGGAATGTTACCTTATGCACAAGTGTCGGTAAATGCCAGGAATATGAACGATATTCTGCACTCTGACAAGCACTTATGCACAGAGCGGAGGCGTGGTGGCTTTTCTGGGGCGAGTCCGGGGACCCGCAAACTCCATACCCACACTTGGTAGACGAGTCAGTAACAACATGTGCGGAGAAAATTCCTACGTCGAGGACGAAATGAGGCTGGGGATAGAAAGTACATATGTGAGACGGAGGTCTCACGAAATTGGTCATATCCACCTCCTCCTCCGTTGTTTGTTCCTTTGCATCAGGGGTTACGATCATGGACACGATTCGGAACACCTCTGTCACTTCGGCGCAGCTCCGCACAAATTCTGCTTTCCAGAATAGATGGCGTACACTTTTGAACAATCCCAAGCTCCTGATCATTGCTTTTTTCGCCTCGTGGGTCTTCAAGACTTGAAAGCATGTACATCACTAACATGATGATAGCTTCGGTGGCTTTGAGTATGGGTACCAGCAAGGTGTGCTTGGCCAGTCACTCGTCATGACCCGGTTCAAGGACAATTTCCCTTCGGTCGTCGAATCCGCGACCGCGACCGGCTGGCTGACTTCAATTCTACAACTTGGTGGTATCCTCGGCTCTCTGTCGGCCGGTGTCTTTGGTGAAGTCTTCTCACGAAAGTACACCATGTTCTCCGCCTGTTGCTGGGTTGTTCTTGGATCCTACCTATACATCGGTGCAACTCATCACAACCCGGCCATGCTGTACGCGGGACGCTTCTTTACCGGTCTCGGCGTCGGAACCTTCTCTGGTGTTGGTCCCCTTTACAACGCTGAGATCGCGCCCCCTGAGCTCCGTGGTCTGATCGTCTCCTTCTACCAATTCGCAACTATCCTCGGAATCATGTTTTCCTTCTGGATCGGATACGGATGCAACTACATTGGTGGCATCGGTGATGGCCAGAGCAACATCGCTTGGATGCTCCCATCTATCATCCAGGGCATCCCGGCTGTTATTCTCGCTGTCGGGATCTGGTGGCTCCCCTTCTCTCCTAGGTGGCTGATTAAGAAGGGTCGCGACGAAGAAGGCCTCAAGACGTTGTCCTACCTCCGCAAGCTACCCGTAGAGCACGAGCTTATTCAAATTGAGTTCTTGGAGATCAAGTCCGAGGCACTATTCGAGCGCCGAAACTTCGCGAAGAACTTCCCCAACCTGGCCGCGAAAGAGGCCGGCAGCGTCTTTGTGCGCGAGTTTGCGCAATACTATCAGATCTTTAGGACTTGGGACAACTTCAAACGTGTTTCCACAGCTTGGCTGGTCATGTTCTTCCAGCAGTGGAGTGGTATTGATGCAATTATCTACTATGCTGCCCAGGTTTTCGAGTCTGTCGGCCTTACAGGAGGTACTCAAGGTAAGCAAGTTTTCCAACAACTGATACATATATCGGATACCCAGACCTCTTCATGACCTGTCTACTATATTGTCTTGCTAATTCATTGGCCAGCCCTGCTAGCCACCGGTGTCACTGGCGTCGTCTTCTTCGTTAGTACCTTACCCGCCATGGCCATCATCGATAAAGTCGGCCGCAAGCCCATGCTTCAAGTCGGTTCAATCATCATGTTGATATCCATGGTCCTTGCCGGCATCCTAGTCGCAAAATTCCGGCACGACTGGGTCGAGCATGCGGCCGTGGGTTGGGTCGTAGTGGCCTTTATCTGGATCTACGTCGGCGCATTCGGCGCCACTTGGGGCCCGGTCTCATGGACACTCATTTCCGAGATCTTCCCACTGTCCATCCGGTCCAAGGGAGCTTCTATCGGTGCTTCAAGTAACTGGTTGAACAACTTTGCGGTTGCGTTCTTTGTGCCGCCAATGTTTGCCACCTGGGCTTGGGGGACGTACATTTTCTTCGCTGCCTTCCTTGCTGCTGGTATTGTTTGGGTGCACTTCTGCCTACCTGAGACCAAGGGAGCTACGCTTGAAGAGATGGACAGCGTATTCGGCTCGCGAACTGGCGCGGAGGATGCTATCTTGCTGGCAGAGGTCAGAAGGGAGATTGGACTGAGCATGATGCTTGAGAATGACGCTGTCAAGGCGACTCAGCATGGTGACCAGGCCGATTACGAGAAGGGGGCCACACGTGTTGAGGAGGTGTAGGGGAGGTGCACGAGGAGTGTTGACTAGGAGGCCTATAGGATCTAAGTATATACATACAGATACAGCCTACACGCTACGTAGAGTTCTTGAAGAGATATTATTTAAGCTTATAATTCATGATAGGAACTTTACGCACTATGTAGCACATACCCGCGGACGAAGTACAATCAAGGGTCCATGTAGGTAGCGTATTGGAAATCGAACAGTGGGTAGACAACAAACCACAGTACTACGACGGTTTAATAGTTGTTGCAGAGGAGCACACCGTCTTTAAGCGCAGGCTTCTCTTTGTGGCAAAATATATACAGGTTAATTTTGGCTTAAGTGTTTCCATCACACACAGCTAGTGAACAACAATTGTACACTATACGTATGCTATCTAAAGCACCTTTTTCACTACTACACACGAGGAGAGAGGGCAACAAACCAAAAGAAAGCAATGCTTACCCCTCGTGGTAGCACTCAGAGTCGAAACAAAAAGTGAAAAAAATGTCGCAATTTGGCGGTACTGGGAACTGTAGACATGTTAGAATGTCTCAGGACCGCCAATGTGTGAGGAATAACGTACTCGAACCCAGGCTGGCGCGGATCTGGATCGGGAGAACAATGTCTCCGCCAGCCACAACGCGACGTCATACCACTAGCTGGTAGGATATTAGTCGTGCTTTGGACGAGGGGTGGAGGAGTTTACTCACACCATACCACCTTTTGGTGTTTTGATGGACGCTTTTGTAAATGTAAATAATATAACCTAATTTGTGCAGTGAGGTAGGGCGGCAGGCCAGGTAAAGCTTCGTCATACGTCAAATCCTTTCACTGAGGGGTGAGGGGTATTTGATGTGGACCATGGTTCGCTAATTCAGTCGTCGGGAGCGTTGACTGTTCCGGGCTAATTCCGCGCTCTCCGACCTTTGGGTTTTTTTTGGGCCTGCGCGAACAACCCTACAACAGCAATCACAGCCAACATCAACATGGCCGAACCAGATGCGAAAGCTTCCCCGGCTGGTGGCACGTCCTCTGGGCCTAGCAAACCTCCGAGACCCCCAAATCCCGTATGGCGAATGATGGGTGCGTTTTCTCTATGTCTCATGCGACTCGATTCTAACATGCACAGGCCTGCCCAACTTTCGCTTCAAGCTCCCGTCGCGCAATTGGATGATATTCCTCTCTATTACCGGATCATGGACCGCCGCCGTAATGTACGACCGTCGTGAGAAGAAGCGCATACAAAAAAAATGGGCAAAGGTTGTTGAACACATCGCACAAGAGCCGCTCGACACACACCAGCTACCACGGAAGCTCACTGTGTTTTTGTCTGCACCACCTGCGGACGGCCTAGTATCTGCACGCGACCATTTCCACGAATACATCAAGCCAATCCTCGTCGCAGCTGCGTTAGACTGGGATGCGATCGAAGGCAGAAGAGAAGGAGACGTCAGAGCTGGACTGGCAGAGCGGATACGGAAGTTGAGGAAGAAGAGCGGAGAGTCGAGCACTGAGCCGATTGAACATGGTCTTGAGGAGGAGCTAGAAGGGCTAAGGCAGAGAGCAGGCGTGAGCGAATGGACTGGTCCAGGCGGAGACATTATCGTCGGAAGGCATACATGGAAAGAGTACATTCGAGGACTACATGAGGGTTGGTTGGGTCCATTGGATGTTCCGCCAACTGCAGAGACGCCTGTTGAGGCCCCGCCTGCTGCGATCGAACCTGTACCCACGTCGAACGAATCGACCACCGACGCTCTTACAACTTCTGCCGCAACCGACGACGCATCTCCCACCGCTACTCCCGAAGCTCCCAAGCCAGAAGAAGCGGAAAAGCCGGCGGAGGAGAAGTCTAAGAAGAAGAAACAACCACCACCCTTCATCACGACTGCCGAATACGAAAATGCCGGCCTCTCCCGAAACTGCCCTCAAGCACTCGGTCCCGCCGCTATCATACCCTTCCCGCACCTCCTCGGCTTCTTCAACTTCCCGATTCGCATGTACCGCTTCTTAAACAGGCGACAAGCAGCGGATGTCATTGGCAGGGAGACAGCTGCTGCTGTACTCGGCGTATACCGGCCGTTTGAGACCGCAGGAGAAACGTCTAGCACCAGTGATAAAGATGGTCATAGCAGCGCACAATGGGAACAGCAACGGCTGCTCGCCCACGAAGAGCCCGAATGGCACAAGACTACGCGGAAGCGGGAAGAAGGCGAGACGAAGGAGAGAGTGTGGCTAGACGAGATGGTGCTCGACCCACGTATCGCCGAACGTATGAGGAGGTTCGCGCTAGATGCTGAGCTCGAAGAGCGGGCTAAGAGCGTGTCTCTCAACAAAGAAGGAAAGCCATGGTTCAGTTCGTTATGGGCGAAAGAGAAGAAGAAGGGCGCCTGGGAGGGCTTGACCGAGGACTGAGCAACTGTATATACCACCATCTCACCTTCGGCCTTGTAGATGGTGGAGCTGTAAGAGTAGGGGTGTACTATGGGAGCATTTGGCGGCGTAGATGATACCAGGACTCGAATGTCAAACTCTTTACTACCAGATTTCTGCTAGCCCTCGCGATGTCACCTGCATGCACGAACAGTATTCTCCACGTGAAGGTGGATCTAGCTTGGCACCTGCCCCGCCAATGGCCAAAGGAAGCTTCGAGTCCAAATCCATTGATGCTGAACCCTCAATCTTCCTTAACTTTCCCGGCTTTCGAAATACGTGTTCCTTGTTGTTGCTCTGGTAAACCCAATACACTGCAAAATCTCGCCGGATAAACCCACGCCGTCATGGTAAGTTGCCCCACGTCATGCAAGTCCACGGCCGCTCACAGTCCGCAGGCAACTTTCCAGTCGAAGAAGCGCCTCGCGCTCGCGATCCTCGACTTCCTCCAGACCTCGCAGACGGACGGCTCGGTAGCGCCCGACGACGCCGAACAGCTCGAAGTCGCGGCCAACTGCATCGCCGAAGCCTTCAAGGTCGACGTTGACGATCAGGCAGCGAAGAAGGATGCCATTGGCGACCAGAACCTGCTCGCAATCTACAACGTCTACGAGAAGCTCAAGGGAAAGACGACGGCCACAACCGAGGGGAGCTCGTCCGCGAAAGAAGCCCGGCCAGCCACGCCACAGACACCGGCAGCCAACGCACCACCACCCGGCGGGCCGAACAAGACCGAGGCCGAGAGGCTGAAGGGTCTGGGCAACGAGGCCATGAAGAAGAAGGACTACGACGGGGCCGTCAGCCACTACACGGCCGCGCTCGACGTCGTCCCGCTCAACCCCATCTATCTCTCCAACCGCGCCGCTGCATACTCGGGCCAGGGCAAGCACGATCTCGCAAAGGAGGACGCCGAGATGGCCGTCGCCGCTGACCCCAGCTACTCAAAGGCATGGTCGCGCCTAGGTCTCGCCAAGTACGTTCTCGGCGATGCAAAGGGCGCCATGGAGGCATACAAGTCCGGCATGGACGCCGAGGGCGGCGGCTCAGAAGTCATGCGTAAGGGCTACGAGACAGCCAAGAAGAAGGTCGAGGAAGAGGGAGGTGACGTCGGTGCTCCCGATGTCGACTCTGCCCGAGGCGCTGGTGGTATGCCAGGTGGAGGCGGCATGCCCGACCTGTCGTCCCTGGCAGGCATGCTTGGTGGCATGGGAGGCGGAGGAGGAGGTGGTGGCGGCATGCCCGATCTCGCTGGTCTTATGCAGAACCCGATGATGAGGCAGATGGCCCAGAACCTCATGAGCAACCCGGATATGATGAGCAATCTTATGAACAACCCAAGAATAGCAGAGATGGCCCAGCAGTTTGGAGGTGGTGGTGGAGGTGGAGCAGGACGAGGCGGTGGCGGCGGTGGCATGCCCAACATGCAGGACCTCATGAACGACCCAAACTTAGCCGACATGTAAGTGCGAGACATGCCAAATTTATGCATCATAGCTAATGTGTAATCAGGGCACGAAACTTCATGGGTGGAGGCGGTGCTGGCGGCGGCGCTGGTCGAGGCGCAGGAGGGGGAGCACCACAATGAGCTGCTCAACGAATGCACATGAACGGCGGCGGTTTAGGTAGCATCATTATTAGCGAGGGAGCGTGTTCACGACTAAATTATGATACCATATTCACTTCCAACTGTCATTTCTTGAAGCCCTGTTGCTAGACTTCTTGTCTTGCTTGTGTCGCATAGACGCAGATATATGGGCCCTGACTAAGCCTCGATACCTTAAGCATTCCTTTTTCAGATATAAACCTGTTTGTGTAGGCCTCTTTGGTCAACGGGGCATGGTCTTCGTCGATATTGCATGCTTCATGTTTCTCCACCTCCATCTGAGCCACCGGAAGCTCTTGTCACACCCCTCAGTCCAACTTGAGCGCCCACAGCCCATCCCCCAGATAATGACCCGCCTCACACGCCTGCCCCTTCTTCACACTCTTCATCTCCCCCGTCCCCATCTTCAACACGCCCACCATACAGGCCGTGTCTTTCCCCTCGGCCTCAATCACCACAACATCCCCCTCCTTCAGATCCTCCTTGCCATACTTCTCCTGATCCTCTTCACTCAGTTCTGTGCCTGGGAGCCGGCCGCCGGGCGAAGTTAAGCCGGGAGCCATGAGCGTAGCGCCCGAGAGCACGAAGCGAATCGCGCCGCGGTCGATGCGCAGGCGGTTAAACGCAAACGGGTATTTGTGCACGAGGGTGAGGTGCGGCATCAGGGCGTCGTCCATGTGTTGGAAGAAGAGGGGCGTGTTATGTAGGGTGTAGAGGGATACGCGGTCGGGTCTACGATGGTATGCTATTAGCTTGCTCTTACGGAACTGAAGGCTTGGTGGGGCAGGACTCTAAGAGGCGTACAGTTTGACAAGATCCAATTGCTCCTTCTTGGGCAGTATGTCCTCGATGTATGGTTCTAGCCGTGGGTACGCTTCGAGGACTTTTGAGCGAATGGCGCGTTGGGCGCTGGACTTTACCTTGGATTTTGCGCCAAAGGCTATGCTGGTTAGGGTGTTAGCTTCTCTGCTCTGTACTACGGGTATTGGGGCGCGTACTCTTTCTTGAACATGTTGGCGGTTGACTATGGTATGCGAGTACGCGAGTGTGTTTGTTGCTTGAGTTGAATGTTGAGATTGCTGGACATGTGCCCCGCAGTCTGCCCCTCCATTCGTACGCGCTAGTGAGCGATGATGGCGCGCGTCGAGTTTCCCTGTCAAACCCGGTCATTGTTCACTCTTCGGTCTTCAGAAGGTTCCAGGAATCTTGCTATGTCTGTTTCTCCATCGCAATTTCGACGTCCTCTTCGAGTACAGCTCGTCATGAAGAACACAAATTACTCGTATCTGAGATAGATGTACCGTTACTCTGATCCAAGCACCCGACGGAGTGACATTGTCAAGGACATCTTATACTTTGGTATAGCATTACAACATGAGGCTACATTTCGAGAGTCAAGAGAGACGGAGAGTTCTAGTATCTTGGTCCACAGAAACTTCGCATTGCCCTTCCGCACTCTCCAATAACTAGCCTTGTCCAAATCAGCTTTTCTTAACACTGCACCCCGAGCTTCCGTAACGTCTCCCTGCCCGTGGTAATCTTCATACCAATCCTAAAAGCACGCATTAGCTAACAGAATACATAATAAATCAGTAAGTCGTGACATACCTAGCATCCAGATCAAAGCCATCCCACTTAGTAACCTCCTCAAGCCAATCCTTACATTGATCCAACATCTGAGGATTCGTCTCGGGATGACCATCCACATCTGCTTCGCGCCAGATATTCGCAGCCATCTCGTACCGCGCACAAGGTGCCGTCCAGTTATCTTTGAGATTTCCCTTGAACAATGTCCTGTCAACGGGCAGAACCTCCCTCTCCAGTAGGACCTTGGCTTCCACTGTTCGGTTCATATTCCGTAGCGTGGCCGCGCGGAGTACACTGAGAATGGACCGCTCGTCCAGGCCTTCCTTTTCCCAGTGTGGGTTGGCTGACGACTCACTCCAGGCGAGGTTCGCGAGAGATCTCTGCAGGTGATCGTCGCTCATCCGCTTGTACCCGTTCCAAAAATATATCATCTCCTCGAGCGGGGAGACACCGACCGCATCTACCAAGTCACAGCCCCACTCTTTAGCTCGAGCCTCCCACTTTTGGATCTTCCGGACGACGAAGATGTCAAATGGCAATTGGCGAGCCATGAACTTCTTCTTACCAGTATTTGGGATGACCTTCTTGATATAGGCCTCAGCCTCTGTTGCGTACTTCTTCGACGCCAATGGATTCTCCGTCTTGTTCCGTCTATAGAGCTCAATGTACGAGGCCGCAATAATGTAGTAGTACAGCCCGTGGCTCCAGTTGTTGAGCGTAATGCAATTCTCAAAAGCAGAAGCGCAGGCTTCGTAGTCGTGCATGTACATGTTGTTCAGACTGCGCTCGAACCAGCTGAGCGCTTCGAGCTGCTTGAGTGGCGACTTGCCGGCGTCTGCCATGAACTTGACCGCCTTCTCTAGCTGTTTCTCTACGGCCATCATTCGCGACTCCTCGAGTAGCCAGAGATGGCTCTTGGGGTATCTTTCGCGCATGTGGCGAAGCAATGCTTTGCATCTTTCCTTAGGGTATGCTCCCTCTCCCGTGGTCGGGAGGATGTCGCAGAAGTTCGTGAAGCCGTTGAGGTAGCCCATCAGTACGACGCCGGACATCGCTCCGTGTATGTTGTGGAACTTTGTCGCTTGCCACAGCATTCGCATACCGCGCTCCCGGTCTCCCTTGAAGCCAACAATCTTGAGCAAAGACGCAAATGAGGGTGGAATGAATGAGAGAAGAAGCAAAAGCATGCCGAAACAGAAGTTGGATCCAGAGAGAATGAAAACGTCCACTGGGTGATCGCTGAACGTAGCAATATCGGCCTCCGGCGTCCCCAAATCATTTAATGTGAGTTTTTCGAAGTCTTCAATAGCTTCTGGGATGGAGTGTGTCGGACTCTTGTTTGCTGTGGGCAGGCCTGGTGCAGAGCTGGAAGCAATGTCAACTTTCCTTTGCGCATTGTTCAGTGCGACAGAGGCGCCTTTGCCAGCCGATACGTTGAGATGACCCATGTATTCCATAGGAGTCTCATCGCCTCGATGATCCTCCTCCGCATCCACGAAATCGAAGTCGTCGTCATCATCGTCATCCGTGGCTGTCTTTGGCCCTGGAGTTACCACCTTCTTCACTTCTGACTTCGTCACTTTAGAGGGCCTAGAGTCCCTTAGAGTGCTGTCCACCATGTTCGAACGAACTGAGCTCGCTCTTGAAGAACCGCGTGATCCTACCGAGTTTACGCTACTCATGCTCCGCTCTTTCAGGAACTTTTTTTCGTTCTCCATGACGGCTTCCAGCGTAAGGTATGCCTTCCTCAGCTTGTAAAAGCTTTTGATGGCCTCTGTCAAGCTCTCGTTAAGCACGCCGACTATCGCACTCATCAACTGTGACTCTGCCTGACACACGGCGTATTCAGTGCCAGGAGGATATATGGGTGACCGATACGCGGTGGGGTCTTTACTCGCTCGACGCTGCTGCTCGTACGCAGAGTTCTCGGCTTGTGACAAGGCATTGGCAGCTATATTTCTCGTCAACACATATGCCACGAAGGCATGCACGGGGGATAATCAAACCTTCGCGCATGACTTCTTGTTCGAAACCCAGTGTTGCCCTCATAAAGGTACATACTCCTACTCCTAGCTGTATCCAGTAAGCCCCTGACTAATGTGTGATCCGTCTTGGGACTGGTGGTGGCGCACCTGGTGGAAGGGCGAATTGCCTTTGCTGAGAAGTTCTTCGGCGGTCTCGACATCATCGTTCATGATGTGGGTGACGGCTATGCTCGCGTGTCATTAGTCCTGTCTGGGCCACTGCTGATTATCCTGGCCTGAAGGTGTTCGTACCGCTCATAGCATCCTGTACTGCTTTTGGTCAGTAAAGATTCGGATCCCCTGTCTGTAAAACTTACTCTGTGCTAGCTCACTCAGAGAATCCAAACTCTTCGCATGTCCAGGTGTATGGCCCTTGAGCCAGCCGCCCACTTTGAACATCTTGGACGTCTATCACGAATAAAATATAAAAAGGCGATATGAAGAATATTTAAAATATATATATATATATATTCAAGTTCCGCGTGTGAAGAGCGAAGTGGAGGGCTAGAAGACCGAGCGCATATGCCTACTTACGCCAGAGGATGCGCCGACAGCTTCGTCCGCTCGGGGCTAGACGAAGTACGTCATGTTCATCGTCCGGGGCCTAAAGATCGATCTGACTCCGAGGGGCGACCCGGTATGGATGATAGAACGAATGTTCAGAGTAATACCACAAGCTCCGTTGAACCAAACGCAACTTTTCGGAGCCAAGCTGCCCTTGACCTGCGGGCGACATCTGAAAGTTCCCCGCGAACCCTGATGCAGTGGTGCACGTGACCCTCACGCTAAGCCCTGCGGACAATCGCCGCTGTCCCCGGCCGCCATCAGAGCCGCATCACAAAGCACGAACAACGCGCAACTCGCACCCATCTCCACAGCTACTGTAAACTTCCAAAACACCCTCCGAACCAAATTCACGCCGAAAAGATGGCCGGGCCAGCACAAGGAAGCAACGATGCGAAGAAGGCCGCAGTCAACGAATCCAAGAACGGCGAGCAACCACTGGCGCCCGAGAAGAAGCCCGCCGCACAGCTGGAGGAGGATGACGAGTTCGAGGACTTTCCTGTAGAGGGTAAGAGCAACACTGGGCTTAGATTGGAGGAAACCCAAGCTTACACTATGCGCAGACTGGACAGAGGAGGAGACACAGATCCCCTCGGGCAACACACATCTCTGGGAAGAGAGCTGGGACGACGATGATACTAACGAGGACTTTGCCGTACAGCTGAGGTAAGCGGAATGGGAAAGAAGTCGCTACAGGAAAAGGCTAACGGCGTATAGGGAGGAGCTCAAAAAGCTGGGCAAATGAGCCGCGCACCTCAACGACGATACGACACTAGGATACGACACGAGACGGGGTCACGGATACCAAGAAGGATAGAATGCAGCCCAGTCTCAGTAGTGAGATCGCATTCGAGAGATGATAAAAGGGTCCTGAAGCTTCACGGTCAAGCAGTACAGTGATTGAAGTACCGGTTCATATACATTGATCCGAAAAGAGCTATAGCTACACAATCATAACTTTGAATATGTACCTTCCACTATCTTGAGCCATCGTTCACTTCGTGGAGTGACTGGTTTACTTACTTGATAGCGCAGACACACCAGGCAGGTCCTTGCCCTCGAGCAGCTCCAGCGACGCACCACCGCCGGTCGAGACGTGAGACAGCTTGTCTTCGACGCCGTACTTTGCAGCAACCGTCGCAGTGTCACCACCACCGATGATGACGATCTTACCGCTCTGCGCAGCCTCGACGGCAGCATCGAGCGTCTCCTTGGTGCCCTTTGCGAACTTCTCGAACTCGAATACACCTGCGGGGCCGTTCCAGAGGATAGTCTGCGCCTCGCCAATAGCCTCCTTGTACAGCTTGATCGATTTCTCTCCACAGTCGAGACCCATCCAGCCATCTGGAATGCCGTCCTTGTCCTCAGCGTACCCAGTCTTGGCATCCTTGTCGAACTTGTCGGCAGTGATGTAGTCGACCGGCAGAACGATCTTGACATTGTTCTTCTTCGCCTTCTCAACAAGATCCTTGACCGTCTTGCTGCCAGCCTCGTCGAACAAGCTGTCGCCGATCTTGACGCCCTCGAGCGTCTTCTTGAAGGTGAAGGACATGCCTCCGCAGATGATCAGGCTGTCGACCTTGCCTAGCAAGTTGTCAATAAGCTTGATCTTGTCCGAGACCTTGGCGCCACCGAGGATTGCGAGGAATGGTCGCTTGGGCTCCTCGAGTGCCTTCGCAAAGTAGTCGAGCTCCTTCTTGACGAGGAAGCCGGAGGCCTTTTGTGGGAGGTCGACGCCGACCATGGAGCTGTGTGCGCGGTGGGCGGTACCGAAAGCATCGTCTGCCTTGAATTAGCCTCACATGCCGTATACACCATTCTGATACACCTACTGATATAGATGTCACCCAGCGCAGTCAGGCCTTTCCTGAACTCGTCGACCTTGCTCTTGTCCACCTTCTGCTTCTTGCCCTCGTCGTCCTTATAGCTGCCCTCCTCTTCGGCATGGAAGCGCAAGTTCTCCAACAAGATGACTTGTCCACCGCTAGCGCCGTTGACGGTATCCTCGACCTGCTTGCCGACGCAGTCATCCGTGAAAGTCACGCTCTTGCCTAGTAGCTTCTCGAGTTCGGGCACAACCGGCCTGAGGCTGTACTTCGAGTTTGGTTTTCCGTCTGGGCGACCGAGGTGCGACATGAGGATGACGGCCTTGGCCCCGTTCTCCGTGGCATACTTGATTGTGGGGAGTGCGCCGACGATGCGCTGGTTGTTTGTGATCTTGTTGTCCGAGTCGAGGGGGACATTGAAGTCGACCTGGTGGGAGCAATTGTTAGAAGTGCGCTTCGCGTAGATTGGAGAAAGCTGAAAGTTTGACGTACTCGAATGAGGACACGCTTGCCCTTGAGGTCGACGTCGGCGATCGAAAGCTTGTTGGAGAGAGACATAGTGGCTAGCTGTGTGGTACTGATGGGCGCTGTCAATTTGAAGCTTAAAAAATGCTGTGAGGCTTGAGCGGCAATCGAAAAATGCGATTGCTTAAGGGAGACTATTTGAAAAGGCTTACTTACGTCAAGAGATCGGGGAGAGGGAAGAGCGCGGGGGGTATTTCGTGTTTGTTGTTGAGCTTAGATCGTCATAAGTTTGGTGGGGTGAGGGCGGGGCATCTCACATGGGCATGCAATGCTTCTAACTCTCTTCTTGCCGAATCACGGCCTCTGGGAAAAGCAAGCAGACCGACGTGACAGAATTGAAAAAAAATCAACAGGAGTAAAATGTCGATAGAACGGCACTGTTCCACCTGTGAAGATAGCCAAGGCAAATGTTCCCGCGGTCGAGAGTGGCACTCTTAAAAATCAGTTGCAAGCTTCATTTTAGTGCAAGATGGAGGCGCATTAGGGGCCGACCTTGGAACGATGATTTCAAGGCTTTCAAAGTATGCAGGTGTCAGGTTACTTGCAGATAGTTTCCTTGTCGATTGAGTACTGTTGAAGGTTATAGGTATACGCAAATCGCCACTCAAGACCAAACTGGCTGACCTAACGCCGTGCAATGCCTGAACGCCAATGCACCCAACTGAAAGCAAAACGCCCCACGTTAAAAGTACGAGGGGAATCGACAGACACCTCCCGTAACCCAGCCTCATGCCTACCAATGATATTTATACAAGGAAGTTCGTTTGACACAAGAGTGCTCTAGGCCTCCTCGGCGGAGTTGGTGAGAGAGAGGTATGCCGTCCAAGCTATACCCACGGTGGAGACAAAGGGCTGATGATAATCAGTACTGTAACATCAGTGGGCTCTCAACAAACTCACAATCTGGTACTGAATGGGCATGACCCGGAAGTTGATCATCTGCACTGTCGGCCAGACGAGGAAGTTGGCCTTGAGCGCCGGAACGTAGATATCCTGGAACTTGCGCTGCACAGCACGCTTTCCACCGCCTTCAGCAACCGTCATAAAGGTGAAGAAGCAGGCAAGACCAGCCGGCGCAAACAAAAACTGGTCAAAAGCCACGCGCTTCAATGCCGGAAGCCAGGTGGCAGTCTTTGTAACTGGGAAAGTCGACGACAGGAACCGGAACCATCTGTGCTGGATAGGCGACATCAGGAAACCATAGGACATGAATCGTGTGGTTCGCTCGAAGTCGAAAGGTGGAGGTAGTTTCTTCGAGTCCGGAATGAGGTCGTTCTCATTGAAGGGGTTCCGTCTGTCGAGCTCGTGGATCTCGATTGCTAGGAAGTCGTCCTTGTCTGGGCCGCCCTTCTTGCGCACTGCGCGCTCCCGGACAGCGGTCAATGTCTGGGCCACTGTGTCTGCAATGCCACCCAAAACCTGAGGGGTATTAGCTTGTCCTCTGTATCTCGCGGATAGCTGTATTCGAATTCAATGTGGCTATTGCGAGGTGTGACATGGGGGTTATAAACGATATGGGAGGGTGTTGGTAGTAGGAGGGTACGTACAGCGTTGGTGATCATCGTAGTAAGGACTGCGTATTGTCAGTAATGGCGCGCATATCTCATATTTACAGAGACTCACCCGGTCGCTGCGCATAGTAGCTGTTATACTTGCGTGCAAGAAGTGAGACTGCGGCCATTTGTAGGAGAAAGACTGCGGCGTGCAACAACGGCTATGCACTATCAGAATGTAGCCGAAGAGCGGTTGGTAGTGTTTCTCACAATCTTCCCGTAGATCCAACGACTATTCAGCTGGTATAGCACTCTGCGTCGAGTGTTGTCCATACTGGCCGTGTGTGGAGCTTTGTGGCGTTCGAAGATGGCAATGTCGTCAGCGAAACGTAGGTCGCGGTCTGTGCTGCTGGTCGACCACCACTATCTATCGCAGGTCTCCTGTGTAGCGGGGAGGGCAAGGTCGTGCTATCGCGAAGGAAACACCTATTCACTGCGAATGTAGGTGTCTGCAAATTTAACAGGGGGTTGATGCGGGAACCTCGGAGGCATCTGAATGTAGGGTGGCGGAGAACGTGCCAGGGGCCGAAGCCACCGTCTCGGGAAGTCACCGTGAGCATGACGAGTTTCAGGACGGACATGATTAGATTTGAGACTCGATTTGGACTAACAGCTGCATGTCCTAGACTCGCCTATTCCTCAACGTTCCGAAATGTAGCCTTGATTTGTCTGACTATTTTTCATCCCATGGTCACTTCAGTCGAGCATCGCTATTTATGTATGATACAGCCCACAAACGTAACTACCTTCGTCACGAAACCATACGATCAATAACCTCAAAATCGGCTTCTCAGGGGACACGCTAAAGCCCTGAATGACCCCGTGAAACGCGATCACGGCCAAATCGGTGTCCACCGAACGTTCAGTCTTCCGTCTCAACAGCAACGATGCTTGGTAGATCGCGAATGTCTGCAGTATCGTTTGTTGCCAGGTCGATAACGCGGACGGACTCGACCGACAAGACGCCTGACGAGAGCGCAAGGAACTTCAAGTCAGCGGTATAGCATGCGCCAGGTGACAGCTGCCTATCTACAATTAGCGTCCGGGCTCGAAATCAATCTACCCAATGACACTCACCCGAGGCGTATGTCGGTCGTCAAGCAGATCAAGTCTGCTGTCTCGGTTCTGGCGCTCTTCTGCTTGGCATATACGATGTTCTCGTCTATAACGGCGGTCGCGAGTAGCTCCTTCTTGCCCGTTCGGAGACCCCCTGCTGAAGAAGTAGATGGATGCGACTTGTGTCTCTCCAAGTCTCTCTTCCTCTTCGCAATGACTAGGATTGCGAGTTTCCGCGTCTTATCGGAACGATTGACTATGAAAACATCCCATGTGAAGATCTCGCCAACTCGGACTTTTGGTGGGCCTGACACCGTGAGCGTGATGTTGATGTTGCTATTGGAGGCGTCCTGCTCTTGCTGATTTTGAGTATCATGGGCCAGGAGAGCATCGGGGTTTGAAGCGTTTGTGGCCTGACTGCTGAGTCGGTGGGCCGCCTTGATCAGGCTGGACGTTTGCTCAGATGCGAAGTCCACAGGAGTCTTCCACTCAACTGCGATGTCCGGTCGACAGTCATTGGCGATCGCGACGTTGGCTTCGACACGCAGAGTAAGGTAATGCCCTGTACTTCCAGGCGCTGGCGTTCCATCAGGAGCTAGATTGGGCTTGATTTTATACAGGTATGTCAGCTGGTCACCTGGCTTATGAATCGCTGTTGTGTCTTGTTGGTCGGCCAATGTTTTGACATTGCCCCCGTGTAGAGCCAGGTTCACTTTTTTTATCCTCACGTCGTAGGTAGCGAACTGCGCGACCTCCAGATCCAACGACGCCATCAGAGACAAGTCGCTCAATGATGCTTGAACACGTGAGTATCTCATCCTCCATATCAGGGCCGGCAGTACCCTGAAGATAAGTCGCTGCCCGTTGCGGATGGGATGAACCAACTCCCTTGCAACCGGAGCACTCGGAGTAACTTTACTGATTCGCATCGCCGAAAGTCTTGGATGGATGCCGGCCAGAGCAGGATCGTTCTCGAATGAGCCAAGAAGGTTCAGCGCAGTAGGCACCCGACTAGGAAGGTATTCGTCTTCCAGTGCGTCTTTCCTGGGCCTCTCGGAAGGCTTAAAGGATGCCGTAGGTTGGAAGTATACTGCAGGCTTGTGGAACCTGCCCTGAGGTCGGGCTGCTCGGAGTCAGACTTGATGCATGCAAGGACGACGTTACTTCCTCACCTATAAATATGTCAACCTTCCAGATGACGTATGTATAAGCATCATCTTCCTCTCCATGGTTGATAACCGTGGGCTCATCTGTGTGATTGATGGTGCTCGAGTAGATGAGTTCTTTAGAAGGCCCAGCTTTCGGGTCCTGCTCAGGCGGAGGGACGGTACTGAACGCAAAGGCCTCGACGTTGACCAGCAATCTCGCAAGATATGACTTTAGAACGGTGTCGTGGAGCAACGGTGTTCTGAAAACGACATAGACTGCTAGTAGTTCATCTAGAGGCCTGTGCATGAGTAAGAGATATGCTGAGACCAATGAGGTGCAGGTCACATACCGAGAAGGAGTATGTTTCTCTGTGACAGGAAGGGCATGATAGAAGCACTTGTATCCTCGGCCGCTCCATCCCAAGAGCTAAGCTCGTTCTCGATGTCGATATCGGAGCTGGCAGGTACGACTGCTTCCAGCACGGAGCTGTCCACAAACTCGAGGCTTCCGCGAGGCTGTGTTTCTGCAGTGCTCGCAGCCATCACTGTCCTCGCATGTATCGAAGGGGTAATATCAACGAGCTAGATGGTAAACAGTGAACGGAGGGAAGCTCACGTGAAGGAGTGCCTGGGCTAGGGGGCGCAATTGTGCGCTAAGTCGTCCGTGCGCTGAGCACCAAAACTTATTCCTCTCCACACGCGCAGCAACGTGCGACAACACCAACAGCCAACGACAACAACCCTCAATCACCAGCGCGATGAACGGATATCCGCCCCCGATGGTTCCGCCTAGCCCTGTCTGGCAGCCGGCAAAGACTCCAGACGGCAAAGAGTACTATTACAACCCGACCACGAAGGTGACTACGTGGGAGAAGCCCGATGAACTGAAAGATGACGTCGAGGTATGCATGCCGCCTATCTCTTCGAAGGCAATGCTAACAGAGTATAGCGCGCAATCGTCGGCTCCGGCTGGGCGATTCACATGGCAGAGGGCAAGCGCTACTTTGCCCGCATCGGCACGACGGAGACGACGTGGACCGTCCCCGACGAGGTCCAGAAGAAGATCGACCACAACAAGCAGAACCAGGTGCTGCAGCGCCCGCCCCCCGCCGGGCCCTCTGGCTGGGCGGTCGCGCCCCCTGCGCACCAGCATGCACACGACAACCGGCGCCCCGAACGCGACGAGTACCGTCCCGAGCGCCATGAGCGCCGCGATGACCGGGAGCGCGACCGTGAGTCTGGATTTGGCGGCGACCGACCGAACATCAGCTTCACGACGGGCACCGAGCTTCAATTCTCCAGCCCGCAGGAGGCCGAGGCGGCCTTCATGAAGGTGCTGCGGCTGATGAAGGTGCAGCCCGATTGGAGCTGGCAGCAAGCCGTGCGCGCTGGCATCCACGACATCAACTGGCGCGCCATCCCGGAGCCGGAGAGGCGCGAGGAGGCCTTTAAGAAGTACTGCGAAGACCTGCGCGCCCAGGAGAAAAACAAGGAGCAGGACCGCCAGGCCAAGCTGCGCTCCGACTTCACCGCCATGCTGCGCTCGCATCCCGAGATCAAGTACTACACGCGCTGGAGGACCGCCCTGCCCATCATCGAGGAGGAGACGATATTCCGCTCAGCCAGGGACGATAGTGAGCGACGGGCTCTGTTTGAGGAGTACATGGTTACGCTGAAGAAGGCACACGAAGAGGAAGAGGCAGAGAGCAGGCGGTCCGCGCTCGACGAAGTCATGGGGTTACTACAAGGCCTGGACCTGGAGCCGTTTACCCGCTGGCAAACGGCCGAGCAGAAGCTGGAGCACAACGACGACTTCAACAGCGAGAAGTTTCAGGCACTGACTCGCATGGACGTCCTGAACCAGTTTGAGAAGCACATCAGGCAGCTTCAGCGCGAACACAACGACCGAGTGCAAGGCGAGAGGCGTGTCAAACATCGCATCGAGCGCAAGAACCGCGATGGATTCCTTGATCTGTTGAACGAGCTCAGGAAAACTGGCAAACTCCGCGCCGGTACAAAGTGGAAAGACATCCACGATGCCATCCAGGACGATCCTCGCTACTCGGCCATGCTTGGACAGGGTGGATCCTCGCCAGTTGATCTGTTCTGGGATGCTCTGGAGGAGGAAGAGGCCAAGTTTCGTACTCTGCGTCGCTATGCGCTGGACGTACTGGAGGTAAGCCGACCTGTATCTCGATTTATAAACCCTTTGGCTAATCATACAACTAGCAACAACGCTTCGAGGTTACCACGGCCACCCCTGTCGAAGAGTTCCTAAGTGTCATGCGAACAGATCCCCGCACCGCTAATATTGACGAGCAGTCGATGCACAGTATCTACAACTACGTTCTTGCGAAAGTGAAGAAACGAGAAGAGGACGACCGACGGGACGAGGAGACCAACGAGCGCTATGCCGTGGACAAACTTCGCTCTGTCATCAAGCGCCTTGATCCACCAGTGTCGCTTTCAGACACCTGGGAAGTGGTACGTCCCCGCGTTGAGAAGACAGACGAGTATCGGGCACTGAAATCAGATATCATCCGCGAATCCGCTTTTGACAAGTATACCCTCCGCCTCAAGGAGAAAGAAAAGGAGAGCGAGCGGCGAGACCGGAGCAGACGTGACGATCGCGACCGGGACAGGGACAGGCGCGACAGAGATCGTGAGTACCGCAACGGACATTCTGACTCTCACCGCCGTCATCGTACGCGTACTCGCTCACCTGAACATGATCCGTACGCTGCAGAGCGTCGACGGGCTCAGCAAGACAGGGAGGCGCGCTACAGGAACAACGATAGCACAGGCCTGTCTCCTCCTCGCCGTGATCGACGAGACGATGATCGATTTGAGCGCTCTCGTCGTAGCCCTGCGGGCGATCACTATGGCCGAGAGCGTCGCGAGCGCGAAGTTGAGCGTGAGCGTTCTTATGTTAGCAGAGCTGATCCTCGTGAGGCGAGCGTTAGTCTGTTGGATTACGGCGATAGCGGTGGCCGTACTTCGTCGACAAGACGTCGTCGCGAGAGTGATGAGAGCGCGAGCAAGCGTGATCGTGACACCAAAGTAGGTTCACCCCTTCATCATTACACATAAACAAGACACTGACTCCATAGCGTGCTCGCCTCTCTCCACGCGTTGACCGCAAGTCGAAGACCCCGGTACCCGAGCCCATTAAGAAGGAAGAGGAAGAGGATATCGCCCTTCGCTCTGGTAGTGAGGAGGGCGAGATTGAGGAAGTTTAGAAGCCTTCCCTGGTCCGTCGTCCTCGGGCGGGAAATGGAGTCGTTCAACGCCGTAGACCAAACTAATGCCTCGATCAACAGTAAGTGGTTTACGATACTTGTTTCCTTCTCTCAAATCGATATTTGCCCTGCTGAGGTGTTGCCACACCGTCAGCTAAAGCTTGTGTATAATTATCTCCGAGTAAATTGCTTTCTGCCAAAACAAAAATCTTTCATTGAATGTAGCCTGAAGACTTGACGTGCTAGCTGTGAAACAGTACAGCCATGACGTTGCAAACAAAGCTTGATTAGGCTTCCATAGCAATTCACTTCGCAGTCTTACTCGGGATGCCTCTTCGAGGGGATACGACGGCAAGCGTTCGCTGGTGGGTGTATATCAAACTGAGGATGGTATGGCTGGGAATCTAATTCTGATTCTGAACTGGTACGTAGGCGCGTAGGCTATAGATTTCTTAGACGTTGTTAGTCGAGCTCTGATATAACTCGAATAGTCGAGTCAAGTTTTCGAACTCGCGACTGCTGTTCAGGCTGTGAAAATAGTTCGTTGCAGCTTACAGCATGATACTTGCGGCACATGTTTTAGGTATTCCGATGCTACACCTAGTAGTCAACCAAAATAGTGCCGTTGAGGAGGTAGCATGTGCCTAGGGCTAACTTCCAGGGCTATGACTTAACGGCTGGGGCAGATCGAAAATGTGGCACAGCATAGACACATAAGGATATTCTTAAACATAGTTAGCTTGAACTTATATTTTTCAGTGCATCATTTCTCGTCGAGGATATTTGTGGTCTTGGGCCATGACAGATGTCAGAGCTTTGGAGGCGAACCTCGGTCCATCTGAAGCTACCCCAGTCTCCTCCACCTCCACATCTGCGGCGCGGGCTATATACGGAGCTCAGCACCGCCATGTAATCGACGCATATTAGAACCTCGTTGCTCAATCCTTTATCCACATCCAGAAATCTAAACTCTCCCTTTTAATCTACCGCCACCATGTCCTCCACAGCCTTCGTTCCCTTCTCCGAACCACCCTATATCGTCGGCCTGCCCTCCCCATACTACCAAGAGACGCATCTGCGGTGGCAAAAAGCGTGTCGCGAGTTCGTAGACAAGCACTTGCTGGAGAATTCGCTGGAATGGGATACTGCTGAGACGGTACCTGAGCATGTCTTCGAGACGTTTGCGAAGGCGGGCATGCTACTTCCCACGCTGCCCGCGCCTCTGCCCGTGGAGTGGTTGAAGAAACTGGGTATTCATGATATCCTGGGCACTGTGAAGGTTGAAGAGTGGGATTACATTCATACTATGATCTACGCGGATGAGGTATGCGCTACATCAACTTACCATACTTTTGAACCATTACTGATCAGGTCAAAGATGGCACGAACTGGTCTCGCAGGACCTTCTGGATCCCTCACGACCGGCATGGCCTTTGGTATCCCACCTATCATCAAGTACGGCAACCAGCAATTGCAAGAACGATTCCTCCCTGAACTACTGACTGGCAAGAAGCGGACTTGCATCGCTATCACAGAGCCTGAAGCCGGTTCAGATGTCGCAAACATCACGACGACCGCTACGAAGACACCCGACGGCAAGCATTATATCGTCAATGGAACAAAGAAGTGGATTACCAACGGCATTTGGTCGGAATACTCGTCAATGGCTGTTCGCACAGGCGGCCCAGGACCGTCAGGGCTGTCTATGCTAGTTGTGCCGCTGAAGGGCTACCCAGGCGTCAGCATGCGAAGACTCAAAGTCGGTGGCCAGGTTTCAGCCGGGACAACCTTCATCGAGCTCGACGATGTTAAGGTTCCTGTCGAGAACCTAATTGGCGAGGAAGGCATGGGCATGAAGTACATGTACGCATCTATTTGAAGACACGACGAATCGCGGTAACTAACAAACCCTAGCATGACAAACTTCAACCACGAGCGTCTCACCATCGCTATCGGCGCCACTCGCCAAGCCCGAGTCGCCCTTAGTGCCGCAATGGAATATGTTCTCAAGCGCGAAGCCTTCGGAAAACCCCTCGTTGACCAGCCCGTTGTGCGGCACCGCCTCGCCAAAGCTGGTGCCCTGCTAGAATCCCAATGGGCGTGGGTAGAGCAGTTCGTGTATCAAATGACCAAGCTACCTAAAGCTACAGCGGATGTTGAGCTAGGGGGCTTGACGGCGATGATCAAGGCGCAAAGTGGCATTGTACTGAACGAGTGCGCGCAAACTGCGCAGTTGTTGTTCGGTGGTAACGGTTATACGAAGAGCGGACAGGGAGAATTGGTCGAGAGTAAGTACTCTGAACGACTGGGACAATGGTGAATGTGCTAACATGTGTCAGGAATATATCGCGAAGTTCCAGGTATAAGAATACCCGGGGGTTCTGAAGACGTTATGCTGGATCTTGGAGTACGACAACTCGTCAAAAACTTCAAGAACAAAACAAAGGCCATGGAGAGGCCAAAGGGGTCATCTAAACTCTAACTAGGAGACTCTGGAGACTCCAAGGCAATACACTTTGGTTGTCAATTGTCACCCAACTCCTATCTTTTCACTCACAGCCGCGTTCAAATTCCGTATGGCGACGCTGCATACGACTGGACTATTTGGTCGGCCAATCTCTAGCCTGGCACTGCTCGTATCCTTGCTGGCTGGGTAAGACCGCACCATCAGCCTTGTGTTCTGACTTCCGAAATCGCATAGGTGTTACCTGTACTGGTAGGATTCGCTATGTATATACGGGTGCTTACTTCATAAGCTTTCAACCGTACGAACCACAAATAGATCTACGTAAGGATGCTCTCCAAACTGCGCTCTTCAGCCATCATCACGCTTTATATGAGATTGCAGGCGTAAGCCCAAGCTGAATGCGAATATGACAGACGTTTTATGATGAGCGTGTATACCTTCACAACATTCAAATATGAATCCTACCCAATTGCTTTATCGACAAGTTCTATCAACCGTGAAGACGGTACTCATCTTTACGACACTTGTCGCCTTTTCCCTTGCAGCACCGGGGGCTTTGTCACCCCGTTCGGGGTGCTTCTGTGCGAGGCCTCCGAATTGCCCTCTAGAACTGATTGCGGTATGTATCTTCTTCTCCAAATCCAGATACCCGGAAAAAAGGATGGGTCATGAAGAGAGAAGAATGCTTGTTGACACTGCATGTAGGGGTGTAAATGCAAGAACGCAGCTGCTGAAGCGTGCTATGAGGCGGGTTTGGCGAATGGACTGAAGTGCGCAAGCCCCGTCTCTATTGTAAGTCTCCCTCTTTTGTTGTATGTTGTTGCCATAGATAGGAATATTTGGTGTCTAACTGCATAGACGTGCGGTGGTGCACAAAGTTGAGCTTGGCTGGCGGTTCATGATGTGACGGATTCGTAATACTAAAAATCATGTACTTAGTAGCTAGGGATAGACATTACTTTCAAATCGATCGTGACTTTGGATCACCAAGCTCTCACCTCCAGCGTCGTACCCAGCCGCAACCACGCCAAGACATGCTCTAGCGCCAAACAGGGAATAGATCCCGCACATACTCGTTGTAGGTAGACCAAAATTACACGCGACGCGACGCCTATTAACGACTACAGCAATCAAGATGTCGTCCGAAAACAGCCACCGTCGTAAGTGAATTTCTATTAGAGGTATACATACGTGCATTTGCTAACTGTCTAGTGTACGTCAAGGGCCGCCATGTCAGCTACCAACGTGGCAAGCGCAACACCAACCCCAACGTGAGCCTCCTCCAGCTCGAGGGTGTCTCCAGTAGCGTGGATGCGGAGTGGTACCTCGGCAAGCGTGTCGCCTACGTCTATCGCGTATCCAGTGGAAACCGCGTGGTATGGGGCAAGATCCGCCGGACACATGGTTTGTACACACAGCAATCAGGTGTTGCGCGCGCACAGTTGACAGAAGTAGGCAACTCGGGCATGGTTCGCGCTTCCTTCCGTAACAACCTCCCACCCAAGTCGTTTGGTGCCAGCGTCAGGGTTATGATGTACCCGAGCTCGGTCTGAGGACAAACGGTGGAACGAGGAATTCGCTGTAAATATTGGGATAAGGACATTGGAGTTCTGAGGAGAACATACCACGGGAACGGCTTCGTGACAGGAATGAGTACGCTCATGTCACGACAAGGGCAACGGAGTTATGAGGCGAATATACCACGGGATCGGCTTAGTACCAGAGATGGATTCTCCTCCAAATCACGGCTTGGTCGGACATGTTCGCTTAATGATGTGTACCACACGTGCGATGCCTAAAAAGAGTCGTAGGACACGAGGAGTCGTTGCAACACATTCTGGACGAATCTGAAGTAAACCATGAGTTTCATAGCAACTGTTCATTGGTGACGGGGTGGTGTCTTGGATGTTCTCGGTGCTAGAATTTGCTTCCGTACATTTGCCAACATGTTCTGGATGAAGCTGCTCGATGCAGCTCTCTTTAGCGTGGATCCGACCGTCATCCTATGTAGTAAGACCATCCAACTCGAGTTCGGTTTGACGTCGTTCCATGCGACTCCAGAGTTGACACGGTGAATTCATCTTAGGCCTCGGCCCAGCTCTCGTGCGACACTACAGGGACCGCATTGTTTGACCGCATCCAACGTGCAGTCGCAAATCATGTCGCGTGGTGCCCAGTATTACCCGGAGGCGCATAAGTTATCCGTGGGGCCTTTGGCGGACCGCATACGGAAAGCAGGCGATCAATATTGCAGATCGCGATGTGGAGAGAGCTGCTGCATGACGCCGAGCTTCTAGGAGCAATCTGGAAGGATCAGTGTCTGCATCAAGGTTCGCGTTGCGTGGCTGTCTAATGACCATGGTGTAGTCCGAGACTTCACCGAGAGGGGAAAGCGCTCCCCGCAATCTTGGTACGCCATCAAATATGATCCACCCGTTCGCTGATTAATGCCCATCTTTGACAATTTGACAATTTGACATCTGCCGCGCCCACTCACGCTGGAGAGCCCTTCCTCCGAGCCCGATCCCACTCACATTTTCCGACTTCCGCTTCACCTCATTTGTGGAAACTCTCGTTGCGCACAAAAAGAGGAAAACATGTCACTTGTCACCGAGGCGGTCAGCTCTCGTCAGGCCAGGCAGACGGCAAGCACCGCAAGCACTAGTCTCCAGCACGCCCGCGCAGGGTTCATTGGGCTCTGCATCGGAGTAGTGGACCTCTCCGATCAATTGGCAAAAAGCCGCAAGTAATTTGGAGGCCTATGCCCTCACGTGCACCCCCAACGGCTAGCACTTCGGCTATGGGATCCAGAGTTGTCTAGGCTGGTAATGGCATTCCCGCCCCCCGACACCAATCGCGTCGCACCTGGGATATTCATTTCCGCACTCTCCAACGAAGATCCTGTATCAGACTCGCTGGACTATGCGTGATTCAGCAACGTGGTCCCCGCATCCTCTGTGACTCGAGCTCAACTCCATGTCTTAGTTCAACCAGGGGTGCTAAACTTCTGCAATTATCATTTGGAACTTGCTCCTTAGCGTTCATAAGCACGGATTGTGTAGAAGAGAAGAATGGGCAGAGTCGGCTTTAAGAACCTCCAAGAAGCACGGCATCTTTCATGTGACAAAGAATGGACAGGCGGCTGACGTTGCCAGAAGCGGGCTTTGACCCGATGACATCCGAGAAGCACCGGTGCTTTTGACGCCAAGGGTAAAGCGCCAACCAGCCGCATCTGGGGACTGGGGTACACACTAACGAACCCAGGTGGGGACGGCGGCGTCATGAGCGTTAAATCGCACCATGTAAAGCATGGCTTGTCTGCGTGTCCTAGCACACGACTAGCCCCGTCATGGAATCCACTCTACGCGAAACGGAGACTTTATAATCTTCGCGCGCCCCCAGACCCCTTCGCATGCGAGTAATACTATCTCAACCTGTTGCAATATTTGCATTGTCAACAAGATTTCGGAACAATTCGCAGCCATGTCTGACTACTCTGCATCGCCGTCCGACCATCAGAATGATACCCAACCGCCTAAACGCAAGGCCACGCAAGCCGGCCTCGATGGACATACAACCGGACGCTCAGTAAAGAGAAGGGCTTCAAAAGCGTGTCAATGTTGTCGGTCTCGCAAGGTCCGATGCAATGTCACTGAGCACGGTGCACCATGCACAAATTGCAGATTAGATGAAGTGGATTGCATTGTGTCGGAGAGCAGGCGCAAAAAGTTAGTTCAACCTCCTAGTGCAACATCCGACAGCCCTTTTTCAAGCACGAACGACGTTCTGTTTAATGAACGAAATCCATCTGGAAAGTCTTATCGAGTGTCGTCATGCAGATTTGGTTGAGGGATCGACTAGCCACTTGCAGAGCGTGGAACCTGTCGAGTTCGGCTGGGCCATTTTACCCAATGACCACCATTTCACCTACTCCAAATGCGCGCCTCTTACTGATGACTGCAGAAAATGGAGCAAGGATGACGATCAAGTTGAGGAAAACACAAACTCGGCATTGAACGTCACGCGCAAAATCGCTTCGCGCGAAGCCCTAGACAGCATCCAATCTTTGAACTCAACCTCATCGCAAGGGTCACATGAGGCTGAAGCGAGGCGGGAGGAACATGTTCCTCACTCAATATGTACGATTATACCGAGAGGAAAATGGTACAGTACAAGAACTGACCGTATTGTAGACCAAAGTCATGGCCACCGCATCAACTCTGTCGCCGGCTTCTCTGACTTACAACGTCGTCTGTCCATTACCTCGCAAATCAATGGCTTACCTACGTTACCATTTTCACCCTTCTCCAACGATCCTCGAGCACCCTTCTTTGGCAATATGCCGCAAAAGGTGTCCCCATGCGAACTTCCGAAGTTCATCAAACCACTACCGGCCAAGATTGGACCCGATGAGATTTCGTACTTGGAGAAGAAAGGTGCCCTGACCGTGCCAAGAGGAACCCTCCGCAGCGAGATGCTCCGCGCCTACGTAGAATTTGTGCATCCGTACATGCCACTTCTGGATCTACACGACTTTCTTACCATGATTGATCGACGGGACGGGAGCAAAGGGAAAGTCAGCTTGATCTTGTTCCAAGCCGTCATGTTTGCGGGCTCGGCGTTTGTTGACATGGAACACTTGCGTACCGCAGGTTACGCTACGCGAAAAGCGGCACGCAAGGACTTTTTCCAAAAGACTAGAGTAAGTGGAAGCTTCTTTCTTGGACAACTCGGCGTGCTGTACATCGGCCAAATTGGGCATTGCAATTATCGGAGCGACTTTGGACTGGCCGATTATCCGTGGCATTTTGATAGCTCGGTGGCCTTTGAAGCAATGACTAACATTATCGTTAGATCCTGTATGATTTCGATTACGAGTCTGACCGTGTGTCGCTTGTTCAAGCGCTCTTGCTGCTGACGTACTATTACGAAACACCCGATGATCAGAAAGATACCTGGCACTGGATGGGAGTTGCAACATCAGTTGCTCACACTATCGGTCTACATCGCAACCCAGACAACACCAATCTGGACAGCAAACGTGTCAAGTTATGGAAGCGAATATGGTGGTCAACCTACATGCGAGACCGACTCATTGCGCTCGGTATGCGACGACCGACGAGGATAAAGACTGAAGACTTCGATGTCCCAATGTTAACGCTGGATGACTTCGAGATTGCGCCTATCCCAGACTCGATTACATGCATCCCAGCGGACTGCCGTGTTGCAAGGGATGTGGACACGCAACGGCAGCTGGCCATTTTGTGCATTGAGAAGGCCAGGCTTTGTCTGTGCATATCCCACGTACTTTCCAAGCAATACTGCGTCTTAAATAACAACCACGGCCTTCAGAACGATCGTACAACCATGATGTTGCTTCCCAAGAAGCTTGATCCTGAGACTAGCGAGGTCAAAGCTTGCGATGAAGAACTTCAGAGATGGGTCTCGGAATTGCCTGAAGAGGCCAAATATACGGATAAACCCAGCGGCGAAGCAGCTATTGATCTTGCCAGGTCACTTTTGCACATGGTGTTCTTCACCACACTATCAGCGCTACATCGACCTCAGGTTCTACCAAACTCGCAAGGCGGTCCAGCCAGCATCCCGGCGAAGAGCAATATTGAATCCGAACTTCTGGATGTCTCGCGCCGAAATGTTCGACGGGCTGCTTCCGCGATCACATCGATTGCTCAGCGTCTTGACGTTGGCGGCCTTGTCAAGTATCTACCTACTACTGGTGTTACTGTTCTTCTACCTGCGATTATCATCCACCTTCTCGATATCAAAGCCCCAGAGGAAGAAACACGCCGATCATCTCTACGTGGCTTTTGCCAATGTATGGCCGTCATGGGCAAATTGCGAGATTTGTACGCAGCTGCCGATTACTCAGTCGCCTTCCTCGAAGCTGCCATTCGCAAAGCAGGCATTCACGTCGCTCCGGTAGCTGCACAAGCTTTTTCAATGCCCAAGCCTTCGCCAGTCACCACAGTGGAAGATCTCGTAGATGTCGGAAGACGTCTCGACCTTATCAATGCCGTAACAACAGCAACACAGTCTTTGCACCGCTCAACACTCACGCCACCGCCAGACAACGGAACGACAAATATGCTCGCGCTGGAAAAGCAGCCCAACGAGCCCAACGTCACCGACGAGGAAGTAGCCCGCCGCCTCGAGACGTTCCTCGCTTCCACACCGCCCGAATCAGACCATGAGCATATGCCTAGCATTGCCATCTCAGAAGACGCGCCCATGGTCAACGTCACTGACCACTCTGACAACGACGCCATGGACTTTAGCAAGTGGAGCGCTATGGACCTACCGCCAAACCCCTTTACGAACATAAACCACCATCAAGACAACGAGATGCTGTTCTCAAGCCTACCACTCAACAACGAGTTTGACGATGGAGACTTTGACCAGCTACTGAATCTGGATGCTGTGGGCGAAGCTTTCAACTTTGATGATGAGAATACTATGAGTATTTCTGGTGGGTTGGGAGAAGTGGACTGGCTGTGCACTGGGGAGGCCTTGAAAGTTGATGCGTAGAAACGACGGAGAGACGTAGCATGGTTCCACGATTTCTTTTCGTCTTGATGATGCATTTCTTGGGGCGCATTGGTCAAAAGTTTACATGGTACTTTTTTTTCTTCTTCTCTTTTGGGCATCTGCAACGTTTCCTCTAACGTAGAAATGTTCGTTTCTTTTGCTCTATATCGGATAGTGGGGTCCTAGAGTCTTAGTTCAGGACTTTACGAAAGACGACAAGCGAAACCCCCCCTTGCGAATACGGAATATACGAGAAATCCTTATCATTGATCGTCTTTAAAGGTCTCTTTGTTCTGGGGCTGCAGGTATGCTCTGGACGTGACATGTAGCGAAGACGTCTTTTAAACACATGGTCCCTAAACTACACAATCATCCTTTCGCTTCGGAACGTAGCTTTGTGGCGAGCATTATATTATTTACCCCTCATCTTCCTACTTCTATACGCAACGCAACAAGCGCGTCAGTCCATCCCTAGAGCGCCCCAACCCTCTCATGTAGTGGGGGAGGTTGTGCAGGGGGACTAGACTAGCTGGCGGCCTGATGTACAGAGAAAAAAGTGTGCGGGTGTCGAAATCCGATGTGTAGATCAGGAGCACGGCACGCAAACAGCAGTAAATCATGTTTGAACTTGGCAGTAGGTATTACACATGTTGATAAACATGGCTACGACGAGAACACGATGAGTATGTCGTGCTACGGCCAGAAGAGAAAAAGAAGCGCCCTGGCGCCTATTTGTGTGTGTTTCCATGTTGAATGATGTCAACTCTTGGCCCTCCCAATTTCCAATCACTCTTCCTGGGCCCATATCTTTTCCCGCTGCATCATGCGCTCATTATCCTCCTCCTTGCCGCCATCGAGCGTCTTCTTCCACGCAAAGTACTCGCCGAGTCTGATTTCGGCATAGCTTGCGTAATCGAAATCAATGAGCGAGATTTGCGCTTGTATCAAAGCCCAGATGCCCCAGTAGAAGCCAGGAACGCCCCTGAATCTATCGACTTGCTCAAACAGCTCTTCCAGCTCCGCGTCCTTGTACGATCTGTTCTGGTGCGCGCTAAAGCTGCGCAGGTACTCGCGGAGGAAAGCGCGGCGGATGGTGCGTGTGGGCATGGCGCTGTAATCGCACTCGAAACCGCCCCACTCAGCGAAGTGGTTCGCAATGTCGAAGGAAGCGGGCGCAGGCGTCGCATACTCGTAGTCGATGAACGAAACACACGCCGCCGTCTCAGAATCTTGCGAGCCGCTCGAGGCACTGGACCGACGAGATGCCGCAGCGGACGAATGCGAGGGCTCGATGATCACGTTGCCGGAGAGGAGGTCGCAATGGGCGAAGACGAAAGCATTGGAGCCACCCACACCAGGCGTGTCACCCAGCAGCTTAGTCAGACTCTCCAACTCGGTCATCAACTGGTCTCGTCGGTTCGCCTGCGCGGTGGTGCTTGTCGGCAGCGCAAGGATCCACATCTGCATAGTAGTCCACACATTTGGGATGGGCTTGCCAGGCGTGAGAGAGGCCATGAAGGCCAGGGACGCACGCTTGTTGTTGCGGGAAGTGAGCTGGGCGGGTGCAGGACATGTGCTGCTAATACTCGATATAGGTAATGTGGCATGCCATTCCCCCAGCCTCTGAGCTACCCCTCGCCATATCTCGGGCCGTCGTAGGTCGGCGGCGGTGCATGCGGTGCCTTGAATGTACTTGTATAGGAGACCATTTTCAAATCGGGCGTAGAGCGCGGGGGCGAGGTTGTGGCGCGCGAGAAGCGAGTGGGAGCGTGTCTCCTCTGTGTACCCGGTTAGTCGTGTGACGACGTCAGGCGCGGTATCCACATACTCTCGCGGTCTATGAGGACGTCTGTCCCTTTTCCGTATGCGCGTAGCAGGATCGCATCGTCGTCTACCTCGGTCTTCGATAGACCAGGTCGCTTGTTCACCGCCTTTAGGAGCTGCCGGTCGTCTTAGCCACATGCGCCGAGAGGAGCCCTTTGCAATCGGACGAAAGCAGTATCCTGCATACCGTGTTCGTGATGCCCTCGGTAAACCTCACAAACTCAATCGTGTCCGTGGTCTCGCGCCATTCCGGCCGCAGCGTGAGTATGAGACTCAGGGCCGAGTTGTGCGAGTCGGAGTTGTCGTAAAACTGCGCGATATGCCGTAGCGAATCGTAGGGGGATTGTGATTTGCTCATAATGGGGTTGGATGCTGCTATGTGCTTAGTGCTGTGCTGTGGCGGGTGGTTGTGCTCGAGGATCCCAGCATGGCTCTTTCAGTCACATGTGAAAGGGCATCCGGCTGCATCCAACAAACAAACAGCAGTCGCACTCGACCGGAAACCGTACGTACCAAATGCATACACAGATGTTTGCGCACTACAAAATGAGGTTGCTGGTCCAGAAAGCAGTGAAGATGGAGGAGTACATGTCACGATCAATCAACCTCCAAGCCGCTCTCTGGGGACCGGGTCGCGTGGGCCTTTTCTTCCCCCCTGGCTAGCCCCGCAAAGAGCGCCACATGTCCCTGGGACCCTGCCCTTGTATAACAGCCACCATGACGTCTATTGTCCTATACATCAACCCACCACCTCCATCTGGCATCGACTATGTATCCGAAATATCCACATGTCACATCACAAATTTCCTCCCTGTGTCACTCGTCTAAACGGCTATTTCGGATCTACATATGCAGCCTGTGGCTTCAATGTTGATCTGCACGCACACCTCTTCAGCGGGGCTTGCTCGGCGTCACTATTCTGCCTCTGCATGGGTGCCGATTGGACGTCCGCAGACCACCTGCTTGATGAAGACATTTCACATGCGAACATACTCGTAGTGCGACGACGTCGAAGCAGCTCCCGGTATTCATTGCAAGCCGGCTGTAAAAACACCGCAACCTTAGGCACCCTGCCCATTTGAAACCAGGTATATCGCCTAGACACCAAACCCGACCATAAAACCAGCTATTGTACTCATTCCAAAACTTGTCCTGCCCTGCCGTTTTCCGTTGCGCCTGAACTTCGTTCAACTATCATTGCACTTTCCTCCCGTTGCCTTTTCGACCCCTCCACTTGTATTGCTCAAGGCCAGTGTCTATGGTCCCCGTCTGCATGCTCGTCAAGCCGTCGAAACATTCCTTGCCCAATGTGATGATCTTGACCGTGTTGCCGAACCCTAAAGCAACACTGCGCTTGCCGAGTCGCGTGATCGGACCAGGAGCTGCGACAAAGAGGTTATCCTCATAGGAGGCGTCTGCTGTCTCGTCGAGATCATCTGGGAAAAGCGGCCTTGAGCGGAATTCGCCAGCGGATGAAAGTGTCCAAACTTCCCATGTATCCGTGTCCCCGCCTGAAACTTTCATCTGGTCGCGCCTTGACGTTGATGGCCCATTTGAACTGCTTTGGTTTTGGGCACGCTGTTTGAGCGCAGACGCAAGCGCTACAGGATCCGCCGAGAAGTGACCATCGTTGGCACCAGAAGCTGTTGACGATGGCGTGCACGATTGTATGCATCTCCTGAATCCGACAACGCTGAGCGCGCTCGTCGACTCCCACACCCCAACAGGTTCGACATAGTGAACCGCCTCCTTTGCATGGTCGAGCCCACGGCATCCGTGCTTTTCTCGATCTGGTGGCTTCCCGAGGCATATTTGTGAGGACGTACTCTCGTCGAGAGTGAACGTTTGCATGATCATGTGGTCAGTGTTTTCCTCCGTGTACGCTACAGACAGTGAGTTGACTGCGGGAGCTCCACATTGACATAGTCGCCGCGCTGGATGCAATACTCTGAATGAATGGGCTTTGAAGTGGCCTATCTGAAAGGAATGGACCAAAACGCGGCTGGCGAAATCGAATACTTCTGCTTCCTCGTCGCGGAGTGCGAATATTAATCCAAGGCTAGGGACGGCTTGTATGCATCTGATCTTCGCAGGGTTGCTCCCTGGTGGTGGCCCTGGATCGAGGCCAGCGACTACCTCACATGTGGGCTCGCTCTCCCCTTTCAATGCTTGAATGTGGACTTCGCCAGCCTTGGTTACAAAGACTAGACTAGCTTCACCTTTGACAGAGGTATATATCGTTGTGCAAACGATTGGACTGGACGATACGCGCCTTGTGTGGTGGATGCCTGTTCTTGCTTCAAGCTTCGTAAGGCGACCATCTGCACTTACGATGATGAGATATAGCTTTCCCACATCCAGTCTTGTTCTCAGAGTGACGAAGGTGAAGAGTTCTGGTGCCTGTCCACGAATATCGACCTTAGGAAACATCAAGAAGCGCGAAGTAGGGATATCCCAAAGACCGATCTGACCAGTGTCGCCACATATGGCAAACATACTCCCACCTTCGTCCATCGCAGTAGCATAGATGGGCCAGAGTTTGGGTTTCAGCTTGGCCGTTAGTAAAATGCTGTGCGCATAGCCTCTCCGACCATGGAGCCATAACGCAGTACTCCTATCGAGAGATATACTGGCAAGATGACCTTTTGAGCATGAAACCATCTGGACTACATCTAGTTGTTGCGGAGTCGATAATGTTTTGACAGAGAATAGTACTTCGTCGTCTTCGCCGTCGTCTTCAGTCTCCGGAAGTCCGGTCCACAGAAGGTAGTTCATAAGCAAGGTGACGCCGGCGATCAGGCTAACAACGATCAAAGCGGCCGGAAAAGCATGTCCTCGCGCAAAGCGGCGAAGCCCATCGACGAGAGAGGCTGGTGGTTGGGGTCTGTCCCTGCCATGCGCGCCTTTCGAGACGACAAGAAGTGGATCGTAGATGCGAGCTACGAAGCTGTGAGCACCAGGCTTGATGAAACCAAAAAGCTCCCGAGCGGTATTGTGATCTTGGATTCGGAGCCAATCAGCGGGGGTCCTAGCCTGGTTGATTGGTGATGGGCTCCAAGGAGTGTCGATGCCCCGTTTCCGTCTCCGTAACACGAAGCTCTGACGAAGGGTATGGAAGGACAGTTTCCTGTCGTTACTGTCAAAGAAGTGCCAGTTGATGGCCAGAATGATGGAAAAGATGGCGACAGTACCCGCAAAGCGAGTACTAAGCGGCAGCGTGCCCTCCCTCAGCGCACTAAGCCAGGACTGACGCTCCGCCCTATCTTTCTTGATGCTTTGGTGAAGATCGACGCGCTCCAACGAGTCCGAGAGTTCCATTCTTTGCACGTCGACGCTCAGGACGGCGACGAAGAAAGTCAAGTGGAAGACAAGATCGAATACAAGAGTGACCGCCGCGAACACGCAGAAGTCCGCAACCCACGGCGAAACAAAGCGAGAGCAGAGATAGAGTAGGGCGAGATTCTGGAAGGCGATGGCAAGAGATAAATGACCGACCTCGCCCAACGCGTTCCCGATGCGCTGGTGAGGAGGCATCTCCGGTGGTGTCTCTAGGACAACATTGATCAAACGAAATCTACACATGGTTAGCAACGATTCTCGAGTGCCGCCCGGGGGAACGTACATGTTCCCAAGACCGAAACAAAAAACAACGCCAGGAAACCATGGCCTGGGTACACGCGCTAAATCAATCCCAAGGTATGTACAGAGCGTAAAACTAGCGATTACACAAATAGTCATCTGCCCCTGGTCAGCAGGAGAAGGGACGTCTAGAAGTGCAATCTCACCTTGGCACATATGGTAACAAGCAAACCAAACCAACTTTTGACAGCGCGTAGCTGCATCATCCTCAATATCACGTACGCTGCAGTCACAAGATATGACGCAGCCAAAAACAAGTCATCGCTCAAGGTCATTGGCCGAAAGCGGAACTCGTATAGTCGATTTCGCACAACCCGACCATCAGGCGGGAATATGGTCCAGTCCGGAGTGAGCTCCTCAGCCAGAAGCCGCGATCTAGAGTCCCAGGTATCTCCCAGGCGGGAGTTGGTCTGGTCGAATAAGGTGATAACCAGGGCGTCCGCGGCGCGAAGCTTAGTGCTCGAAAAGGTCTTGCCTGCAAACACGGTGCTCGGGCGCAGGGTAATGTTGAGTGCCGAGTGCGTCCGCGTGTGCGCATTGATGGTCCCCAGCATGTCCTGGTCATTCTCCAGTGCGCTGAGAGAGCAGTCCCAGTACATCAACGGCGAATGCCAACCCCACTTCTCTCCGCCTGCTGCCGTGATGCATCCCGGTTGGTCACGAGAAAGCACGTGATGATTCGTGTATGTGCCGCTGTGTTCTGTACCAAATCCGCCATTTATAAGGGCCGCTTGGATATGCATGGCTTGGCGCAGCACGGGCAGGTCGATCGCGTTCATGTAGTCGCCGTGGACCCAGACCTGGCGCACCACTACGTCGGCGGGGCGCTCGCCGTCGATCTCGGTCATAGAGGTCCAGACATGCTTAGGGAGGTTGCGCAGCCCCGCGGCGGCGGAGCTGTCGGCCTGGAAGATAGCCTGATAGCAGAACAGCACCGAGATGGTGATGGTCAGGACGATGGAGAGCAGCCAATGCCGCGCCGTCGCGCTGCCATGGGCCTGGAAAGCCCGGCGTATGGGGTGGGAGGTCGATAGCCGTGGTGGCTCAGTCGTGCTACAGCACGCCGTTTAGCAGAAAACCTGGGACGCGGACATTGACAACACTCACCCACGCAGCGGATAGAGGAGGTACCAGATCATTCGGGGTCGCGGTCCCTCTCCAAGGGCATGCCCGGGCTGGAGTGCGAGGAAGCCGCGGCTGCTGCCGGGGGTTTGCGACGCACTCGACGTCGACGGCGATGGGTGCGAATGTGGGGCAGCTCATTCATCTGTTGAGGCAGGCGTGAGGGACAGCCTACAGGCGCGAATCCATCTAAACGCAGTCGGCGGGCGATGGTGCAGCTTCAATTGCAGCGCGCGGGAAGATCGGATCGTAGTATCTATGTGCATGATTGACGATTCCGTAGCGTTCGCAGCGCCGGCAACGACTGTCCACCTGGGCAGTTTGCCAAGCGCAGTCCGATGTCTCATGGCATCTGTCGCACCCTGTCCAGGTGGTGTAATACACTTGACAGGGGATCGCCAATGGCATTCCTCACGAGTGGTTACACATTCAATTATTGTTTAGGTCGGCGACGTATGTTAGTCTGTGCTGTCAGCTTAAAGTGAGAAAAGCAAGCACCCGGCTAGAATGTGCATGTTGCGCAATGGATTCGTTTATTATTGTTATGTCATCCATCAGGATATCCTAGGGCGTATCGTGGGCCGCGGCACGCTACCTCGTCGTAGCCTACAAAAGTATCAAGTCAAGTCCCACATGAAACATTCCACATCGGTGGAGCATTGCGGCAACAGCAGCACCGACTTCAGCCATACCTTCAGCTTGTACCGCCCCAGACAACAGACTCCGATTGGTGCCCAATGCATATGTATCTGGGGGATCGAAATCACCTTCTTGGTGACACAAGTCCGCCATATCCTGTCTATTTTCGGATAGATTTCTTGACATGAGCAGATCGGTCAGCCGAGACATTCGCGCCGTGGCCACGGTGTAGCTCATGGCTTCGACTTCAGGCGCCATCCATATCCTCGTCGTCATCGCAGCCCTCGTCGCCATCTGAGTCTTCCCACGCATCGTCGTCGTCGCCAGTAGACGGGCCCAAGACGTCGTTGAGCTTCTCCAGTACGTCGTCGGCGTGCTCTTTCAACCGCTCGTCCTCATACTCGAGCAAGGCATAATGCTTCAGACATGTCTCCAGCCAATCGCGACTGGCGCGCAGTAGCGATGTCTCCTCCCTTTTTGTCTTTTGCTTTCCTGCCAGCAAGTGCAGACACCAGCCGCCCAGATACCATGCCTCGACACTGGAATCGTTCTCGCCCACCAACCTTTCCAACACCTCTATAGCTTCGTCTTCCATCTCAGCCTCCATCAGCAAGCGAGATAGACTGATTCGTATCGAGTAGTCTGGCACTTTCGGATTGTCAGGGTCGAGGTCTTTCCATAGGTCCATACTCCGCGTCAGTGCGGACTTTGCCTCCTCGGGCTTCGTTTGCGAGATGCGCACACTGGCGAGAGTCTGCAACGGTTCAGGAGTATCGGGTGCGAACAGCAGGGCTTCGGTGACTGCGGCGTCGCATCGCGCCTCGGCGTCTTCCTCCCATGAGAGATCCGTCATGTAGAGTTCAGCAATAGCACATAACGAATTTGCGACCTTTTGTCTTTTCTCCTCCATCAGCTCCTCGACCCCAGCCTTCTTGACCAGCTTCCCCTCCAGCTCGCCGATCTCCCCCTTCAGCACTGCGATGCCCTTCTCGTACAATCGCACGCTCTCGGCGCCTCCCTCCTCATGTAACTGCGCTAGCTGTAAGAACTTCTCGGCTCCGTCATGCGTGCCTTCTGGGTCGATTGCGACTGCTGCTTTGAAAGCCGCTCTTGCCTCGTCTGCATCGCCCAGGTCTACGTTGATCCGGCCAAGGAGGTTGAGTGCGGGCAGCGCCGAGGTACCGGGCTGAAATAGGTTCAGTGCTCTTCGTGCGGCGACAAGTGCTTCTTCGAGTTGTGACGTTTGGAGGAGGGTAGCCGCTTCAATCAGAAGCTCTTCAGGCGATGCCTTCGGCTTCTTCGACTCTTTCGGCGTACCATTCTTTGCGCTCTTCTTCACTCTTCGCTCTGTGGGTTTTGTTTTCGCCATGTTGTCGGGTGGTGGGGCTGTCGTGGATAGAAGAGGTTCGCGGTCTACCAAAAATAATTTCTCAAGCTCGGCAGTCGGAGCTAATGTGGGGAAGCATGGAAAGCGCGCCCCGCCAAAGCAGCCTCATCGTCATTTTGCACCTTTACAATCCCGACACACCGCTTTCGCAATGGGCATCGAAGACCAGAAGGAAGAGCGGGAGGTGCTCGAGTCTATATTTCCGGAAGAGATCACAGGCAGGCCGCTCCATGCGCGACACACGCCAGCGCCTGCTAACTGCCTCCGCAGATGTTTCCGAGACCGAGTTCCGAGTCGCAATCGAGCTCGACGATGGCAGGCATGAGGATGATGAGAGTGAGGAGGAGCAACGTGCGCAATGATGCCACCAACTGCTTGCAACAATACCATGATTCTAACACGTACACCAGCCACAATCATCCTCAACGTTCAATACCCCCCAGACTACCCCGACGAAGCGCCCCGGCTCGACATAACGCAGCCGCCAAATGCGCCCAAACACGCCTACCTCGACATACAAGAAGACAAACAACGGCTGCTAGACTCCCTTGCCGAGACCATCGAAGAAAACCTCGGCATGGCCATGATATTCACACTCGTAACCGTCCTCAAGGACAGCGCCGAACTCATCATTACTGAACGCCAAAACGCAAAGCAGGCCCTCGCCGACAGGGCCGCTGCAAAGGCTGAGGAGGAAGAGAACAAGAAGTTCCAGGGCGAGGCAGTCACCCGCGAGACGTTTTTGGCATGGAGGGACAAGTTTAGAGCGGAAATTGAGGAGGAGAAGAGGAGGAAGGAGGAAGAGAGGGAACTCGATGATAAGAAGAAGAGGATCGTCAAGGAAGAGAAGAAGTTGACCGGCAAGGAACTATGGCAGCAGGGCTTGGTCGGAAAGGTGGATGACGATGATGATGAGGGAGAGGATATTGATCTGGCCAAGTTGAAGATTGAGGTGGCTTCGTGACAGGTGCTGAAAATTGCACGTCATGTCGGATATATACCCTTCTTACTACGGAATAGATTCGCAACCACGAAGAAAATCGCTGAGCACATCGATTTCATGGGTTTGGCTTGATTACCCGTATAGGATGCCTCTTTCTTCCCCGCACAATAGTCTGCCCCTCCTTGAGCGCAAACTCCGTCTCCTCGTCCACAATCCTCTGCATCTTCCTCGCAATCTCCCTGTCCTTCTGCACATCCCTCTCATATGCGTCCTGGTTCTCCTGCTCCGCAAGCCGAATCGCATCAGTCCACTTCACAGTATCCTCGCGCCTTCTCAGCTGTGCGTTGATGAGCACATCCCACTCGTCCTCCTGCTTGCATATGGGCAGCCACCAATTGCCCAGGAGGATCTTGATGTCGAACAGCTCGATCTTGCGTTCGAGTCGCTGGCGGAGTATCCGACTTAGGGCTGGTGGTTGGGGCTTCGTGATGCGGAGGAAGGGAACGCCGTTTGCGGAGGCGAGGATGGGGACATGGCGGTATCCTGAGACGTTTGTGTAGGGGCGGACGTTCAACACGGCTTGTTCTGGCGGAAGGCACGCGAGTCTTTCCTTGGGAGGTTCGGGCGGTGATTTTCGAAGTGGTAGCAGCGGAGGGGCGCGCTTCAGGCCTTGCGGTAACGTAGATATCATTCGAGTTAATGCGCTTGCGCTGGCAGTATCGCCAGTACTGAAGGCATCAAGACGATCGAGCGTCTAACATTGTCAATTGAGCTTACTGGAACTACTGTCAACATGCTAGTACCTCATAGCCAGCCTTGAAACTCAGCCCCAGCTGATATGGACTTTGTATCTTCCTGTTTTTGCGGAATTTGTTGCGGATTGCGTTGCGCAACGATACGCGATCGTCATCGGGGAGGGGAGCGGAAGAACATCGCGAAAGCAGAGCTCTGTATAGAGCGATTGCTACCAATGAATTAGCAGCCGAACAAGAGAGTTTAGAGCCGTGTTACTGACCTGCTACACGGTGTTGTGTGGACTTTTTAGGCTGGAGAAATCGGGGCATGCATGGGATGGCTCGGTGATGGAGGTTCAGAGGCGGGACTATGACGCGAAATATTTCGTTATCGACGCATGAATCACGTGTACGCATCACACCCAAAGGTAGCTGCGCACTCCATCCGTGTCAACTTGCAAGTTATCTTGATCCGGAATATAATGCACGCGAACGACCAGGTCTCGAAATAATATTGATAGATCCATGTGTCGCTCTCCAAGCCATATGAATAGACCGTAGATCATAACTCCGTTCCATGCACATTCCATATATGTCATATAATCGTACGATTTTCCAGCCCATGCCAGCCGTCAAACGGGACTAACTTCTCGTGCCGTGCTCCGTGCCGGGACCGTAAACTGGCTCTGCCTAGAACGTAGCACCCTCGGCTGGCTGTGGGAGCTTCTTGTTCTGGGGGAGCGCCATATACCTGAAGACCAGTCAGCCATGTACTAGTCTTAATTCGCAATATGCTGACCTCCGGAGCTCTATGAGGATAGTCTCCATGGTAAATTCCCGCCTCCACTGAGCCAGACATGGCAGTTTTGACGCGTCGACCTGGCCTCGTCAGTGTGTATTCTCCCATCTCCCGTCCGTCCACAACGCCTACCTTTCCGTTCTGCGGGTTGACACAAGGCAAGTTGATCTTGGACGTGAACTTGATCTCGGGAGGGGTGTCGGGGTAGTTGGGGCCGCAGTGGATGGCTACGCTGTAGATACGGTTCTCGTGGACGCTCTGTGGGTGCATTCAGTATCGTGATATGCATGGCACTCGGGAAGCACATACGTGTGGTGGGCCGAGTATCGTGCCATTCCAGTCCGACATTAGAAGGTCGTCGCCGTTGTCAAGACCATACGAGCATGCCTCTATATACTCTCAGCGAACTGCGACTGCACCGTGTCCTTTGTGTCGGTCATACCAGCACCAAGACCTTTCTCGCCCTTCTCCAGCTCCTCCAGCAGACGGAAGTTTCGGGGGACTTTGGCGCCCATGGTTGCGATGGTGATGCCGAGAGCGGAACCGACGTGTGGCGCGTGAGCAAGTGGGATGGACCCCGCTATCGAGCGTAAAGGCTGTCGCACGCACTGAGAGGTGGAATGCAGCTGGAATGGCACTGAGAATGGCTCGGTAATATCAGGCTACCTAAATGCGGGTGGAAGCATAAGGCGGCTGAAGTGTGACAGCGACTGCGAGTGTTTGTTCAAGCCGGCTAGCGTCGATGATATGACGGGGCAGGAGCCGCCAGGGTCTCACGTTGCACGCGGTGTTTCGTTTGGCCGCCCCGTAGGATGTGACAACTATACGTTGCAGCACCGACACGACAACACTGATTTGGAGTTTTATAGTCACGCCTTCCCTCACCAACACCGCCCAGATGCTCTGGCTCATGTCCCAAGAATGACAGCACAGATCCTGGCGGCTGAATTAGGCAACCTCATTCAAGACTCAAAGCGCAAGAACACCGAACTGCGAACTGCCGCAGAGACAGCCTTAAAGGGCCTGAAGTCTCTCCCTAACACTTCCGACGCTCAACTCTCAGCAGGTGAGCCAATCCGCTGCCAAAGGAAAGACGACACGCTGACCGAGAGCGAGATATCTCACGACGCCCTCATTTCATCTCGCCCTTCTTGATTGCCTGCAGTACCCATAATGCCAAATTTGCGTCCACGGGAGTCTCTTGTCTCCAGAGACTCAGCGTGTCGTGCGCTTTGCCAAGAGAACGATTGACAGAAGTGCTGGAAGCTTTTCGAGAATGTGCATCATCAAGTTGAGATAGCCCACCATGAATATCTACCGTCACAACTGACGCTGTTAGGTCATGACATTCAGCTGAAGATACTGCAAGCTCTGCCTTCCTTACTCCAAAATTATCCCGCAGATATACGCGGCGAGTCACTCTCAACAGTTTTGCAGATATGCTCAGGTCTGCAGAATGCGAAGAACTTCGCAGTCGGCAACACGGCCGCAGCGACCTTGCAGCAACTGGTGATAGCCGTATTCGACAGAGTTGCTTCAGAAGATGGTACTATCCCAAATTTTCGTCCTTATGTCATGTAAACTGACTGAGTGCCAAGAAAGAGCTTTAGAAATTCCTACAGTGACCGAAGTCAAAGGTGACGATGGTCAGGTATCGGTCAGGCCAGCAGCAAACGATGCGTACAAGGTCTGTATTATATATGCGTGACAGGAGCTGTGTTGACATCCAATAGATGCTCACCGATCTGGTCTCCCTCGTCATGGGAGAAAAAACAGTCTTTATGCGATTTTCCACGCTCCCGCCGTCTTCGACACTAGAGTTGATTGAGGCCGTACTGTCGAACCATAACCGGATTATGACTACACACCCAGAGCTGGTCTACATTCTACGATGCCAACTATTGCCGCTGATCATTCGCTCGTTGTCGGATCGCCTGTCGTTTGCGGTAACCGTGCGTGTCATTCGGATATTGCACTTAATCATCCGACATCACCTCGAGACTCTCCCTTCGGAATGTGAGATCGCCCTGGGTCTCTTGAATCACATGCTTGATCCTGAAGCAAGTCAAGCGTGGAAGAGAGCTCTTTGCCTTGAGGTTTTCCGCAGCATCTATGCTGACTCAAAACTTCTTCTGACCATCTATACACTCTTTGACGCGAAAAGCGAGAAGAAGAACATATTTGGAGACAACCTAGCAGCTTTTGTACGTCTTGCAATCGAGAAACCTGCTGTCATTGGCCTTGGACAACAATCCACAGCTACCACGAACATCGAGGATGGTAAAGACGCGGTGTCCGACCAGGCAGTCGCTGAAGCAGGAGCCCTCGCCGGAGTTATAGGTGGCCCCGTAGGCGACAGCAGCAGTACTGCACGCCCTTTCGGTATAAGCACGCAATGGAGCTCCCTGAAGACGCCATGTATCGAACATCTCGACAAATCAGATCCACCAACATTGCCGGACACCTACATCTACAGTCTGGTATTGACATGCATCACAAACATATCTGAAAGTTTGGCGAAGTTCGTTCTCCCTATGACCGTGCATCACGAAAATCGAAATCGGAAGAAGAACAAAGTCGAGGATTCCGTCGATCCCGAGATAGAGGATGCCTCACCAGGCCCAGGGACTCGTCGTCTTTCGAGGACACAGTCTTTTCGCAAGAAGACTATACCAGTCAATCCGCTCGACCTCACAGACCACCCCGCTTACGCTTACGTGCAAGCTTCATCTACATTGGTGGACGAGTGCTGGCCTGCGGTACTCGCGACTTGCTCAACCTTTCTCAATGCTGCGCTCGACACGGACTACTACCGAGCTTTAGTTCGAGCTATACAGAAGTTTACACAGGTCGCTGGACTCCTAAGGCTTTCAACGCCGCGAGATGCCTTCCTTACTACTCTGGGGAAAGCAGCAGTTCCCTCCAACCTATTGCTGGCAAATGTGTCCTCTCCAAGATCAAACGCTGCTGACAAACCCGGTATCTTCTCCAATGCGAAGGGACTACTCAGCGTGGACAGTCTTGTGAGTCAAGCATCGTCAATGTCGGCTGAACACAATCGGCTTCCTTCGCACGAGTCGTCTGTACCTTCTTTGGGCCCACGCAACTTACTGTGCCTGCGGGCTCTACTCAACTTAGCTATTGCCTTAGGTCCGACTCTTCAGTCGGCCTGGTCTATCGTATTTGAGACGCTACAAGTAGCCGATCTGGTGATGGCGTTGTCAAGCCAAACCAGCAATCGCTCTTCTGGACTTGGTAGTCACGTGGATCCGGATGGTGGTGCAGAAAGGCTCGAAGCAGAGACCTCGGCTGTACAAGCAGCAGCTCGCAGGCTTTTTGAAAGCACCGTCGACTTTCCAAACGAGTCATTTTGCGAAGTTCTGCAAGCACTTTGCTCCCTCTTAAACGGCACATTTTCATTTGAAGGCGGGCAAAGGACCCCAGCTGCTTCCGTTCGCCCACAGATCCTGCATCAGCGGAGATTGGGTAGCGTGTCTGGAATCTCTCTGCAAACTGAAACAAATTCTCGCGATTCGGCTTTTGCACTCAACAAGATTGGTGAGCTCGCGACGCTGAACGAGGGTAGATTATCTCAATACGATCCAGCGGATAGTGGTTGGGATATTTTCGTCACGGAGGTTGTGCGCTTCTCGACAGATGGTCGTAAAGCCACATCCACGAGGCTTCTCGCTGCTGACATCCTAGCACGGACCGTGAGAGACATTGCAGAGCTCTCTATGTCCGATGAAGCACGAGAAGTGATCCAGGCCCGAATACTTGCCGCACTACAGAGACAGATTGCAGACCTCCGTCGCCATGATTCTGCTGGCGAAGGCACTGTTAGTGACACCGATATTCGAGTTCATCAGATAGCCCTCGAAGCACTCAAAAGTGTGATCGAACAGTGCGGCGAATCGCTAGTCGCTGGTTGGGGCTCCGTTATCGAAAGTTTGATGAGTGTTTTCACTCCTAACGAGCCATCTGCGCCTGCCGGTCTGAATGAGGTGGAAACAACAAAAGCCAGCAAGGGCCGACATAACTACACAGTCGAAGTGATCTCAAGATCGCTCGCCCGATCTGCGTTTGCAACGGTCAACCTAGTATGTTCGGACTTCATGACTGCTGTTCCCGATGCATGCCTTTCGACACTCTTGGAACTCTTACATAGGTTCTGCTGTCAAAAAGAGGACCTAAACATGTCACTTACTGTGAGTTCTCCCCTCATCTTGTTTAGCGTTTACTGATCCCCATAGGCTATAACATTCTTCTGGAATGTGTCAGACTTCTTGCAATCGCGCAGTGACCTTTCATCTCTACCCACACTACTCAAAAACACCGAAGACCAGGAGAAAATTCGCCGTGCTGTATCCTTGCACTCACAAGAAGGGCTGATGCCTGCCCTGTGGCTTCAAGTTCTGCTTAGTCTATCGTCCGTCACGACGGACGAGCGCGTTGAAGTGCGAAACTCTGCAATCCAAACGATTCAGCGCATCTTCGAAAGTTATGCAGATCAGCTTTCTTCAGACGTGTGGCTACTATGTCTTCGCATTGTGGTGTTCGGCATGGTCGAAGCCAATCTGGAGATCCAGCGTACAGTCCGGTTACAATCCAAAAACGAAGCACATGTTCAACAATGGAACGAGACTACGAAAAGCGTCCTCCAGACTGTGAGCGTCTTGAGCACAACCTATATGGAGAAATTAGACACTTCTCAACTCAGCGATGCATGGTCAGAACTTCTCGATCACCTACAGCAGTATTTCGATCACGGTTCGCATGCCCTGGGGGCCTCGGTATTCAACACCGTCACTAGGGTTCTATCGCACGGAAACAACACCCAAAGATGGAGTACTGCTCCTCTGCTCAAGACAGCTGCAGTGTGGAAAAGCTACTTCGATCACCAGGAAGCGTTCCAAGATACTCATGAGGGAAACCAGGACGCTTTCGTAGCCTATGCGGATGCATTCAAAGCGATTTATCGCTTGGCCGATGAATCACTTGCAACAAATCTGCCATCGATGCTTGCGAATCTTGAAGCCTGCGTTGTCGTCTCAGATGAAGCCGCCTACTCTTCTGACGTGGACACCATGACTGCTTTACAGATTCGAGTGATCGACTGCTTGTCCATGGTCAAGACCGAAGACTCTACGCTTCCTTCGTATCTGATGCAGCTATTGAGCCGATTTATCACACTACCATATAACTCATTTGCGGAAGCACCTGAGAAGCGTGGGCCGACGTTTGTCGCGCTCTCGAAAGCCTCCATGACGCTCATGAAAAGAATCACTACCAAGCACATCGATCAAAAAGAGATATATGCAAGCAAGGCTTTCGCGTCCGCATTCAGCAGCCTTGCAAAACCGATTCAAGAGAAATACTCATGGCAGCGCGAAGGCAAGCTACCAACCTTGTGGCAAAAGGCTGGAACCACTGCCATAGCAATTCTTGATCCGGGACTACCACATCTGAACTCGAACAAGGAGATCTGGGGCACCCTAGTCGACATCGCCCACTACGTAACACGAGCTCGACTATCAGTTTCAAAGGATCCTCCTTCGTCCCTTGAAAAGGACGAAGCATTCGACATGGAGTCATTCACACAGCTTCGTGACCTTATCACCTTACCTCTCGGCTCCCCTTCGCTCCCCGACAACCTTCGCCGAACATACACACGCAACCTCTTCGCCACATCTCTTATCCACACCCCTCTGCCCGGAGAACTCCCCGACATCACCACATCACCACTCGAAGCGCTCTACAAGATTCGTCTTGGACAGACGGCTGAGCTAGCGTGTACATGGCGGCCAGATATGAGCTACACATGTCTGTCCGAGATCTTCAGCCTCGTTGCCGTGCAGGACAGCAGTCCCGAACGCATCAAGCTGGCCCAGGCAGCTGCGCCGTATCTCATCTTGCGATCAGCACTCCCGCTGAAGACTTATATTGCCGACCATCCGTTGAGAGGCCGTATGCCGGCGCCTGAGTCACAAAGACGGGAGTTGTTGTTTGTGCTGAAGGAGCTAGGCAGGTTGAGGAGTGAACCGCTGGCTATACCTGATGCTCCGGGTGTGAAGTCGAAGCATAGGAGACATCTCCATAGGCTGTATCCGTTGCTGATCAAGGCAATGAGGGTCGCTAGGCAGGATGCAGATGTGTTTGAGCAGTTGGTAAAGTTGACGGATATGGTTGGAGATGAATTTGGGGTGGACGATGATTAGTATTTTTTACAAGACCGAATGCAAGTTAGTCAGTTGCCTAGTCATGCTAGGGCTAATGCGGCCTTCCCCGCATGTCCATAGCTCCGACCCCAGGCCTTTGGATTTGCTATTTCCACTTCTGTAGCGGAACGGTTGCGCGCACAAGCGGAATCCATCATGAGCTCGACATCTGCCGCCGACAGGAATAATAATGCGAGTGACACGATGAGCCCCCCGAACGATTCAAGTCACAGCGCCAAGCGTAAGAGCGACGATGGGGCTCCGCAACCAAGGGCGAAGCGCAACCGATACATTTCCATTGCTTGGTATGGCATTTTCGCGCCCACGGACTGGAGGCGCTATAGCTAACATGTTGCAGCAACGAGTGCAAGCGCCGAAAGATCAAGTGCAATGGCCAGACACCATGCCAGCGCTGTGGGAACCTCAGCCTCGAGTGCCAGTATGCGCCGAACTGCTGCAACAACTTCAAAGAGTCGGATGAGTTCCAGCAAATGTCGGCGCAGATAAGCTCCCTACAGCAGCAAGTCGACGAACTCTACCACAACCTCAGCACCCTGAGCACGCAAGTCGACATGCACAGCAATGGCGCCATTGGCACGCCCTTCCACTCCCACGACTACCAGCAGACGCCCATGCTGCCTCCGCCGCCCGCGCGCGCCCGAACCAAGTCCTTCAGTCGACACCCGCGCTTCCACGGTCCGACGTCTAGCGCATTCAATCTTGGCGTAGCGCGGTCGAGCTTGAAGACTATGGGCATAAGCGCTGGCGAGGACGGCGAGGACGAGGGCATCGTGGCCCGGGATGCATCTCCACCCATGCCCAGCGCCATGCTGCCAAAGCGCCCGATGCACGCGGACAAGGATCCGATATGGTCCGTCTCGAAGCAAGAGGCTCTCCGGCTGGTTCGCGTTTGGCACGAAGAACAGGGCATCATGTATCCCATCCTCGAGGTTGACAAGGTACTGCGCTACACGGAGATGCTGTTCACCTTCGTAGAGGCTGCCGCGCGCTCAGGGCTCATGCAAGGCGCTCTGCCCGGATCCGACGCCATCATGGACGAACAGACCAGCGTGCTGAAGCTGATCCTCGCAATAACCCTAGTTTTGGAAGGCAGAGGAAAGGATCCCCTGGGCGAGAATCTCTTTGAGAACGTCCACAGGGTCGTTGAGAAGGCCTTGTCTGAGCCTGTCAGCCTTCATGGGATCAACCTCCTAGCATTAACTGTAAGCTACGCCTTTTACGCCTTTTGACTATGCTCACATATGTAGGCCATGTACCATTTCACGCGGGACGACGAGGTCTTGGCCTGGCGGGTGACCGGCCTAGCTGCACGGCAGTGTCTGGAGCTAGGTCTGCATCGCCGAGAAACATACCCATCACTCTTCCCCGACCCAGAAGAGCAAGCTTCAGCTATCCGCACTTTCTGGTCTATATATGTGCTCGATCGACGCTGGAGCTTTGGAACTGGCATGCCGTTCGCTCTGCAAGATGCCGACATTGACGACAATGTTCCGAAGCCTGTAAGCCATGCCTAATCACTATCATAAGAAGGGCCTCAAGTGCTGACATGAACAGCATGTTTCAGCCCACGAGTCGACACCATACCTGAACTCGATGATTTCTTACAGTCTCATTGGATCGAAAGTGTGGAAGTCCGTTGCGGATGTTACGTTCCAGGACAAAATCAACAAAGAGGACATCTCGTTTCTAGACTTTCAGGTTCTCAATTGGCACCGCAGCATACCAGAGTCATTGAAGTTTGTTCACCCTGATAGCGGTAGACAAGTCGAACCGCCTGCACGCGTAGTTCACCGCCTTCAAGTCGTCCTCTACCTCCGAGCTAACCAGATGCGAATACTCATTTACAGACCAGTACTGCATACGGCAACTACGATAATGGAAAACCTGGAATTTGCGCATGTGGTGGTCAAGGTCGCTAAAGACACTATCCGGATATTGACGCACATCAACCAGACATCTGATATCTACAGGTGCCAGCAAACCATGTTCAACTACTTCCTCATCTCGGCACTAGCAGTGCTTTTCCTAGCTGTCGCTCATGCCCCCGCTGAGTTCAGCCAACAGTCGCGCGATGAGTTCTACATGGCACTCGATCTTGTCCGTGGCCTCTCGTCAAACTCGTACGTCTCGAAGCGGCTTTGGAAAACAATCAAGACAATCAAGGAAATCGGACCACGTCTCGGACTCCTCGTCCGTAGCGATGACACGCATGATGCGCACTCTTCTGCCGCTGTAGCAATGGCAGGGCTGGCAGGGCATTCGATCGACGAAATTGCCCTCTTCAACGGCCGCACTGGCAGTAATATAGACACCCCCCATGGAATGGCTAGCGACCTAACGACGTTGTTCGAGGCTGCCGGGGGGCTCTTCAATCTGAGTGGGTTTGGGGCTGCGCCGACTGAGCTTGCGAATGGCGAGTTTGTGAACAACTTCGGGCAGGAGACGGATGAGTTGGCTAGGGTTATGAGAGATCTGTTCTGACAGCATTTACGGGGACGATATTTTGCTATGTGTTAGTGATTTTCTGAGGAGTAATACAAATCAAGCCCTGATTTTACCGTGAAGACGCAAGCTTGGAACGCATTTGCCCACATGTGCAAGTGGGGCTCGTTATTGGCGATCACGTGCCTGGGGACAATCGACCTCACATATCCATGAATGTCGCTAAGCCCAGGGCAACTTCGATCTTCACCTGCCCCAACACGCAACTCGCACACATACGCTTGCAATCCTCAGCGACTCGGACTTGGCGATTGCCAGCTAGCCACGGCCCAAAAACAGACACCGGTCCTCAGCGCAAACTCGACGCTCGCTCGACCCCTCACCCACGCGATACCCTGGGATTACAGAGCCGCGCATCGCACCTGCGCGCAGAAGCCTACTCGCCCTGGCCAGCATGTCGTCCTCTTCCCAGGTCGCCGAGTCGTGGATCGCCTCGTTCTGCGGGCTGCTGGGCCACGAGTACTTTGCCGAGGTGTCGGAGGACTTTATCGAAGACGACTTCAACCTCACAGGCCTGCAGTCGCAAGTGCCCATGTACAAGGAAGCCCTGGAAATGATTCTGGACGTCGAGCCCGAGGACGATGAGGACGATGAGGATGAAGAAGAGGACGACGACGACGACGACGAGGTACTCGGGGAAGAACGGGCGCCGGGCTACCGAAGGGCTGGCGACCGGCGACATCTGCGGATAGCGTCGGACCTCAGCGTCATAGAAAGCTCTGCCGAGCTGCTCTACGGCCTCATACACCAGCGCTACATCAACTCGCGGCCCGGTATACAGCAGATGGCAGAGAAGTACGAGCTGCAGCACTTCGGCACCTGCCCGCGCGTCAACTGCAACTCGTGCAAAGTTCTCCCCGTGGGCCTCAACGACAGCCCCGGACACGAGACCGTTAAGCTGTTTTGCCCATCCTGCCTGGATGTCTATACGCCGCCCAACTCGCGCTTCCAGACCGTCGATGGCGCCTTCTTCGGCACTACCTTTCCCTCCCTCTTCTTCATGACCTTCACGGACCTCGACATCGCCGGCGGCCTGCGCAGCAATGCTTCCTCCACCATCGACGCCCTGGCTCAACTACAAGCCCAGAGCGCAGACGGCAAGTCACGGAACACGACACCCGCGAACGTCACCTCGATAAACGGCGTCGCACCTCATAACCTCGCGCCCGGACTCGGCACGGGCAGTATATACGAACCACGCATTTACGGCTTCCGGGTCAGCGAACGCGCAAAGTCAGGGCCTCGGATGAAGTGGTTACGGATGCGGCCCACGGACGTCACCGAACTCGACGAAACAAGGCGGTACTGGGAGGATCGCGACGACGACGCCGACCGGCCCGACGACGATGACCTTAACATGGTCGACGTGGCCGAAGGCGGCAAAGCAGGGGACCGGAGAAAGAAGGCTATCCGCACACGACGACGGCCAGCAAACGGATCAAATGCTGGTGGAGGCAGCCCAATGGACACCAACGGTGTCGCGGCGGCTGCGGGCTAGAAGTTCTCACAGACCAAACGGGCCCTGTCACCAGATTACATGTATCCCGTGGGGACTCTATTACCTCGTGAGGACATTGATCGGGCGAGGATGGGCGGCAAAGAAGTGGCGACTTATTACTGGCATTTGGTACCAGTGAATTGATTTAAGGGGAGGAGGTACGTAGGCGTCACTTTGGGATAGTCTGACGTTTTCTTCTCTCCCTCTATTAACGTATGGAGCATGCAGGCTGGGTTTGGGACGCTTTAGTATTATTCGAGATGGGGAGTTTAGAGCCTCTCGACAAGTCGTCGAGTAGGTGAGGAGGCTTGATGAATGCACACATTACCAATTCATCGTCCACGATCTTTAACGCTCACCCCGTCATCAGCTTTTACAGCATAAACCGAGTCTATTCACCTGGCATCCGTCATTACGAAACCGCCTCACTTCCTGCTCCGGTATCAACGGAGGGCATCATGGCAATACTGGACTTGGTACTTCCAGTAGACATTAAATACAACAACCTTTCTTCCAAGTCAAGCATATATACACATTCCCCTACCCCCCTCATACCTACAAAGCAACCTCCCTCCTAACCGCCGTCCAAAGCCGTAACAACCTCGCCAGCGAGCCCTGAACCACGTACTTCATCACCGCCGTAACATCCTCTACACCCAGCCCACTCCGCCGCAGCCTATACATGCCCCCAATAGCCAACACAACAGAAAGAATGCGCATCGCCCTCGTCCGCCTCATCTTCGCGATACCTTTAGGAGTGTACTCGATATTCCAGTCATTCCACCTGGGGAACGTGCAGCGACGCCAAAAATCGACCTGCGTGTAGGGGTACACCGTCGAGTTCCAGCCGTCTTTTGTAAAGTACCAGCTTGAGCAGCCGCTGCGCCAGACTGTGTTTTTGAGTGCGGCTTGCATTTCGGCCGTGTATGCTATTTCGGCCTCGGGTTTGACTTCGGTGGTACGGGCGAGGTTGTGGAGGAGGGGTGTTATGAAGTTCAGGGTGTAGTTTACCATGTCTGCGTTGAGTGTTAGTGGGATGTCTGACTATTGTGAGGTGAATTGGTGTGGTGTGATGTACTTACTTTCGCTGGCCATGACGACCGAGGAGTGGCCTGTAGCTGTGTTTGGGCCGAAGATCATGAAGAAGTTTGGGAAGCCATCCATTGCTGTGCCTAGGTAGGCCTGTGCACCTCCTCGTTCTTCCATGAGCTGTACTAGATCCTTGCCTCCTTTGCCGACGACCTTGAGCGGATGTAGCCAGCGCGTGGTATCGAAGCCGTTGGCGAGGACAATGACATCTGCGGGTACTACTCTTTCGGGGTATTCCTCCTCTTTCGCATTGGCTGGGTACGTCGCACCGGGTCCAATAACGACACCAGTATCGGTCACGCGGTTCAGCGGCTGTGTAGTAAGCTCAATCTTCGGATCATTCAGACTCCTCAGCCACCGCTTATCGTAAATACGTCTCTTACACCCCACACCATAGTCTGGTGTCATAATCTCCCAGTACTTTTGCGGCACAACCTTCCGCATATACTCTAGCATCTTCCCCTCGTAGATCTTCCTATGTTTCTCTGCATACGGTGTGTTGGGGAAGAGCTTGAGGAAGCCAGCTTCAGCACCTGCGAAGATGAGGAAGCGAAGGAGTTCTTTTAGTCCGGGTACGTTCTTCATGAGCTTTGGGCCGTTCCTCTCCCACCATTCGTCACCGCCCGGCGCTGCAACAGCGGGGACGACCCAGGGCGGAGATCTCATGAGCTGGGTCACTGATTTAGCGTTGTAGGGAGCGTTGGGGAGCCGGGGAACGAGTTGGGCGGAACTGCATCCCGTGCCTACAACGACTACGTTCTTGTCGGTGAAGTCGACGCTTTCGTCCCAGCGGGCCGAGTGAAACATTTTGCCCTTGAAGTTCTCGATACCCGGTATGTAATCAGGCCATCCTCTGGGTTCGACGAGTCCCCCCACACAGCTAACTACGACCTTTGCCCTGACAACCTCAGTCTCCGAGTATACAGCGTGCTCGCCATTCTCTTGCACAATCTTCTGGCGCTCCTTGGCAGATAGGTCCCCCATGCCTGAGACCATGCGCCGGAGCGTGACTTGCCATAGTTGTTCATGTTCCAGCCATCTGCACTCATCAATATCCGTGTTGAGTTCGAATTTATCCGTGATCTTGTACTGCTCGCAGACTTCGTGGTAGTAGCGTACGATTTCTTTGCCGGGCGGGTGGAAGCTGGTCCAGTTTGGGTTTTGCGCGAAAGAGAAGGAGTAGAAGACTGCGGGAACGTCACTATGCGATGTTAGACTGATATCTGCTAGTGCTTCGAAAACGGTCAGGACCTACCAAGCTACACCTGGGTATCGGTTGATCCACCACGTCCCTCCAATGCCTGCCTGGCGATCAAATATGCGGAACTGATCGAAACCTAGCTGTTGCTTCAACTGGCACGCCATAGCAATGCCCGAGGCGCCTGCCCCCACGATGATGACGGGGTAGTATGTGTAGGCATCTTTGTCGTAGCCATTGACTCTTCGTATCGTTTCCATGATCATTGTCAGCGGAGTCGTAAAGCGAGTTTTCTGCTTCTCAGCTTGTAGAGAGCTAGCACCGGAGACAAACCTTTGACATGAGCGTCTTGACGACAATGGCGGCCTCGTCGGTGTTTTGCGGGTATAGCGTACTTTCTTGGACCTCGGTACCTTTTTACCGACGCGTTCAAGTAGAAGCGCGGATAGTGCACGGCCCCGCGAAGCTTAGCATTGCGAACTTGACCTCATTGACATTCCAGGGTTCAAGGCACTTGGCCTCAGAAACTCCAGTCACCTGCAAGCCGACACCTGGTGAAGGCATCTGGTCACTCTAGGTATCATGTCATGACGTGGAATTAAAGACTTGATCTTTGGGCACCAGCAAAATGAACGGCATTGACGGCTCCGACCGTCACATAAAGACAGAAGAAGGCATGGCTCCAGACAGGCTCTGCCAATCTTCCCACGACTAATGCGTCTTCAGCTCCACCGCCGTCACTTCTAGCCATCGTCCTTGATACGAACCCGCATGCCTGGGCGCACTTGTCCTCGACGCTTCCAATTTCAGCCGCCCTTGCTAATATACTCGTCTTCATCAACGCACACTTGGCCTCGGGGAATGGAAATGAGGTTGCTGTCATAGCATCACATTCGCACAAAACCACCTTCTTGTATCCAACGCCTGCGAGGCCGCAGCCAAAGTCGCGACATGGTACTGCAAATGGCCTTGTGGAGATGAATGGATCTGGGAACGACCCAGAAACTCACATGGCAGAGAGTCCGAACAAATACCGACCATTTGCTGTCGTGGAGAATGCGATTCTGCGAAACTTCGCAAAGCTGCTGAACGAGACGAGTGAAGGCCATGTTCAAGCAACACCCACCACACTCATCGGTGGTGCACTCTCTCTCGCTCTCACCCACATCAACAAGCAAACGATCCTACACGCGCCGACGGCCGCCTCCGCTGAGAGCACGTCTCTCGCAGCACTTGCCGACTCAGAAAACGCCCACGTCGACCGCGTGCCGCTCACATCTCGCATCCTCATCGTCTCCGTGTCCGGCGATCTAGCAAACCAATACATACCCGTCATGAACTCTATCTTCGCCGCACAGAGAAAACGAATACCCATCGACATCCTCAAGCTGGCTGGCGATACAGTCTTGTTGCAACAAGCGAGCGATGCAACTGGAGGAGTATACATGAAGCCGGAGCGACCGGAGGGCCTGCTACAATATCTAATGATGGCATTCCTGCCGGATGTAACAGCGCGGGCAAGCCTGGTAGTTCCCAGCGCGGGTGGTGTCGACTTCCGTGCAGCATGTTTCTGCCACAGGAATGTCGTCGACATTGGCTTCGTCTGCAGTGTGTGCCTGAGCAGTGAGTCGATTTATTCTTATCTTCTCAGGCCATATGCTAACTCCCCATAGTTTTCTGCAACCCGGACCTTCCGGATGATCTTTGTCTGACCTGCGGCTCCTATCTATCGTTGCGCAGCGCCGTGACAAACCCGCCGGCCCTGATACCGCGGAAGAAGAAGAAGAAAAAGAAGCTTGGAACTGACTCTGCAACACCAGGGGCGAACACGCCCGTAGGATCAGGCACGCCGATGCATCCATGAGCCTTGACGCAGAGGTCAGGTGATCCTGCACTAAATCTCAGAATCATCGGAGTACACCATTTCTGGACATGCGTGCATATCTGCTACAGTCCCCAGACCGTGGCGCTAGCTAGCTCCATTGTACTACGCAGCTTCGCCCACGCCAGTGGAACTCGACGGGCATGCGGAGCCACTAGAATGGCTGTGAGATAGCTTCTCGGTTGCTGACGATATTTTGCCGGAACCTATCAGTCAATCGATGGGCTGATCTGATGGTGCGATTCGAATGTGACACAGCACCCAGGAGCTCCTTAGCTCGGCATTTCGAAGACATTGCATCTTGCATCGATGGGAGTGGACATAAGCGTCGGAAAAGGTCTTGACGTAGCCATTGGTAGTCAATACGATAGCATGGAGAAAACCATAGATGTCAATGAATCTGCTACCTGACAATGCCAGTTTTCCTTCCTACTACGACTCACAAAGCCTCCTGTATACATGCACAGTCACATTTCCCGCCCTTGGACCAACAGCTCAACAGTCTCAGCTGTGAGGGAAGGCGAGGCGAGTACCTAAGGGATAGCGCTGACCGATCCAAAGAGCAACTTTCATCAATGCTCAAAGAGAACGGTCTGATACCCTTACTGAGCGTATTCAGGAGTGCTATCCTGGGTAGGGAGGGGGCACCTTGGACAACATCAAGGGCTCAAAGTGCCCGTCGGACCCGCATCACCGCACAAGCGCGGCTGCGGAGGAGTCGCGGCATGGATGGGCAGGGCGGCCAAGAGGCTGCGTTGGGATTGAAACGGCTCTGATCATGTGAAAGAGATAAGGAAGGGTCAGGCCGCCTGTGCCGGCGGCGTGCCGACACTTAGCACTATCGCGTCCAAGAACTAATGAGATTACTGGAGGTTTGAGCAGTGTGGGTGGATTCTTGGACATACATAAATCGACATGGGACGATAGTCTGATATTCCAAGTTGTTCGAACCTGTGGAGGATACGCTACAAGGTGTCTTTGATCGTCGTATTCTAGCCAAGGTGACTTTGCCGAATCGATCCCCCCGCCCAGTCATTCCTCTGCGATGCATGCTGGGGTGGCCTGTATGCTGTTTTCAATCCCTATGTCCGCGCGGCCTATCAGTGACTCTCACGTTATCTCTAGCCCTGCTCCAAGTCTTGAACAAATATTTTCCATTCATTTCGCTGATAGCAGAGCGACTGCTGAGGGGCCCGGTTGTGTGGCTTCGCATGATGGCGTCTTCAGGGAACATTTGTATTCGGAGATGAGACCAAGGCGTCTGCCTTTCTCCTGTCTTCGAAGGAGAACTCCAGAAGGACGCAAGAAGATCGTCTCTGATCGATTAGAACTAAGAAGATCGCGTGCAGACTCGCGGCAACCGCAGGCTGTCATCCCACACGTGTGGTTCGCGCAGCTGCAGAAAAAGTGGTGTGTGCGGCACCCTGCAGTAGACTAGTCTGAACATCCCACCTATCTGACACCCCACAGTGGTAGCTTCAAATCGCCAGGTAGTTAAACCCTGGTGGAGGAGGTTCATGCCTGTCTCTTCGGTGAGATTGTCAAAGCTTCAGCGGAAACGGGCAGAGGCTTTGATGCTCTCGGTAAAGCTCATATATCCATCACGGACCCCTTGTTTTATGAGGTTGTGAGCTTTCGACTAGGCGACCCGTCCAACGTATACACTACTTATTATCTTTTGTACGCCCTTCTCTGTTTGCGTGTCTCTATCAAAGTTTTGCCGGATTTCAGGCGAACTTTGCTTTTTTTTGCTTTTTTCAAACTGCTGCAGTCGCCAAGGGTCACCGCACGAATAATCCCTGGAGGTGTAGCGATCCACCAGCCTTCCACTTCATCGCCTGCGCACTCCGTTTCTCCCTTCTCTACGACATTTCGGTTATTGTTTAGTTTCTGGATACCCTGGTGTTTTCGTCTGAAATCTCGCACGACCGATAGCAATCGCATAGCCACCCGAAAACCGAGCATCGACACGCGACGAACCGAGAAACGAACGCCATCATGGATCCAGTAATATCGGGACTGGACCCTACACTCCCTTTGGAGGTCTTCAACAATCTCACGGAAGCGACTGGAGGCGACTCGAGGCTATATAACCTCAATGTGTTCTATAACGTGAGTTTGTGCTACATGAGTCCGGTTTGTTGGTATGCGGGGCTAATCGAGATCTCTAGCCCGGCGATATCGCTTGGATGATCACATCAACCGCGCTCGTGCTGCTCATGATTCCGGGTGTAGGGTCAGTACAAGTTCTACCCTTCAATAACGTACACAAGTCTGATAGAATTGCAGCTTCTTCTACTCCGGGTTGGCACGAAGGAAATCAGCACTGTCGCTACTATGGCTATCTGTCATGGCGACTGCGGTCGTTTCGTTTCAATGGTTCTTCTGGGGTTACTCCCTAGCCTTTTCGCACAAGGCTGGAAAGTATATTGGTGCACTGGATAACTTTGGATTGATGAATGTGCTGGGCGCTCCCTCGGTGGGAAGCCCGCGTATTCCTGATCTCATGTTCTGCGTCTACCAGGGCATGTTCGCTGCCATCACGTACGTTTACTGCACTCGTGGGTGTTATAGAGACTGACCTACATAGTGTCGCGCTTGCCGTTGGAGCCGTCGCAGAACGAGGCAGGATGCTCCCCTGTATCATCTACATGTTTGTTTGGACAACCGTCATCTACGATCCCATCGCATGCTGGACCTGGAACCCATCTGGATGGGTCTTTCAGATGGGTGGCCTAGACTTCGCTGGTGGAACCCCTGTCCATATCGCCTCTGGGTGTGCTGCACTTGCCTACTCGTACATGCTCGGAAAGCGAAGCGGCCATGGTACCCAAGAGCTCAACTACCGTCCCCACAACGTTACGCACATCGTTATCGGAACCGTCTTCCTCTGGGTTGGATGGTTCGGCTTCAACGCTGGCTCAGCATTGTCCGCCAACCTCCGCGCAGTTATGGCTGCTGTATGCACAAACATCGCTGCTTGTGTTGGTGGTATCACTTGGTGCTTGGTCGATTACCGTCTGGAGCGCAAGTGGTCGACTGTTGGCTTCTGCTCTGGTGTCATCGCAGGATTGGTCGCTATTACCCCCGGATCCGGATACGTCCCTGCTTGGGCGGCTGTGGTCTTTGGTGTTTGTGGTGGCATTGCCTGCAACTACGCTACGAAGTTGAAATACTTCCTCCGATGCGATGACGCGCTTGACATCTTCGCCGTCCATGGTGTTGGTGGCTTCATTGGCAACATCTTGACTGCCTTCTTTGCTGTGTAAGTCAGCTCATATTTCCAGACGCTCGGTTTCATGACTAACTCTCATTCAGTGACTACATAGCGCATCTCGACGGCTACACAGTCATCGAAGGTGGCTGGCTCAATCGCCACTGGATCCAGCTCGGCTACCAACTTGCCGACTCCTTCACCGGTGGCGCCTACTCCTTCATCGGTACCTGCCTCATCCTCGGTGCTCTCGACTTCATCGGCAAGTTTGTTCCCGCGTTGAGGCTCCGTGCCAGCGAGGAAGAGGAGGCTCTCGGTATTGACGACGTCGAGATTGGTGAATTCGCTGTAAATACACTGCACTTTACAATCTTTGGACTCCCGCTGACTCTTTATAGTACGACTACGTCGAGCTCACCCGCGAAGTCAAGATCCCTGACGAAGAAGTCGACGAGGCCATGTCGACCCACTCGCTCGAGCACCATGGTGCAGGCATGGCAATGACGAGCCACCACGAGAAGAACCAAGACTCGATGGATTCGGCCAACCAACTCGCTGAGTGGGCACACCGCGCTTAGTTACACCGCACTATTTTGTTTCGATCTTCCTGCTATATATCGCTCTATACCACTTTGCTTCTTAGGAGTTGGAGGATCTTATACTTTTGGGTCCTGATGTGACGTCTGTGTAATTTCATGAATGTTGACGGGGTTGGTGTGTAGAATTTAAGGAAGGAAGACGGTAGGATGTGAATGTAGGATGATGTACAGAATCTGGAATATGGGGATAGGTCACATATTACCGCCTCCGTTGTTTCTTGAATTGTACTAGATCGCTACTATAGCGACTTCGCATATCACGCATCTTGTCAACAAATATCAATAACTAAGCGACCACAGGGGATTGACTGTTGTCTCTTTGATGTCATTGCAGCATTTTAGAAATAACAGGTGGCGTCAAACGGCTCACGGAACGTCCGTGATCAGTGTTCGGTCGGGTAGTAGGATGTGGGATCATGCACGAGGTTGAAGAGAAGGTTAAAGGAGTTAAGAAGCTACTGCAGCGTTAATTGTACTTTGACTTATCTTAGAGAAGATGCATATTTCAAACATGGATAGAACAGAACACCTAACACAGGGCTAGTGAAACCCAAAAGTAGCTGTAATCCACAGGATGCTGGGGTCACTGCCTAGGGACGCTTCTTCACCTGCATACACTACGCCAAACGCTTATAGTGTTCACCCAATTTTTGCAGCGATCGACGGATTTTGAGAACTGCCTGTTTAGGGCGCTCTTCTCATCTCTACCGACCCGCCAGAGATCTCTTGTTTTCACTTAATAAAACCACCGTAATCCACGGGATTACAATTCTCTGCCTTAGGGAGCTTCGCCACCTTCACTGTCTTGTGTCGTGTTTTGCCTTTGCGTGACTTCCGTTCGTTAGCTGCTAAAGACTTTTCTTCACCTAAGCCGCACCGCAATCGACGGATTACTACGGTTACCGCTTTAGGGCGTTACTTTACAACTAAAGGATTGTCTTCATTTGAAAACCACCGTAATCGATGAACTTTTGGAGTTGCCTATCTAAGACGCTGTTCTCGACCCACAAAAAGGGTGTGTTTCTTCCAAAAGTGCACCGTAGTCAACCGATTTATTAGATTACCTGATTAGGAAGGGTTGATGTCATAATCGGTGCTAAGCGACCCGTGGACTGAGCCCCTGTCACATTCGCAAAACTTGGGGCGATAGTCACACCTGCACCCACCACACATCACGATGCTACTTAGGTAAGGTCGTCACAATATCACTTTTTACGTTCTAGTTACCTATCTACGCCGATCACCTAGCCTAAAAGCCTTCGATGGCGTTTCGGTCTGCAACTTAGCTGTATCTGCGGTGCTGAAGGTATCTAGGTATACGCCAGCAAAAGTCCATATCGGCCCCAATAGGTACCAACGCACACGATCAGGTTGTCATCGCGGAGCCTCAAGCGTGGCAAAATAGATCTATGGTGTTGCGCAGCCAGCCACGAGCGTTCGTAGGCATGTCTCAATCTGAGACCTTCTGCCTGGATGAGGCTCAAAAGCGACGCGTGATCCACCACCACACGACACATAACTATAGAAATTCAAGGCACGAGTTTACATCACCAGTTTTGCTAGCAATTACTCTTAAGCAACTATAGTCGCTGCATCCCAAACTCTCTTCGTTTCGTATCAATGCCCCGGCTTTTCACTATACTATGGCATATCCTTTCAGACCCACTTCACCCGCGGAAGGCCTTCCAGCATACTACAAAGATACATGCGACGAGAACATTCAGCATTGTTTCCGGAACTTCGATCTTGAAGGCAACTTTGACCTGCTCGACAGGCAGACACGAAACCCTACGAGCAGCAACTTTTGTCTAGACTTCGGCGAGGAAGACGCTTTCTGCGCATTTGACCTTGATGCACAGTCATACACCAAGTTGCTCAATTCATCCAGGCCGAACAACCTGCATACACGATGGATTAACATCTGGATGCCATACAACCAGAAGGATCTGATCAGGACGCTAGCTAGCCACTTCGAGTTCACGCCTCGGCTACTGGGCATGATGCAGAGCGACCACGTGCCGGCTAGAAGTCACGAGTCGTTACGCAGGAAGAAGAGCTCTTCGACCCTGAGATCAAGACTGTCACATAAGCCGGGGAAATCAGAATCGATCAAGGCACGGGCAAAACAGGCAAATGAAGAATCGCTGGACTCAGAGGAGAGTATCGGTATGACAGAGCTCATGAATTTAACACAGCTCGAGATGGTGCAGGACCTTAGTCATTACCAGCTGGTAGACGACGTGTGGCACTGGAGTACTGTAGATCAGGGTCGGAGATGTAAGATCAACTTTGAACAAAGAGGGGGCGTCCTATGCTAACGAAACTACAGTTGTATGCATTGGCTACAACTCAATACATAACGTACGCACCAAGCAGTCTGACGACCACCCCGAAACTGCAGACAGAAGCCAGGACATGCCTCATGGCAAGCGCGTGTGGAATTGGCTTCTGCTCTGCGAAGACAAGACCGTCATATCCATTTCCGAAGACCCATTCCCGTTCGCCAACGGCGATTTGAATGCACAGGACCTCAAGACGCTATTCGTAACCCGAAGGAATCTTGTCAACGTCTTCAGACAGTTAACGAAGGCACCGACGCCCTTGAGAGATGCAGCAGTCACCCAGTTGCCCATCCGCCATCGCCTTGGTAGCAGCGACGAGGAAACTGCTCACCGGCCCACCGACGCCCCGGGCTTGCTCTTCTACTATCTTTTTGAGGACTGGGGTGCGACGTTCCACCTGATCTCACGGCACGAGCATGGATATGCTGCAGAGCTGGATCGCTTGGTAAGTCTCTAAGCGCAGTTCATCTACAAGCGACTAGGCTTGTCCCGCATTCAAGGTCCCGCGAACTGCTCCAGGTAGAGCCGAAAAGTGACTCCAGCTAACTCTCGTATAGCGACAGGAAATGCTCGTCAAAGCAAACCTCACCCACGTCGATCAACTCCACCATATCGGATGCCAACTCGCCGTTCTGAAGCGTGTCTACAACAGCTACCAACTCATCATCGGGCGCATTCTGAAGAAGCAAGAGGCCACGCTCGCCTCACTTAAGAATTCGCGCATCATGTTTGGCGCTGAATCTCTCGCGTATTCACTCCCTGGGGCTGGCGGCTCACCAGGTCCCCTGATCCAAGAGGCCGATAGCTTGCTCGGAGTATCGCTCAGTTCGGCTGCTCGAGTACGCTTCGAAAGACTACAAGATCGGATCATGCTTTACGCGCTCAGCGAGATCCAGGAATGCATTGATCAGAAGGACTCGCTTGTCATGATGAACTTCAACCTCATCGCCATCAAGGAGTCCAATAGCGTAGAGCGACTGACCTGGGTCACGCTCCTACTTGCTAAGATCACGATCCTCTTTACCCCGGTGACGCTCATGACGGGCTACTTCAGCATCCAGTTCAAGAACACAGAGTTTGAGGTTCGAGGCTATTGGTGGGTGTTTGCGATCGTCTTTGGGTTGAGCCTGGGGTTGCTGTTTCTGTTTAGCTTCATGAGCGGCACCTTCGAGGGCAAGATTATCACGAGGAGTTGGAGTCGAATTGCGTATGATTTCAGCCGGCGGTGGTGGATGCATAGGAAGAAAGGGGGTAACGCAAAGTTGCTCTGAGGTCTGTATAGTGCTGCGAAGGCCTCCCAACTCTGTTGAATCATTATGGTGGCGAGGGGCGCATATATTGTGAGGCTGTCGGGTGTCGGCGAACATCTGACGTTCATTGTTCTTATGGGTTCTCACGTCGCCGCATCACGACAGTATTTCCTGTTACGCTACACTGCTACATGCTGTTACATTGAAGCTGTTCTATATAATTGGCTTGTTATAGATATAAGGGTTTTAGGTAGGGATGGACGCACCTGAGCAGGTGCGGCTCGCTTAACAACAATACGAGCATTCTCCACTCGGGCGCACCATTAGATGATCTTCCGCATCGCTACTTGCATATATCTGAACATTGCAATCTCGCCCTCTTGTTGATGTTTTGTTACGAGACATTAAGATTCGATAACGCGTGGCTTCAGCATCTCATACGGGGACGTAGGCTAATGTGCTTGCTTTATACCGAAGGGGTCCGAGACAACAAGAAGGTTTGTTATAGGTCCTTTAGCAATGATTTACAAGGATATTCGCTGGATGATGGATTACGCAGCACTCTTGAGCCATTTGATGGGCCGACGATCGCATACGAGACTTCAGTGACCTTAGCTTTGCAAATTGTTGACAGGACTGGTAGAGCTCGCGAGACCCCTTGGAACGTGCTTAACGTGGCAAGCAACTCCAGCGGTACCACTACGGACCTACACCCATGCACAGGATATAATCGGCTGATTTCCGAGTAATATGTCCGAGAGAGCTGCCGGTTTATCACACCCAACACTTGACTTTTAACCATATATGGTGCATCTCGAGTCAATATCTATATCTAGCACGCATGGAATGGCATGCACGCTTGACCTGCGCATCAATCGGATCATCGATGAAACTTCCGCGAGCAGCAGGGACTCAAGACTATTTTGGCCCGGGCACCTTTGGATCCCTACAGATTTTCAATCATGGCCAAGTTGAATGTCTCCTGAGCCGGATCTAATGAAGGAAGCACTGCGCCTTTCCGTGTTCAACAAAGCGTCAAGCAAAGATCCTACGACAGGAAGAAGACTACTCGAGGCGACCCCTGGTACCCGCAATACACGCACTTCCGTCCAGCTATCCCCACAATCTCCAGTGGGTCCTAGACTTTGAGTTGTTTCTTGCATCGTTTCCTTCAAAGTCCCAGGCAATCGACTACGACAACGCTACTACTTACACAACACGTTATCTCGATTCCCATATCCTTCCTTCAGGCGTCGACATGGCGACTGCGACGCCTGAGGAGAGGGGAATGTGGCCACAGCCCAACTTTGAAGATCCGGAGAGTCGTCATCGCTTGGTGCTGGGATTTGTTGTCCCTATACTCCTACTTTCGGTCCTGTGTACGTATCTCGGATTCCATACCCAGCCCAACAGGATAATTTTTCGAATAAAGAGACTGCAAAATAGCGAGAGCCTGTGGATGACCGCGGCAGATCCGCGCAGCTCCTTCGCATCGAACACCCACTAACAAGACCGTTTTTTACAATAGTCTTAGCTGTGAGATTCTATGGGAAAGGACTCATGCGACAGGCCCTTGGGCTGGATGACTATCTCATGCTCGCAGTCATGGTCTTCGCCATACCTATATCGATTTTCCCATTGGTCTCCCTTAATCTGGGGTTAGGCTTGCACATATGGGATCTGAAGGAGGAATGGCACACGCCATACTGGAAGGTAAGATGCTACTTCCCACGTCAGTCATTTCATATCCAAAATTGACATGCTGCAGATGGCCTATACAGCCAACCTCCTCTTCCCAGTGACTTGTTCCTTGACCAAGATCTCCTTGTGTTTGACGTATCTGAAGCTATTTCCGAACCGCTCTACCAAAGTATTCTGCTACGTTATGTCGGCATTCGTCTCCTGCTACACTGTGGCCTGCATATTCCTATCGCTCTTCCAGTAAGTGCAGATTGCCTCTTCTTGCCAGTACTCCGCTGACATGCTGAAATGTGCCACCCTATAAGAGCATACTGGGATACCGATGTCGAGCCAAAATGTATCAACATGCGAGTTACGTTGGTCGTTATTGCGGCACTGAACAGCTTCAGTGACTTCCTGGTATACCTGTCAGTTACCTGGAAACGAAGTTGACCGCCGTCCACTGACAAGTGTAGGTGGCCAGCAAAACCGCTTTGGAGTCTCAGACTCCCCATGACGCAACGATTCGGCTTGATCTTTGTCTTTTCCGTCGGTCTGCTCGTGTGCATAGCAGGTGTCCTCAGGATATACTACATCGAAGTCTTCTTCCAGTCATACGACACACTATGTAAGCCCAGTGAACCGTCCAGGCGAACATTACTAATTTCCGCTCGAAGGGAACGGTGTCCCAGTCTGGATCGCAATGGTTCTCGAGTTAAACATCGGAGTCGTTTGTGGCTGCCTCTCAGGCGTCAAACCCGTCATGGGCGTAATTTTCCCCACCCTTTTCGCGTCTTCGCATCGCTCTCGGCCGAAAACATACACCCGCTCCAACGCACCCCGCTCCTTCGCCTTCCAGATTCTTCCCGGCGTCTCCGGTGAAGCATGTGACAAACACATGGAGCACGCCGTCCCCACCAATGAATTAAACAGACACGCAGGCAACGAGCAGAGTAATAACTTTACATGCGCAAGCTCGTGCGGAAATAGCCATGTTGTGTCGAGCGTACCAGCTAATTCGATTGGAATACAAATATCCGTCACGGTCGAGGAAGAGGAGATTCGTAGCGTGACACCGAATGAGAGGGACGCGAAATTGACTGGCCTTTCAGATGCATCGAGCGAGGAATGGATTTTGAATGACGATGGTGCGCGACGCGGGGTATGACATTGGGTTTACAAGGAGTTTATGGGCAAATGGCTCAACATTTTTTACACCTTTTACAAAAAGATACAAGGCAAACTTTGCATAATAATGGTGCTCCGGGAAAGCTATAACATGCGAAGCTAATTAGTGCTTTTTTCCATACGACGCCTCAACAACGCACGCCGGGACAAATTGCAATTCTTAACCAAGCAGCAACATGTACGATCAACGCCTTTTTCGTACTCTCCTATCCAGGCAAGCCTTGATCGTAGGCACAGAGTACCGGATTGGTGACAAATGGCCTACGCGATCAAGTTCACGCACTCGACTTCCACTCGTTCTGCAGGTTGCCGAGATCCGACTACAATCGATGGGTTTTCCCAGTATTTCCCTTTACAGTAAGTTGGGCCTTAATTAGTTAAGTAGTATGTGGCGGTGATGTCGACCCATGGTCCTTCAATGCACCAACAGCAACTGATGGACTAAGACGCCACACGATCGCAGTCCCTGCGGTGGCTTCACGGCTACAATCGACGGTCTCCACTTTTCTATCCCAACAAGGTAGTCGGTGTACGGCGAATCTTGGTAGAGAACCAGAGAGTGACCATAGCCATGGAGCCAAACCCCCTAGCTCCCCTTCCCTTTGGCCACAACAACAGCCACGTTATCTACTACTATCGACACTTTTTTGTCAAGATACCGTTTCCGGTATCGCCCAGAGGTGAGGCTCATGGAACGGTGCTATGTTGAGTCACGGTCCTTCACACGCCATCGGTCTTCGGGTGGAGATGTCGACGGCTGTAATATATGCTTGTTAGCACAATTGCCTAATGCAGGCGCTTTGAGCTGGGTATGAAGGTGCTAGGTTCGCGGAGCATGGATGGGCGAGGTTGTCTCGATTCATACGTGATGTGAGTGGTCGAGGGGCTTGTGCGGTAAGTTTATGCTGTTGTCGATGGATTGTGAGTTTATTGCTGCTTTGGGTAGGTGGGCTGGAGGGGTCAGGGTGAATTGTAGGTAGTATTAGGACTGCTGAGTGACATTGCTACGTCCCTGCACTGATCACATATGTACCTTCAGGCACAGTCGCTACCGGAACACTCAACGGCCTTGAAAGCGAGGATCTTCAATCAACCCTCCTCCTGACGCTGCGCCCACCATCCTCAGCACCAATCCCCATCACAACGTCTTGCACCAACTCCCTTAACTGTGCTTGGACCTCCTCCGACTCGTAGTCCTCCCTCGCGGCGAGCTCCTCGATGCGCCGCCGTATCTCGGGGTCCGGCGCATCGCCCGCAGCGTCTTCTTGCATAGTGCCCATGTTGATCTTGACACCGTCGGGCAGCGGCGGCGGCGGATGCACACCCTCAGTCTCCATTGCGCCCGCGCTCGCTACCTCCCCACCCGTCCGCAGACTCCTCAAATACTGATATACGTCATGCGCCTCTCCCTCCTCTTCTCCAATCTTCTGCTCGGCCGTCTTGCCCTCCCCATTCTTTATACTGACATCTGCGCCCAGCTCCTCCACCAGGCATTTTGCTACCTCGGCATTCTCGACTGCGAATAGTGGCGTCTCGCCGTCCTCGTCTAGTATGTTGACGTCGGCGTTATATGTTTGGATGAGCTCGCGCAGGACGCTCAGCTGGTTGTACGAGGCGGCAGCGTGGACGAGCGAGTAACCGTGCGCATCGCGGGCTGAGGCGAGCTGGGGGTGCTGCGCGAGCGAGCCGAGGATGGCCTGTGGGCGGGTGTCGATGAGGTTGAGGAGGAGGTCGATGGTCGGTGCTGGGAGCGCCATGTTTGAAAATGTTTTGTGATTTGTGTTTTATGTTTAGCGTTTCGTGTTTCGTGTTTCGTGTTTTGTGTTATTGGAATTGGAATTGGCGCACTCGTCAGAGGCGTGATCAATTTGCTTTGCTCTTCGTGAAAGACCAGCAATCTCAAAATGACGTGCGCGGAGATATTTTGGTGTAGCTTGCCGGGATTATCCTAGATGCGCTCCTCCTGACGTGCATCATCGCCTTGCATCACCTCGTCTTCCTCTTCGCAAGATGCGCGAATGAGCTTCGCGAAACTGCTGCATTTCGAGCCCGTCTAAACTCAGTGCGCAAAATATGGCGTTAGAAAGACACGCCGCCGTAAAACTTGCCTCCTTTCGGCGCCGCGGGCGCCAGCTGAGACGATCCAGCGCTATTCACTGCTTGCCCAGCCTCAACCCGTCAGATTGGCCTTAGCCATGTCGCGTGCCCCCTCTTCGCCCTTGCATGGCCTCTACATTTGACTCGTTCTTTCCCGATTCTCCTATTTACTAGTGGCTTTCTTTTGCGGCAGCATCGGAGCGTACACGTCACCCCGGCCGCAGTCACCAAACTATCGTAGGTCACACTACTTTCGTTTACAACCTCAACTGCGCACAGCACTCTTCAACTTTCGTGTGCTCATCTCTTTAAACGCCTTGGGACTTGCTGTTCACACCCGCAAACATGAAGACTTTCCGAGGCATGAGCTTGCCGTCGATGCGACTCATTGCGTCATATTTCTTCGACTGGATCGTCATCATCGCCATCGCAGCCGTCGCTGGCGGCTGGGAGTTTGTCGAGCCCTTCCGACGGCCCTTTTCGCCAGTCGACCTTTCGATAGCGTACCCGTTCCAGACCAGCGAGAAGATACCAACATGGCTGCTCATCGTTGTCTCACTCGTTGCACCTGCCGCTATTATCATGGTCATATGTCTCGTTTTCGTCCCTGGCCCGACAGCCGCACGTGGGACACCCAAGTCACTCGTTTGGAGGCGGAAAATATGGGAGTGGCACACCGGCTGGATGGGCCTTGCGCTTGCGCTCGCGACAGCCTTCTTGATCACGCAGGGCATGAAGAATTTGTTTGGCAAGCCTCGACCTGATCTGCTTTCAAGATGTAGTCCGGATCTTACCCGCATTCGAGACTACGCTGTCAATCCTGTTGGAGAAGTCTTCAACCCAGCGTGGGTGCTTGTTACTTCGGAAATTTGCAGGCCACTTGATGAGGACCTCTTGAAAGATGGGTTCAAGTCGTTCCCCAGTGGCCATTCGAGCTGTAAGTGCTCTCACCACTCTTCCTATCACCCTCTTCGTCTTGCGACCCACTAACACATGTCTAGTCTCATGGGCCGGCCTTCTCTACCTCACCCTCTTCCTTGCCTCTAAATTTTCCGTTGCAATCCCCTTCCTCCCGCATCGCCCATACAGCTTAAATCCAGCGCACACATCCGCCATCACCCCGTCGAACCTCAAGAAGCAGTCCTCCCTGCCTTTCCACAAGCAAGACTCTGCCCTCTCCTCGCCATCGTTGAACGACGACTCCATCATCCCTATCCGCTACCAAAACGCCGCGCCCCCCGTCTACACCCTTGTACTCATCCTCGTCCCCATCTGCGCCGCCATATACATAACCAGCACGCGCTTCACTGACTTCCGCCATTTCGGCTTCGACCTGATATTCGGGAGTTTGATTGGCATGACGTGTGCGTGGTTCAGCTTCCGCTGGTACCATCTGCCTATCAACCGTGGCGCTGGCTGGGCATGGGGACCGAGGAGTTACGAGAGGGCGTGGGGCATCGGTGTTGGGAGGGGCTCGTATGTTGGGCCAGAGGGCTGGAGCAGGGGTGGCAAGAGTGAAACCGCGACTAAGAAACGGGGACAGGGGATTGCAGACGGGAATGAAATGGATGAGAGTGAGCTGGGCGTGCTGAACTTGAATGGGGCGCCGCACTCTGGGAATTCGCCGTCTTCGAGTCACTCGCGGACGAATGTGGTCCACGCTGTTTAGTCTTTCCTTTGGCATAACTGATAGATATAGAGCATAGGCGTTACAGCGCGGCATGATTTGCATTTTTTTTGAAGCAGGATTGAGTTGTATTATACCAGGTCGATTATATTTCGAATGGCTCCGCAGAGCGCATTATTTCTGTAAAGCGTAGTCGAACAATGCTAATTTCTACGTCTCTACTCTACTTGCATGATGCAGTCACCACGGAGTGCTTAACAAAGGCAATGGTACCTACCTGTGCATAAGAAGGTGCAGAGGTCGCTTGGGGTGTTGTCGCTTTGGGGCTGTCATGTCAAATCAAGTTCGTACTTTTCATCCTGCTGCTATCTATCTTTCGCAGCCGACAGTTGAATACCCTGTACAAGCAAACCTCAACGCAGCTCCTGCGGCTCCTTTGGCCGTCCTGTTGAAAAAGACATTACTCGACTGCTTCACGTCCTCGGCTGCCGTTTCCTTCCCAACCCCGGTTCAGCGTATTGCCCTTTGTGAACTGCCCCCTCTACAACCCCTTCTTTCCTCCCTTCTTCCTCTCCTCATCCCTCCTCGCGTAAATCATGCCCGTAAACGGATCCTCCCACTTACAGGCCACACTATACGCCACCACCACCAGCCCTGTCAGCAGTATTCCCGCCGGCTTCCCGTACCATATTGCCGTTGCCAGGAAGCTCATCGCCGAGCCGTGGTACATGGGCGAACTCGACACGTTGAAGGGGAAGGACGTGACGGGCGCGTCCATGAGTATGCCGAAGTAGTCGCCGAGGTATGTACCTGTAACACCGAGCGCCCACATCGACGTCAGGACGAGCGTGTTGCCTGTGAGGAAGAGGGGGATGGCCGAGTATTTGATGAGTGGGGAGAGGAGCGTGGGGTGCGTGGGTTGGGCGGCGAGGGCTTCGGTGTAGCTGTGAGGTGAGGGGTGTTAGCAGGGTGGGTGCGGTGTACAAGTAAGTGGGATAGGGTATGAAATGGGAGCTTGGTAGAGACGTACAGGTAGTCCCTAAAGATGCCCAAGGAGAAGATAGTTACGGCGAGCGCATAGCAGCCGAGTCGGGGGTTGCCGCCGAAGATCTTGGTGATGACCTTGTTGTGGTATTCTGCGGCTTGTTAGGGGCATGCTCGCCTCTACAAGAAACTATTCTTCTTCTTGTTCTTCTTCTCATAGCGAGATGGGCTCGAAAGCTCCGTTATAGGCAAACGGCGATGAAAGTACGTACCTTGCTGCGCAGCAATGCTGAGACTTGTATTAGCGAAGTTCTGCAAGACTGGACACGATAGACATACTTCCAAAACGTAGGGTTGAACGCAATGCTCGCTGCAGATGCTGTTGTGCCACTATCAGTACTGTTCGAAGCTTCCAGCACGCAACAAACCGCAACTCACCCCACAAGCTGGGCTGATTGAAGTCAATATAAGAAGCCATGATTGCTGAGCTACACAAATTAACCCGTTTGGTAAAAGTCGAGCAAAGTAAAGAGCGACGGAGAGTTCGCGATGCGAGATGTGGGGTTGACAGCTTCCAGCATGAGCTTGCTCGGCAGTTGAGCCATAAGCGAGACGTCATAGCTTCGCGGGTTGAGACGGCCTTGCGGAAGGCATGTGCGGGCACGTTGCAGTAAATAGAGAAGTGCATATGCCTTCCATTAAATATTCTATTCCCCTTTATCATCCCTCGAACACAGCATTAACGTCTGCAATGGCATCTTTGTAGCCCGGACCTATGCCTAATTTGTACACTCTTCCTACACAGGCTCTACTGCGGGGTATGTGAAACGGGGTATGCACAACAGCGAAGAAGCGTGGAAACCAAGAAAGAACGGCAACCACCTGGTCAGCACAGCTTCTCACTGCCCGAGATGCCTTACAAGCCGTTATCCGCGCAGGTAAATGGGCCCCCGAACGACGCCGCACGGTACCCATCGATGATAGACTGTACAGTCGCATATGTACCCGCTGTCAAGAACAGCAGGCCAATGAGGCAGAGAGTGATGTTGAAGAAGAAGCCAAAGTAGCCGCGGAATCCGCGTGTCTTCCAGTAATCGGGGCCATACTTTTCCGAGCGCAATTGGAAGTACGCCACGCCCCAGAAGATGAATCCGAAGAACGAGTCGAACAGCGAGCTCATGAGCGAGAGCAGATCAGAAAAGAACGGAATCACCTCAGCGATGATGAAGGCGAAGACCCAGAGTACAGCGAGGATTGCGATCCAAGTAGCCCAGCCGACGATCGTGTTGTCGTTCCTGTGTCGGGAAGTAGGGCCATGGATGCGGAACAAAACGAAGCGCGCCGTTACCGAAGCGTACAGGACTCCTAGGAAGATGATGGTCGGGACCATGAAGGTAAACGATACCTTCTTGTAGACTTCGTTGGAGATGGAGCCGAATGCGGGCGACGTAATGTACTGGGTTCCGGTGTAGCCGTAGATGATGCCACCGACCAAACTGAAGATAATAACCTCGCAGATAGTAACGGCCCAAAGCGCCTTCGGGAAATCCTTGGGTTCCTTCATCTCGGCGATGAAACTGGGGAGGGTGATCTGTCCAATGAAGGTGTAGCTAATGTTCATGAAGGCGCTCATGCCAGCAACGAATGTGGTGCCAGCTACGGGAATCGCCAATACCTGTGGTTCGCCCAGCGAAGGATAACCCGAAGGCTTTCCCTCGCCTCCAGCGAAACCGGTGGCGAGGATGACAGAGACGAAGGTGAACAAGGCTGAGCCTGTTCCTAGCGTGGCGAGAGTACTGAAGGTTCGCGGCAGAGAGGCAGTGAAAGAGATGATGGCGGTAACGGCGGCGAAGACGATGGTACATGCGCCATGGCCGGTGATGGTGTTCCACCACTTGGCTCCTACGAGACAGTGTAGGCCCATGATGAAGACGTTGTTCAGGACGAACATGACAGCTGTGGCGTAGAAGGCCCACTTCTTGTTCCAGAAGAGCATCTGGCCGATATCGCAGACGTCGCGAATCTGGGGGTGGCGCATGCAGAATTCCCAGGTGGTCAGAGATGTGTAGAGGACCAGACCGGCGATGACGGAAGTCAAGATCAAGCCAGGCACAAGACCGAGGACAGAGTAGGACCACGGGAATGACATGATAGCCAGACATATATACTCAGAGAACAGTAGAGCTGCGGTCTGGTTGCAAGAGTCAGTACACTGCAATGGAAGAGAGTAAGGAGTCATTTCGGAGCCCCGGGTACAGCAGGATGTAGCCAAATCTGCAACTACGGCAACAGCAGGTCGAAAAAGAGTACATGCACCTTTAGTAGCTCTTGGGGCTCATGGTGCTGCGAATGCATTTCCGATGGTACATGCGTCTTTTCCGCAGGAGGCTTGTATTCGCTGGGTAGGGGTGCTCCGAAATGTGGCTCAGAAAACATACCTTCTGCCAGCTGCAAGTGCGGTACTTGATAGCATTGTTGGCCTCCATCTCGATCTGCTTTCCAATGGAGAAGCTAGCATCGCTGTTGGAATCACCGAGAGGCGCCCTAACCCCGCCGGCTTCCGCATCGTACTCTTTGTTGGGCAACGGGCCCTTCTCCTCGCTGCTCTGGCTGTAGTTGTCGGTTGTCGGAGACGCCTTGCGGCCAAAGATAGCACCTAACGCCATTTGACGCAACGGATACACCTCTTGTAGGGCGTGTAGGAAAAACGCTGAAGTGAGGCCGTTTCCGGGATCATTAACCACTTAGATGTTATCGGAGGTGGTTGGTGTTTGAGGAACACAGCTGGAGATGCCCGGGCTGCAGGTTGAGGATATTCGGTGGAGTTGGATCTGGCACCAGGATTGTTAAATACCGGTAAGGCGCGGGGGGCAAAAGTGATGGCGGGTCGAGTTGAGGTGCAGAAAGACGCAAGCTAGCTAGAAAACTTGCGGGGGTGAAGGGTTCGGTGAGGGCCGGGCAAGGCGAAGTGGAAGCAAAAAGCGATGGCCCGTTTTTCCCTGGTTCTGAGAACGGCCTATGAACGGTCGCACAAAACTCTGTACCGCACGCGTACGTTGGCGCTATGACCGCAACACTCGAATTTCATCCGCTCCAACGCTCTAGGATTTCAGTTCGCGCGTGCCGTCCGCCCTCTGTGGCCAACTGGTGAGCATCACACTGGTGGCTGACAGGCGTGACGTAGGTGGGGGGATCTCCAACAATCGGGATCCGCGCAGATGCATGTTCCCGTGTTGCACTTTCACTGATCTGCACGTGGAATTTCCCATGTGTTCGTCTGTTATACCACCTGCACTACGTCAGACTTATTGTTATCTACTACTATAGATAAGAGAACTAATATCGCGTCGCACACCGCTGTTCAGCAATTGCCTAAACCCTCCATGGCAGAAAACCATTATCACCGGCACCATGTCCGATGTCCAACATGATATCACTAGGTGGCGTCCACCAATCTTAGCCCCGGCTTGCAAGGCCGCCAGTGCGGGTCAAGCTCGCCTTGGCTCTCTTGGGCAAACGCGACAATGTGGCTGAATTCCGCGATCAAGCTTCGCCAATCCCGACTCTTTGCAATTTGCTTCTTTCCGTCAACACCCAATCTGCGTTCGCCTGTCGTATCTACGAAGCGGTGTCACAAAACCTTAGATATACAACGCTCTGGAACTGCCCACAATACCCGCTACTCAACGTTACAGCTACAGGGAACATGCTCGCGAAATTAACTGCCCGTCTGATTGCGTGCTCGCATGTTCGCCTTTCGTCAATGACAACCCTACATTCCCAATGGCCAACCTTTAGTAGGAAAGAGAAGCAATCCTACGCGCCTTCGATACACACAGCACAACGTGGCTTCATTGCGTTTGTCGAACGGTGGTGTAATTAAGGGCAGAACAATTGCAACTAGGTAATGACATATGCGGCTGCCACCGGAGGTGGCCTGGGAAGATGCTTGAATGCAAACTTGAATGCAAACTCCTCGCATCCGTGAAGTGTGCGGGGAAGCGAGGCAAATCTTTTTGCGCCGCCTGATGCCATCAAGCCATTTAATTAAACTCTCAAAGGTCGAAAAAATAAATAATGATCGTGAACAGCCAGTACCAAGCCGCTCAATTCAAACATTGATGAGTTTCACCGTTACGAGCACAAAGTAATCATGATGAATCCAGACATGTTGATATTTGTCTTAGTCACACTAGCAACAACTACAGGCTACCCAAGTCCCAGGATAAGTTAGACAAGTAAAAAGAGAAGAAAAAGGGTATCGATGCCCAAAATATCCAATCTCAGAGGAGGGGGTATGTGATATGCGTTTTGCCCATGTAACGCCAGCCATGCAATTTTGACAAAGGGAATATACATCGAAAGAAGAAAGGAAGGCTCAACCACGCCATTGACATTCTTCGTCTATCGGCATGGGTGTGCGCGTCGTCAGCTCCAGGCTCTGGTTCAGGAAATCTGCGTCTTCCTCTTCTTCGCTTCTCTTGCTTGCGCTGCTCAGGGGGGTGCGCATGGGGCTCGTCTGCATCGATAACTCGGCATCAAGGCTTGCTGAAATGGACGCCACATCCTCTTCTTGTTCCACGGGTGGCGCCGAATCTGCAGAAGCTTTGCTAGCCCTCTTCCTCGCGCGCTCTTGACGCGCTTCATCTCTCTGCCGCATAGACTCCTGTTCTTTCGCCACCGCACGTGCGCGCCGCTCTTCAACATCCTTGCGCTTGATGACTTTACCCAGGGCGTCGGACGCTTGAATGAGGCCGTCAATACTGATGGCGTGATTCGTCATCTGGTGGTTGATGTAGTGATAGACTCCAGCTGGCGTGTCGCATTGCAGGAGAGCCTTCTCGTTCAGCTTAAGAAGCGCGAGGGCAATCTGGAAGAGAAAGGTCGAGCCGTCGTGCATACACAGCACAACGTCCCAGACGCGGAAGAGCGCTTCTGCGGACAAGCAGTCTGTGAATATAGACAGAAACCACTGAAAGGTCAAGGCTTCAAGCTCAATCTCTAGCTCGTCGAGGTGAGCAGACAGTCTTGGCAGAATCTCCCTAACGTAGGCGCGCAGAACCATTTGGTCGGCGCGCGAGGTTAGGAGGTCCTGGTCGTAGTAGTGTTGAGGCAGGATATCTTCTATCATGGCGGTGAGGACCCAAAAGGCATCCTCTGGTGTTGGCATGATGAGTAACAGACACGCGGTGATGAGGTTCATGCCCTGACAATAGCCGACCTCGGGATTGCGGCGGGAGTATGCGAGCAGCACCTCGTTGAGCTTCTGCACGCCGGGACCTGTTCGGAAGAAGATGTTGTCGGTGAGCGTGCGAGTGATGTCCATCTGGATTTGCGTCGCTATTATGGGGTCGTCTTCGCCGTCGTTGGCTAAGTCTTCATAGTACCCTGGCGTGCGTAGATGCAGCGCACCACTTCCCTCAGCCCAGATCGCGGCTCTCATGTTAACCGGAATGCCACCAAGTACGAGCTTCCTAAACTCTTGCCACTTTGCACGTCCGACTTTGCCTTTGTTGCCCAAGCCTGCAATGCCTATCAGCTCACCATCGGCGAGAAATTGTTCTGGCATTGCGAGACCCTTGCTGCCATTCTCAGTGCTGGCGACATCTCCTTCGCGTTTGTTCTGAGCACGCACTTTACGCAGGAAGTCGTTCCACTTGACGATCCTCTCTTTCTGTAGGTTGTCGTGCAACTCACTCATTTGGTCAAGTAATGATTTCACCGGATCGACCTGAGGTGGATACTGATTGATCGGCGTAGATGGTCCAGGCGATGGCGTAGTAACAGAGAGCTCTGCATTGCCCGAAAAGATGCGTGATGGTGATGGCTCCGGGTTGACGCTTGATGTGGGTAAGGAGCCTCGTTTCGTCAGAGTGATTTGGTTTTGGCCAATCTTGAAAGCGGAGACCTCAACTTCTGGCGAATCCACTGTTGTGATTGGTGCAGCAGATGGAGTATGCGAGAGAAGTTCAGTGGGGTGCGTGGCCAGCTTCAGGTAGTCGGCCCAGATCTTACTTGCTGGTTGACTTGGTTGCGCGTCTGAGTCGGAACTAGATGGTCGTGTCGTACCGTCATTTGGATCAGACGCAGCAAGTCCGGTGTCGTCAGCTTCTTCGATAACGAGGTTGTTAAGTACGGTCCGGCCATCTCCCAAAGACTCGACGTTACTGTTTCGCTTATGCTTGGCAAGTTCAGCCGCCGCCTCGCTCTGTCTCTTCTTCCGACGTTGATCGTAGATGAAACCGAACCTATCGGTCAAGTACTCGCTGCTCCCGACGAACCTGTTGTGATGTTGCACTAGCGTTGGCGGGCGTGACTCTTCAGGGAGAATGCGATCCATCTCTACAGGCCCAAGATTGCTGATGCCGCGAGTGGGTGCAGCCGGACCAACGCTACTAGAGCCATTCTTGGACGGCTCTGTCGAGATACTTTTGATGGTCCCGTTTGGACCTAGAGCCCGTCCTCGCCTTTGCGTGCTTGCTAGAGAAGACTTGGCGGATTGAGCAGTCCTGGTCGAATCCATAGACGGTGCACGATCGACGGCATCCGAGACGATGGACTTGCGGCCTCGTACCGTACTTGCCTTGGCTGAAGTGGCAGCACTGTTCCCTGCGACCATCTTCAACGCCCAGCTCGCAAGCGACACCGAAGACGATCGACGTGTTGGCGGATCGTTGGTGTGTTCTTGACTGTGGAGCCTCCGCAGCGCAGGCACAGCACCGGTAGGGGGTACGAAGAGGTCATTGACAAGGGCCTTCCGAGGTGGCTTTGCTCCGCTAGAGGCCCGCGACCGTGTATGCCCGACAAGACTGTCTGCTTCTCTGTCAACCAAGCTCGCGACAGAGGGGGCTCTGCTGCTTTTCCTACTCGTCCCACTCCAGATGTAGCTCTTCCAGTTTGATTTCGTCGTGTCGCGGGTAGCTTCTGAGGCGACGGAGTGGATCGACCGGGCTTCTGCCAGTGGCGCGGCAGTGCCAGAGTCGATGCCCAGCGCATCAGGATGCTCGGCCAGTTCGTCTTCCATGGCCCGTGCAAGGCGGTCTTCCATGGGAGCGTCAGGGTGCAGGCCCGTTGCGGCACTGTCGCCCCTAGTCCGCGTCTTTGTCAGCGCAGTAGTCTGGTCCTTGCTCTTCTCCAGCTCGCGCAACCGGTTCTCGATGTCCATGTTCGACACTTCGCATTCCTGTAGCATCCGCCTCAGCACGCGCTCGCGCTCCTCTGCCCTCCTCCGCAAGGCCGTGATCTGCGCGTCTCGCTGTGCCAGGTCCCCGGCTAGCTGCTTGACCAGGGCGACAGCGCCCGTGTGCCGCAGCGCATCCTGGATGCTCTCGTTGCTCGCGAAATGGAGGTTGCCGGGCACTTGCGCCGATTCTGCCGGGGTGTCGTCAAAGAGTGCCGAGCGGTCTTTGGAGGAGGAGGCTGCGACTAGAGTGCCCACTATCTGCTGTGTTGACTTGGTGACCTTCCTCACTGTGGATGTGGGTGCAGTACTCTTCGCCAATTCCGGCGGCGGGATCACCTTAACCGTGTCTGGCGATGCAACAGGCCTGTTCTCTACACTCCGGGCACTCTCGTCGGGCGCGGGCGAGGAGCGGAACCAGCCATTGATGCGCGACTGCACCGGAGACGAGTCCGGGCTGGGCGACAGCGAGGGGAACGAGGTGAGGCTCTTGGTGTCTTCGGCTGGCGAGGGCGCCCGGCTGCGGCTGCGGCTTAGGGACGTGTTCGACGCGCGCTTCGACGGCCGGACGCGCTGTATACTGCGGTTGCGGGGGTTCGAGCGGGTCGAGTTCTGGGAGGCGGTGCGCACGAGATCGACAACGCGCGGTGTGTCGATGGCCGCCATATCAGTCGAGGGCATCTGCGAGCACTCTCATGCGTGCCGGTGGTGTTGGACTGAAAGCGAACGTGGTGTGGCGTGGTGGCGGGTGTTTTCGTGCGATTCCTAGCATGTGGGACGCTGCGTCATATGCGGATATGCGAGGCTTGGTGTTTTCGGGCTGCTTTTGGCGCGTTTAAGAAGGTTTGCGGAGGCGTACGGAAGTAGTGGAAGAGCACGTGTCGTGGTAAACAGCGCAAAGGGCGAGTGTCGCTGATCAATGCAAAGCATGGGGCCCAAGCACAGTCTTGGGTGTGCATCAACGGCTCGTTCATGACTTATGACAAGCAAACATGCCGGCGCCACTAGTCCAGGCATGTTGCAGCCCTACGAGATACCCGTGTCCAATACCGGTACCCTGGCCATCGCATCATATGTACTCGACCAATAAGCCGGGCCATGTCTCACCACGGCAATGCCCGTCACCGACGAAGACGCGGCATTGGCGGCGATAGCGACGCTGGAGCATCTCTCCGCTGAGCAGACGACGGCATTGCAAGCCATCAACACCATCCTCCACAATGACGAGCCATTCGCAGATATCCACGAGCTATTCGCGCACTACAATGTGCTCTACTTCCGGAAGCTGCTGCTGCCCCGTGTAGAAGTGCTCTGGTCGCCGCGACTGACTCTGTAAGCCTTATGCCCTTCTTCTAAAAGTCCATGTCCGCTAACAATTCATAGTTGCGCCGGAATCTGCGAGCTCTCCAGAGATGCCTCCACCGGCAGGTTCACGCGCATCCGGCTGAAGCTGAGCACGCCGCTGCTGCAGTACCGCCCGCGCTCCGATTTCATCAACACGCTCATCCATGAAGCCATACACGCGTACTTCTTCGTCACGACATCATGGAAACACTCGCGGGGCGATGACGGCACAGGGCATGGGGTGGGCTTCCAATTACTGGCCGATGCGATAAACAACCACGGCAACTACAACGTCACTATCTACCACACCTTCCACGATGAAGTCGATAGCTTCCGGACCCATGTATGGCAGTGCGACGGGCCTTGCCAGAGTCAGCCACCGTACCTTGGCCTCGTGAAGCGAAGCATGAACCGAGCGCCCGGGAAAGGCGACAATTGGTGGGCACGACATCAGGCCGAGTGCGGGGGCACATACACCAAGATCCAGGAGCCTGCACCCACAAAGAAACAGCTGGAGGCTATGAGTACCAAGGAACGCGCTGGGCGACAGAAGAACAAGCTGGACAGCTGGGTCGCCGCGGGGGTGAGGAAGGGAGCCAAAACAGAGGGTGGCACCTCTGACAAGCCCATCGATCTTGTCGAGGATAAAACCTTGGCCGGCCAGAAACGGTCGCGAGCGGACGACGACGACCTTCTCAGAGTAGAGAAGAAGCTACTCGTCGAGTGCCCGATATGCAACCTGAAGATAGCGGAATCTGATATCAACGAGCACCTGGATACAGTGCATACCTGACCTACGCTTCCCTCTCCGAAAGTAATCATCACACAATGACCCGTGGTTCAATTACGTCATTGCCCCGCTAATCAAGTCTTGTGTTCCTAAACTTGTGCTACTTCGACCATGTCGTCTCTTCTACGCCCGAACGTAGCACAGCAAGACACCTGTCATTGACAGTCCCTCGCAAGATGCCATCTTCAACAACATCGTCGCCATTCCTACGTCTCCCCCGAGAACTCCGCTACGAAGTCTATGACTACCTCTGTCGCCAGGAACCTAAGAGCTACCCGTTCTCCTTACCTCCCATCTCCTCCATAGACCAAGGAGCTCCGCCGACGAATCTCCTCGTCACTTGCCGCTACCTTTACGAAGAAACCCTAGCCTACTTCTTCGGCAAAGTCACCCTCCGCTTCGTCGCACAGGACGTCCTACGCATCCCGCGCAAAGAAATCAGCGCGGAATCAATCACCACCATCCGCCAAGCGAAGAAGATCGATCTCAGACTGCACTGGAACATCACCCCTAAGCGCGCCATGATGGACATGAGTGAGTGGCCGTGGAGTATGAATGGCTGGTTGGCTGAACAGGTCAATCTGTTGGTGGATGAGGGGAAGAGCCTGGAGTTGGTGACGCTGTCTGTGAGTGATGCTTCGGAGAATGTGGACTGGAAGAGTAAGAGCAGGATGTTGTCGCCGCTGAGGAAGTTGGTGGGGAGAGTGAGGTTTAGAGTGGGCGAGGTTACTGCGGTGGATGAGGCAGAGGCCGGGTTGAGGGAGAGGCTTGTAGTGTTTGTGAAGTGGCTTAATGAAGCTACGGTGCCGGCTTCTTCCTTTTGAGGCGCTTCACCGTCATCTCCCCACCTAGGTTCAAGAACTATGCTGGAATCACCCATGGTGCGTTGGTGTAGGTCGCTATTCGCTCATACGGCCGCTTCAAGAGTTCTTACACGAAACTCTCACCTGCATGGAGAACAAATACGTGGCACGAAGTGCGTACATGCACGTTGTAAAAAGCGCATAGCGTCGACACCCACATACCAAAGCACATCGCTCTGTTCAAGTCTCTCACAAGTCTCATATATCCAGGTCTCTCATGTATTCAGGCCTCTCATGTATCCAGGTCTCTCATGTATCTAGGTCTCTCATGTATCTAGGTCCCTCATGTATCTAGGTCTCTCATGCCACCCATGTCTTTCATGTTTCACCCCAACCTCTTCATAGATGGGGTTAGTCCTGCCTCTATCTTCATACTTGTCTCAATGTCTGTACACATTCTCATGGGTCGGTCTTACATATGCTCTATCGATCGTGCAATGGCTATCACTGTCTACTCTACCACGATCAGCCTAGGTCCGAAGCATGTTTTCCCGACCTGAGTTATCGCTCTGCTACTCACTTACAGCCAGTAGCGTTGCCCAATACCATGGTGCGCTCGCCAATACGTCACCCACCCACACGATGCCCCCAAGGTCAGCTAAACTCTCACCAATACACCACCCTCACTTCGCCGACCGACCTGAACGTTCTCGCCTACCACGCTGATCCTACAGGCCAATCAGACCACATCGTCGCCATCGCTTGAGCGGCTGGTCTGTGCCTCAGATTGATCTGGCGCTCAAGAGCCGCCTTCACCTGCGCTCCAATCAAGGTGGTGTTCAAGGGAGTCGATCGAGCAAGTGTTGGGAGGTCAGCCGGCAGGTGTTCCTCAAGAAGTCAAAACAAACAAAAGAACTCTGCCTCAAACGTGTTCTCTCTCTTGATTGCTATTTAGCATTTCTCTTGTGAATGCTTCCAACTTTCTGCTTTTTGTTGCTTGACGCCTTTGGGTCTATCATAACTATCACTACGCCTGCTAAGCCCCTCTATGAGCGCGCTGCGGAGACGAGCCTATCAACGTGCAACACCATGAGAAGCTGGACATACAACCGTGCACCGTGGATGCCTTTGCTGTTCGATGTAGCAGCAGCTTGAAGATTATTGCTCTTAATCCATGCCCAGGTGTGCTCAGACCGCTGTTTCTGTCCTGTGACTTCAGAGATCGTCTCGTAGCTGTCTTGCGAGTACTCTCGACCTTGTGCCCCCGCCCTAGCTTCGCCATGACTACTTCATTTCTTAGACACGCCTTGGAATGATAATCACGGCACGTCAACACATCGAGAGACGTAGGCGGCTTGGCTACTGTTACATCGTGAAGGCCTTCTGGCACCACGGAAAGGCAAGTATAGCTATTCTAGTAGATGGGGTATCATAAATCCGTGTCTCCAGACGCTTATCTACTCCATATCCATGCTTTTGTGGTCGTTATTATACCCAAGACTCCGCATACAAACCCTATCGATACCGAGTCCTCTGTCGAGCTCAAGCCCAGTTGCTCTACCTACTCCAGCTCAATCGCAGTATGCTTCGACATCCCACCCTGCCTCGCAGCCGCCCACTCCCTCTTCAGCGCCTTGTCCGCATACACCCGCCTGCTCTCCTCCGTCGCCATGCTTTTCGGACCCTTCCTGATCTGATCTTCACCCGGCGGCATGAGTTGCCTCCATTTCCGGCGCCGGTAGTCGTAGAATGTGTTCAAATGCTTGATAATGCGCTCGTGCGTCGCAGGGCGTACGCGCATGACGGCTGGGTCTTTGGCCTTGTCGCCGAGAAGCCTGTGTATATACTCGCGGCGCGCGAGCACGTCGGCTTCGCTGATCAACGTCGTATCGCCGCCCATGACTTTAATTGTGCCAACTGCGAGGCTGGGGAGGTGGGGATGCAGCAGGTTTGGTGTAAAGAGATCCAGCTTCGAGAGATGGTGGTCTTGCGTCGCTTTGGTCATTGTCTGGGGTGGGCTTTAGTAACTGTTTGCTTTGGGGGAGAAGAGCGAAATACCATCTTCGGATACTGCTTCCTGTCGCATTTATCGCAGCATGTCAACGTTGGGTAGAAGCATGCCGTCCTTTTACTGGTCTTCTTGCAGAACTGGCATATGTCTGCTAGCCATCTCTTCCGGCATGTGAAGGTCTTTGAGTGCTTGGGAGGCGTGATGTTGGCATGTTGCTTTAGTAGGCTGCGCGCGTATTCTTCGACGATCGCGTTGAGTTGCTTGTTCGTTTCGGCGATCGCGTTGAGTGAATAGGACGTGAGCGTCGGGTTACAGGTGGGCTCGGTGAAGGAGAGAATGTTGAAGAGTATCTCGGGCGGGAGCGTGTCCAACTGGGTCGGCATGGCGCTGTTGTTGAGTCGCGTGTTTAGGTAGGTCTGGAGTTGGCGATGATATCACTGGCGGGGCTAAGAAAACTAATCTCCATACTGATACTGCGCTATCGCGATCGCGATCGCAATCTACATTCTCTCTCATCCCTCGACTGACACTATCTGCGGGATAGCTATTTTTGAGGGCTGTGTCATTTTTATTTCCCATGCTCATGGTGCATCCTCTTGGGGTCGAGAACACAACCAGACGACCAAACACATAGCGAGTCCCTCCAGGCACGACATCATTCATCGCGTTAATTCTTGCTGAACAATATTTCCGCTCCGAGGGGACGGCCCGCAGTACACTAGTGGAAATCGAATCTAGGCGCAGTTATGGGCGACTGCAAGCTGGCCAAAAGCCCTCCACACCAGAGCCAGACCAGCCATCAGGAAACATCACTCAGAGACATCCTTGAAAATTCTCTTGGGCCTAGGATCTGCATGAAACGTCAATGCCACTCCCGAACATCCAATACTATTACAGGCTGGCATCAAAGTCGCTTACGCACCCCGCAGGTTCACACGCGGTGTCACAGTCACCCTTCTAGCTTTGTTGTTCACAAAGTGTTCGCCACCTCTTCCAAACCTAGAGCTGCGCTATCTTTACGTGAGTCTTTGGCGACATTGTCTTGTCATCTTCGGGGGTTTGTCTACGCGAGCTGCTATTCTGGGCAGGTATCGCATCTTCTGCGGTCCTTCCGGCCTCGAGAGTATAGGTACTTTGCCGCGACTGTCTTTGGCGTAGAGTGCATGTTACGTGCTATTTTGATTCGTCCGTGCCGTATCGAGTATTCGTTTCTGAATGGGCTGTACCCTCACCGAAGTAGTGGGTCTCATAGGGCTGCGTTAGCCAAACAACGGCAAGTGTACCACATGGTTGGGATTTGCCAAACCTTTTCACTACGACTCGTCGCAATATCCCGCTGCTTCTTTACCAAGTCATTACCACTATTCTAGGAAACCTTTTCATTCGTTCTCGCGAGTCCACGTAACGGCGCTTTCCTCACAGGCCCGTCCAATGAGTGACCTAACTAATACCCTTCATAGCAGATTGCGTCTCACGCCCTCTCGCTTGTCCGAACCTGGTAACACTGCGCAACTGCGCGCTCAACTCACCAAATTCGATTTGCCCCTCGGTACCTAGGTAGTCTGTTTCATGACTGTTCATTACTGGGAGGACTGAATCCTTTCCTGGAGAACCATCATGCACCTACTCAGACACCTCCTGCAGGATAATGCGCGAGCAATTTCATGTGCCAAACTCTCACTGGCCCGTTGGGGTGTTCTGGAGAACTCCCCATCTCACTTGAATACCCATACCGCGCGGTGCCGTCGGGGGCATGACGGGCGCTCGGGGCACAAGTGCCTGAGTGTCTGAAAAGGCAAACGGGGCTGGGAACAATTTGAGGACTATAGTCATGTGCCATTTTGTCTGGTCTCCTGTCTGATCTCGCTCTTTAAGTTGTCTCAAGTCCCACGTTAGGGTCGACTCTCTACTTGCCCTATACCATACCTCAGCAACTCTGAGTCAGCATTCTCGAAGTCATCCTGGCCTGAAAAGAACATCAGTGACTGATTGCGGACTCATCTTTCCTTGAATCAGGACCTTTGCTGCGCCTTTTCCCCTCTTCAGGCTTGTTGTGCGATTCTATTGTGGCATAGACTACCACATCTGCCCCTCGAGGCTGCTTGCATACCGTTCATTTGGTTTAAAGTTCTCATTTTCATTCGAATAAAACGCCCAAAGCCGGGATGACCCGTTCACAGCCTCCACCCGGCGGCCACTCAAGCGGATCGAGCCGAGATAGCCATGATCAAGACCATGCCGGCTACCACCCTTCTGAACAGTATGCCAATAGAACTGTAAGTTGGGTAGTAACTCATGTTGAGAAATCACCGCTAACGCATGTGATCTTTAGCCAAGTTACGAGAGAACTGCACCACGTCCCGCACAGGTCTCCAGCCAAGTACCCCGCTCTTCAAAGACAGAATACTCAGACCTTGCCCGCGTAGTCAACAACCCAGCACTAGACGTAGCCCCCATCTTATCAAGGCATCAGATCCGCGCTTCGTGCCCCTCCAATACACAACGAAGAGGCTCAACAGCTCGCTCGTCAATTCCGTCGCCGTCGCCTCACACTCGGCCTCCAACAAACAATCCCTTCGGCGGCAGCTCCAGCGCAAACCAAACAACTCAGCTTCCACTGACGATGGCGAATTTCGAAGAACACAAGGCGCGCCAGCGACCAATAAACAGCATGCAAAGGCTAGAGGATGAGGAACACCGCGCGAGACCGTACGATGCTATCGGGTATATCAGGCAAGACGGCCAAGTGTACGACGAGAATGAAGTGTATGAGGAGTACAGAGAGTTTGAAGATTAAGACGCAAGAAGCGATGCCTCGTATTGATGGGTATCGGGACAGTCTGGTACAAGCATGAACTGCTGCGCGAGGTTCTTTATACAACCATCGTATCTGCTTTTTGGGGGCGTTCGACAGAAGGCTGTGTTTTCAGCCCTAGGCGTCAACATAGGGATCAGCATCAGCTTCTTTTTGCACCCTCAGCCTGGGGCTTATGGTGAATTGTTTCTGCTCTCGCGGCGAGGCTAGGTTTCAGCCTTACATTTCCTTGGCGCGCACCTTCATCAATGGCTGCCTGGCGTAGTTGGTGTAGAGCGATGGTCTCCGCACTGCCATATCAACTTCAGTAATGCATCTACAAATATTTATCTATCACTTGCATTGATTGCCTTCATCTGTGCCTGAATACCTGCGCTTCTTCTCCCCACAAGCTTGCCTTGGACTTTTCTTGAGCCTGCTCCGACTCATCTCTGAATCTCAGCAGAGCCTCCTCGCTTACTTGGGTCTTCGCGCATTTGCGCAGACGATGCGTACTTGCTTTACCCCGTTTCGAATCAATGCCATATGACTAGGAAACAGCATCTGGGGCTCACCGGAAGCTGTCACATTGTCTGGGCGCTCGGCGAGGAGGACTTGGACACCGGAAGTACAGGCATTCTGAGGACTTGGTGAGACATGTTATTAACCTTGTGATAAAAAACAATCTAATAGTATTAGCTGATTGTGGCATTGGAGCCATGCCAGCCAGTCGTCTCATGGAGGACGAAAATATATGGGTGAGAGGAGGTAGTTCCTCCTGAAATACACTGTTGTGGTACGTGTGGGACTCTTAGCCTCTCCTTACGCCCGACGATTGTCTATTAGAGGCATGTCGATCTGCACGTGCCATTGTAATGCATTTGCGGCTCTCAGCCTGCAGGATACTGAACCACGAGTAGTAGTGAGTGACGGCTGGTGTATTTGGAGGACATCTGCGCTGTGCATACCGCTTTGGTAGATGAGGCGAACAATTGAAGCGTACAAGGTATTGTACCAAGACTTACAAAGGGGGCATACCAACCAGTCGTTGAGTGAAGGACTCAGTTGCACGCCTGAAAAGGGTTGCAATGAGGCTCTGAGGCAGCCAGGCAGCAACCCATGACACATGGCCTGCGTAAACTGGGAGGGTACGGCGTATACCAACCTTGGAAGCCCTCATAATGACAAGGAGGGCAACATGCCGTGCAATTGAGATGCCATTGGACTGCAAAGACGTTAGTATACCCTCAAGGTGGCAGACGATGAAGTGAGAATTCAGGTCAATCCAGCGTGTCGGTTTTGAGTCTGGAAGGGCCCATGACTAGATAGCTCCAGCTATACGTACCCGGCACGTGATGCAGCTCCAAAGTTCCAACATTAGATTTACCGGTTCATGACAGCGGGTGTGCCTTGTCGGACGAGTTCAAGGCGCCGTTGGCCATGCACGCTGTCTGTATCTAGGTAGTTAACCTTGGAAGCGCCCGTCGGCAGACCCCGATGTCCTTATCTGCTTATCGTCTGAAAAGCAAAGAAACCCGCGATGACTGTCATCATCAGAGTGGCCGTTGGTTCTAGTTAATGAGAAGGAGCTCGAATGAGATCACGTACCGTCTTGATGGTGTCGAACGAACCGAGGGGCCAGGTTCTGTCGGGCCGGGGTCCTCGAGTGACCCCACACGGAACGCAGCGCTACCTACCTATTCTTGATCACATCCCTCACAGGCGAGGGACTCATGCAGTATAACTCCCGTTTCGGCAGCATCTGCGAGTTAGAGCCTCACTTTTTGAACTGAAGGACTCACCCCGAGTGTAACAAACCGAGCACTAGTAGCAGGCAACCGGGTAGCAATGCTTCTCGCTGGAAGTCGCTTGCTAAAACACCATTGACTGAATTGCGTTACTCTGGCCTAGTCCTGCAGGAACCTATCGCTGATCACTACGTGCATGAAGCACAAGACTTTGACCAATGCATGTTCCATGCTGGCCTATACGCTTGGGGAAGATGAGGTTTCGAGACCTTCCCTATCAATTTCAGTCGCGGGACTCTTTTGGATCTGACAGTTAGGCAATCATCCCGTGCTCTTACCATCGTGGTCTCTTGCAGCGCGTGAAAAAATGTCTTTTCGCTTTCAGATTGGCCAAGCGTGCTGTGAAGCGTCTAGCAGTTTGACCGGTATTCCGTAAGCACGATACGACACCCAAACATTGAAGGCGTTTCCGATTAATGCACGTTAGTCTAGCTCAATCTAGCGTATCTCGCCTTTGACCTCTCTTGCCAGCCAATGTTGACGTGGACGCGCCCGACGTTTGTTGAGGATGTGACAGGGGAGAAGATGGCCTTCACCGGACCTCTCCCATAATGTGTACAATCTGGCTCAGCCTCCTCCACAGGGCAGACTCAAGGCAGAATCAATGGATCTACCATGTAAGCGCTGAAATTCGAACTTCTATGTTTGGGGCCGATTGCTGCGGCCAAGGCATCTTGTGGTGTGTTTTGTAGGTAGAGCTTATAACTTGAGTATATCTGAAGCTATGCCTCTGGGTAGTTTGTGGAAAATTTGCCGCTTCAAAAGATCTCTTGGAGCTTCAACTCTTTCCTCGAGACCAGTACAAAACGCATACCTGGCGACGACATTGCTAGAACGCTCGAGAACCGGTAAACCCCACGCCCGCCGTGTATAATGACGCACAGCGATGCGTGTTCCTCCTGGACTCTCAGAGAGCTCCATAGTCGGCAACAACCAAGATCCTCTACTCGTTGCGTCCGAGATGCAGGCCACCTCGCTACCGTCGGTATCATTCAAGCTGGGACAACCTCCACTCTATTCCTACCAAAACTAGGGCTGTCACCATCACCAATTTCCCAATCTGGCCACAGGTCATGCAAGAGATTTTAAAAATCTCAATGTCGACTCCGGTGGACGATCGCACAACTTTTGGGTTAGTCCGTTTGCGCCAAGGCATTGCCTTCTTTTCACACCCTGGACACATACTCACAAACCCAATGGCCCCTCGGTTAGTCCTTCTCCTATTTCCTATTGGAGCCTCTGGTAAGAACGTCACACAAACCACTCGTTTTAAACCAATGCCATCGCTAAAATGGTCTCGACACGTTCGATTGGGTAGGTTCTGATGTCCTGGATGAGGCTAATGTGGACATGTACAGAGGTGGCGGCAGGTTTGAAGGGTGCGCAGTGCGATGCCACGTCGCCCACGCCCTGTTTGCTTGCTTTTAGGCTTCTTGACTCGAAACTGCTACTATGAACATGTTGAATTGGGCTCCGCTGGGGTCCTTCGTAGCGTAGAGTTCTCCGGGGCACGGGCATGTGTCGAATCGAAAGGCTTGTCCCTCTCGCAGGTTAGCTTAGTATATATTATACGGCGCTTCAGTACGTTCCTCCAGGAACTAACATATTCACGTCCTGTTATGACCTCCAATTCTTTCCACGATGGTTAGGGTAGAAAAGGTCCTCCAAATATAGTTACGACCCGGTGTCAAATAACTTGAGAGGCTCCCCGCAGTGGCAAGATGCATCTTTATTTCGAAACAAGAAGACGTTGGAGATTTACGTGAGTCCGTAATCCTATCCAGTCTGATGTTTGGAAAGAATGTGTTCTCCCAATCACATCGTTGTCTTTCACTCTCTCGGTCGCCCAAATTCTGGCGGACTCTCTTCAGGCATCGGCATATCTGATGACCACGTCGCTCGAGGATTACCTCTGGCTACGCAGGAATCTGCTAACCAGCATCCAGTCTCATATCACCCAACCACTACAGTGTTGACGAGATAGCACGGCCGGGAGCTAGTTCATTCGCTTGTCGCAATTCGGAATCACCAGCCGCGGTTGAAGGCTGCTGTAATACGAAAACTCTTGTTGAGAAGACTTCGCCTGCACCAAGCAGCTCTCCAAGTCCTACACGCCGCCGAAGTTTTCGAAAGAGTATCCGTCAATTCCTCGTACATTTCGGCCGAATGAATCCTGAGTATAATTCGTACGCCTACTACGGCGAGCAACTGCCACCTTATGAGTATTACCAGGGCTCAGAGCTACCAGGATCGTCAATTCAAGAATTTCCAGATCCGTTCGCGATTATTCCAGAGCTCTATGGACACGCTCTGGCTGCTGAGCTAGGGACGGGAGCTGATGACATTCCTATCAATACTCTTCCGCAGTTCGAGGGAGCCAACAAGTGGAGAAACTCTACCACAGAATACGGCGTCGGCAGGCTACATCCACTCCCATCAACTGCAGGCGTCACCTTAAGCCTGAATACCGACCAGTATCCGCTCGCTCTTCCAGGAATGACGAGTGGCGACCAGTCGCAAAAGTCGTCGCCCATATCTCCTTTCACACCTCGTTCAGCTGTCAGCTCCGGAACGCAGCATCATTCAAGCTCCAGCTTCTCCAACGGCATTTTCTCGACCTCTTCACAAGACTACTACGACAGGAGCGCTTCAATAGTCCATTCTCGTCCAGAGCCAATGACCCATGAGGCCAACTTTTACTCCGCGCACTCGTCATTCACTAACGACTTTGCGACACACCCACAGAGGAGTCAACAACCTTTTGCAGCGCAACATTCCGTTCAAGATCCTGGAAGGCCAGGACATTATTCCACAGATATCCCTATGAGCATTTGGGAAAGAGACGAGAGGTTAGGGTGGGACCATCGCCCTATTTACGGGGCGAATACGAGAAATACCGATAGCGCCAACTATGTGAACCAAACAGAGCTCCCTCACCACACTGGCCATCAAAACGAGCGTCAACAGTGGCCTTTCATCCATGGCGATCCTAGCTATAACGCGTCACCTCAAGGACATACTCCTACAACAGCCGGTGAGGATGTTGACATACCCTCAGTGGTATGTGATGGATGCAGCAAGCTATTCCGTGGGAAGTACGTTAAGCTTCGCAGTGCAAGGCCACCACTATAACACGTACTGACTCCTTCCAGATACCGTAACGCAAACTTGAGGAGACATACACTTGCTTTCCACAGCGCGCTGGCGTCCACTGTAGGCAAAGCGTGCCGCGTTTGCAAACAGGTATACAAACGTGCAGATGCTACCCGCAAGCACGAATGGAAGAAGCATCGTATTTTGGACGCGAAACCCAAAAAGCGGGCAAAGTAATGGTGCCGGTCGCAGTCATTTGATAATTTTGCGGCGGCGCAGATCGGGAGCTGGTATCTCTCCCACCTAGCTGGTTTACTAAGCCGCAAGCGGGTTCTTTCTTTTTCTCATTCGTTGGACGATATAATAATTTCTTGCTTCGTTGGACTCTTTCAAGGGTTCTCAGATGAGTATGTGCCTTACTTCTTCCTTATAACTTGTAATCATTGCACTTCGTACTTTTCGCCGCGAGATGACTCAAGCTGTTGAATTCAGCATCGTTAATTTAGTAATACAAAGCGTTCAAGGCGAAGTTGAGAATCATTAACGTGAGGACTCCAATGTATCGTATCTCGCATGCCGGCCTCGAACAGGCAACACTGAGATTTGGATGCGGGCGAGGCATCTAACTGGCAATCAGGATAAGCACAAGTTTTACTATCGCGCAGGAATGATTACGACATATGATGCAGCGATGGATCAACATGTCACTGCTGACCGCAGATGCAATAGCAGCGCCTTGCAGCATGCATATGACAAGAGTGCCGCGTGGCCGGCGCTTCCACGTGTGACCCTTGCGGCTCCGCTGAGCAAATGGGTCATCTCCGCAGTGAGGTACAATTAAGCGTTGTTTGACGTCGAGGCTCTAGTACAGCGATCGGTGAGCTATATGTAAAAAGGGCGGAGAAGGGCACGTAACTTCTCCACGATCTTCGCATATGCCCTTGACCCACTAAGGCCAGTGTGTTGCCGCTTTGTGCCCCAGTTGTTTCACCCGATGGTCTTATGAGGATTTTCAAGCTTCATGCATGCCATTGCGCAGGTGCTAGAGGCGTGGTAACCTACACTGCATTACGTTGATCAGCCCATGTGCGGCAGAAGTGGTGCAGTAGAAGCGCTAACAAAAAGAAGACAGTAATGGGAAAGTGCAAGCTTACACATCGTAGCATGCTCCCTAACATGCGGTGCCCTATGGTTGGCTGGACATACCGGCGATGTCCGTCTGTGCTGTTGCTTTGATCACTTTCCAGTCTTAGATCAAGCAAACATTTCGCGTCTACAGAGCTATGATATTCACCGATGAAACACGCCCTGACGACAGTCTCGAATTTCCAATGGCAGTCCCTCCTGAATTAATCCATGTCGAGCACCGCGTAAGTCCGCCAATACCGTTGTGTTTCGACAGCTTTAGCGAAGCTAAAGATTATTTATGTTTATGAGGATCTATCAGTAGAAGCGATGCTATTCCTGCGCACTACGATGAGTCCTCGCAGACTTGGCGAAACCCCATCGAAGCTGAAAGTCTGATCGGTGCGATGGCGAACGCGGAACGGAGACGAAGTCCCGGTCGGTACATTTAAAGTGTCAAAAAGGCGATGGTTGCCAGTGCATGAGCTCATGGCCGTTACCTGATTTACGCTTATCACGACCATTGTCGCGTGTACTTTTAGAGCAAATTTGATGGGGATGGCGATGATTTGAACAAGCCTTGAAAAATAATAGTGTAAAGCCTCGGAAGTTGGTGAACAAAGTGACATATTTGTTAGTGATCGCAATTGTGCGATCGCGGGAGCTAGCGGTAAGGATGATATTGCTCTGGCGTGAACCAACAAGCGTACGCTGTTACGAGCATACCGGTTTAGTAGCTATCGCTGCAGGCCAGTTGTGGGTCTGCAAGCACCAACCGTGCTTCGGGATTGAGCTGCAAGGCGCTCTGTTATTTGACAAACGTGGATAAGATCTTGACCCCAGATGATAGCGTGATTGCGTGCCTGCGGAGGCAGATCTTAGCAAACTGTAACTACGAACAGGGTATGACGACTCCAAGGCTTATAGTGGACGTTTATTGAACGATATGATGGCCTGATAACATCCCGTACCCGACAGGCGGAAGCATAACGACGCACCACAGCGGGGTGCCTGTTTTTCGGAGTTATTGCTTTTTTTGATGCATATTGTGAGAGCGAGTCGAATGCATGCGTAGAACTGGTTGGACTAGCCGGGTAAATACACTTGCACGGCTGACTTTCCCTGCGGCGGAGCACAGCTGCATGATGCGACCAGGTTGGCTTGTAAGATATTGAGGTGATGATAGGATTGCATCGAGATTCCATAACAATAGGGTCGAATCATGTCTAGTGCGGCTCTGCTGCCGAGTTGCTGGAATTTGGTATCGTTGTAGATACGGTATTACCGGAACAGTGGTGCTATAACCAGGGGGAAAGGATAGTTGGGTCGGCGTGAATGACGAAACCTTGAACCGTGGCCTCGATTCGTGGGTTGCATAAACCCAGGGCCTGTTAATGATGCCGTAATGGGTTGAATAAATCCGTTTCGCGTAGAGAATGCCCAGAAGGGCCAACTGCTGGAGGATCTCACAGGCGTGCCGCATGATCATCTGAGCCGCAATCAGTGAGACCTCTCGCAACAGAGCCATCGGTATCGAATCGTATGTACAGCGTCGTCATCATAGCCCCCGGAACACCTCACGATGTTTTGAATCGCCAATGGGTTTGCCATCATCGAAGAGCGCGACCAATGTTCTGCTCTTGACTTCGCTCGATGGTTGAATGGATTTCCAAGACGCTCCTAGGATGAATCGTAGGCACATACGAAAGCAACAGGCAGGATGTGAGAAAAGATCTAACGACGAATGATCGGAAGGTACTCGCTGGAACGCCTGTGGATCCAAGCCGAGCGCTCCTTTCCAAGACTTATGATTTCGGTAGGGATCTTCCAGTCGGCACTGCTTCTCGCGCGTAGTTGTCCAAGCAGGCCGCCGGTAATACTTGAGTCGGTACAACGGCACGAAGATCAACCGAATATCCTAGTACATATCTGGGATTCCCACGTAATAGATTGCGATAGTGGTGCAATGCGGCTCTGCTATTGTCCCACGCTCCCTTTTGGGACACCGATATTGCTTGCAGTATCTTATTATCGCACTGCAGGTTTATAATAGAGTGGATAACTGCACGAGCTGGTGATGGGTAGGGCGGTTATCGAGCCGCCCTGACCCATGCAGGTCTCCTGCAAGTTTTCATTGTGGCGGTCTCAGGCTCGGGGTCGCACACGTTTTCGTGCTGTCGCCAGGACAATAATTGTGCGCTGTTTTAGCTGTTAGCTCTTTACTCTAAGTCCTCTGTTAGATGTTCTAGCTGGCTTGTGAGGACTACAGAGCGCACAAGACCCACTAATTCCAGTTTCCCTATTTTTGTGGCGTTGCTAAGCCCTGCGCGGCATCACGACCACGTCGGACGCGGGATATCTTACTATCTGGCCGATGTTGAAGTGCGAATGGACGGGACAGTATGCCCTGTATGCGAACGTGGGTTCTTTGCATGCAACCGTGGAGAACCAGCCGCTTGTAGTATTACATGTAAATTTCTATTGGCTGATTCAGCGCGCCGCTGCCTTTGACGAGACCGCGTTGATGTACGTCCTTAGGCGCGCATGCACATGCATCGCCCGAGAAAGTTGATCGCAATGTGCGATCAGCTTGGGCGCGTCGCATCGCCGAGTCTTCCTTTGTACCTGGGTTTCATGTGGCGTACTGTGACAGTACCATGGAAACCTGTTTGCTCTAGGTGTGAATGTCCAAGAGTAAACCATATGCTGGGAAGTCCAAGTGATGAGCCTGATATTGCATGTGTGAAAAAGGTTTTTACCAGAGAGCCATCGCTGTTCATGCCCCCCATCTTCGCTAATGATGCCTCAGGCTGACAAGCCGCGTTTGAAAGCCCCCGGGTTTATGTGCAGTCAAGTCTCCGCTCCTCTCATGCAGTCCGTATGGAGGCGCCTGTTCGCAGCAAGCCATGTATGCGTGTCGGTACTGATTTGATGCAGACCTCGGTTGGCGCGTGCTGTATGCGTGGTTCGATCAAGGGAACTGGGTGCCCAGATAATTATGCAAGTGGGAATGTAATGATCTGAGGAAATCGTATGCCGTTTTGTGCCCAACCCATAGTGCTGCGTACCCGCGATCTTGTGTCTAGCAGTGGTAATTCTTCCCCCCTTCTTCGCTCTTGCAGCCATCCCCTTTGAAAACGGCCCTTCGAAGCGCACTCGCGCGTGTGTTGTTCTGGAATGTCTTACAGCTAAGCAACGGCAATGAAGATCAGCAAATTCTCCGCACGCTGCTCGATATCGAAGCCGTTCACGGGAACGCCTCGTCGTCTCTACGCACGTAAACTGATCCGTTGCATGACGGGCCCCAGCATGATTGAGACGGGGAGGGCCGTGAGACACGATCCGATGGTACCTACTAGCGTAAGGTTGAGAAAAAAAGGCAAATGTGACAACGCATTGTACCAGCGTGTGCCCGCGCGGGCCTGGCGCACCCAAAGCTTTTCCAGTCATCGGACTGGTGGGCTAATATCTTGTCACTATCCTGACAGCATGACAGGGATACGTCCTCTTTGACGACATAGGCCGGAACCTGAATACAAGCTAACTGTCTGGTCCTTCGAGCTTGGTCAAGCGCAAAGTACAACTCTTAATACCGCTGCTACTTCTCAGGAATACTCTCAGTCGACTGTACCCTTTCGTCTCGTCTCCCTCCGAACGCTCAATAACTCGTTTTATCGACGCCGGTGCCGTGTGCACCCGAGTGCTGAAAGAATTCGTTTCTGGATAGACACAAGGCATCAACGCGGAGTACACCGAAAAAGGAGCTTCCGCAAAGCTTCTGGTACATCAAAATTCTCGGACGGCACCTGGTAATCCTACGGTACTCCAGGTGGCTCGCGTTCTTCAATCGGTACAAGCCTACCAGACTGCACAATCTTCCTCGGCCCAACAGTTCAGCCGCAGAACGCACAAGCCTTCCTCTTCACGTAGTGGCTTCCGGCCCTGGTCAACGGAGCGGCTCCAATCCTTGGTCGAAACGTCTTCCGGAGGTTAGGCTGGCCACTCTGCACTAGCGACTTTGGCACTCAACTCAGCAGCACAGGAGCAAGTCATCTCAAATCCTCCTCTTCTTAGCTGCTCCTTCGACCAAGACCAAGCATCACACGAAAACCTCTCTTGGACATATCGTTGTCATCACCAGACCCGATAGCGGACAGCCTGCCTCCAACTCGGACCGTCTTAGTCTCCAAGACCTCGTCACTCTTATCCCATCCTATTCGCTTTCCATACTCTGATTCTTGACATCATGGCAGACTATCGCTACGAGAGGGGACGTTCCGAAGAGTACGAGCAATGGCCAAACCCGTCGACGCTCGTTGATTGCGAACACAACCAGCATCAACATTCGGAAGACCACGGTCAACCCTACTCTATACAGTATGCTGGCAACGACCAGTATCCCTCTGTTATGAACGCATGTGCTAGCTCTCAAGTGCCAGAAGACACGCCCTGCAGTCCCTACGGCGGCAGCTATCAAGAGATGGAAAATAATTCACGTCAGCATGAGCTCGGCAAGGGACCGGGCATGACTCCTTTGTTGGCGAACCCACAGGTGCGTCGGGGTCGTTGCATGCAACCTTCCCGGCAAGAAGACGTGAATCCACCACCCACGGAATGCGTACCATATGAACATCCCTCTCAAGACTTTCTGCCACAAACGATGGCGCCGAGCCCGGCATATCTCGTCAATGAAAAAGACTGGAACTTGGATGAAATATATTCGACGATCGGCAAAGATGCTACGGGTGACGACTCTGCAGGCTTGCAGAATGTGCCGTATGACGCCAGCATCGCAGCGTATTTCTCAAGCATGGATGGAGCACCTTATCATGCGACCGAGAACCTGACGACGGTTGCCATGGAGGACATTTTCAATCCTAGTCAGCAAATGGAGGCGGCCACAGAAGCCCAGACGGACATGAACTGGGCACTCGACCGCTCGCCTCTGGACACTCTCGATGACGCTTCGCTCGATCCCAAGCAGTTCAACACAATGAACTTCAGTGCAAATGCTGGACCGTGGACCCCCTTCCAGAAAATCATGGTAAACCAGGTGCCTTTGCATTGTACCGAGAGCCGAGGGGTATGTAGACAGGAAACTTCCGACACAACTCGTTCGATGCTCACCCAAAACAATACCGTATCGAGTCACTTGATGACAGAAGACCCGACAACGCCAATGTCGTCTAGGGGCTTACCCATCAACGAGATGGGAGACAGTGTGCTGACCGCACGCCCGCTTCGTCTGACTGCTTATAGGATGATGTCCAATGATCCGCTCTTCCATTTCTTTCAATGTAACATTGAGGAACCTGCAATCCCCCAGATGGAACAGCCCAACTCGAATATACAGCCTAGCTCTGAACATCTGGCCCCACTGATGCAAAAAAACATCTCCTCTGCTCCATCTTCCACTACCGAAGCTTCCTCGGCGGATGGTTCCTCGACTGGTGTCCCCTCGCCTGATGCCGCAGACGTTCTGTACTGTGTCGTAATTGGCTGCCTCGCTTCATTCAGTGGAATGTACCGAAAAGGAAACCTGGCAAGGCACCAAAGACACAACCACAATCGCACCAGGATTTGTATATGTGAGAGCGAGTCGTGCGACAAAGTGTTCAAAAGGCAGGACGCTCGGTTGAAGCACTATCGCAAATACCATCCGCGGCTTGCTGCAGATAGGCCTTATGTTGCTCGAAGATCTCAAGGGAGGTGCCCAGGCGGAGATCAAGACGCCGACCTAAGGAGCATCTCCGGTTGGACGTGAGCAGCAAACGAACCGAATAAAAAAATCTCATTCACAATAACCCCCGGACGCGATCAATGATGCCAAGACTATCTCTTCCTCATCAAGTTCTTTCCATTTGGCCAAGGCCCACATGCAACTACCGCAACGTGTTCTAGCACGCTTCGTAGTCCTTCTCTTCATCCTTCCTCTGAGGACGATGACGAAGAGGCTGACAAAAAACCACTCTCGTTATGTGCTGGTGTTGCTTCTTCATGTTATTTATTTCGTTAGTATGTTGGCGTTTGGGATACGTTCGTGATAAAGAGTCTTGGTGTCGTCGCGTGTCTTGGTGGAGTGTGGGTTGGGTAGGGCCGTCACAGGAGGTGTGTAGACGAGAGGCTGTCAACGTAATCGCCAGGTACTGTCAAGGCTGCAGGCACCTTCAAAAGAGTATGAAGATGCGCAGAAGCAACGTCCGTGTTTGCACTCGACGGGCAATGTCGTGGAGGATGAGGGATGCTGAGGTCGGGTCGCAAAGAGATCGTGTGGACCCTAGGCAGATAAGTAATAAGCGACTAGCCAGGAGCACAGGCTCCAATCTCGACGTCGCTGCCAACTCAAGGCCTTACTTAACGTGGCTCGACAGGGTGCAGCGAACAGGCTTCCGCACCAGTCAGAGAAGGGAAGCGACCTGCCAGTATCCAGGATGGTGCCTGTTCCAGGAAGCCGCAAACAAATCTGGGCGCGCTGAATACAAAAGAGGGGCTCATGGACGGATCGTCACGCCGGTGTAACAGCAATGAAACGTCTCGGAAAGGTGATGTTTCGCAACATCATGCCTCTATCCGTGGAAGGAGGTGGTCTGAGCGTGAAGAAGGCAAGGTCGTTGGTTGGGCGATGACAATCAGAGGTTTTCTTCTTATATCCAATCTGTTGTTTTCTTTTGTTTGTCTTTTCTCGTCCTTTCCTCGGGGTCCAGGTGGGTGACCAATCACGTTTTTCGCAAACACGCCGCGGGCGGTTGTAGAGCATGATGCCTTTGTATGTCGTGACGTTCCTCATTCGCTTCATCCAGCTGTCGAGTCATCGTCGATGGATGGTTGTCTAACAATTCGATTCGTTATAATACTGTCTCCTGAGCAAATAATCCAGAGAGATGGCCACAAGCTGCACCAGGTATGCGATTCGCGCCGGTTACCCTGTGTGGACAGCTGGAGGAGGAAGCATGCCAAACATTGGGCCATCACATACGAGTTCTCATCAAATACCCTTTAGGTAAATGATAGATTCACCGCTTACGTGTAGTCTCCTCATACATTTCTCCCTGCATCTAGTCTAATCGGATCCGATCACAGACACGCCAGAAACGCTCAGCCACTAAGCCATGCTAAAAGACAGTTACCTACATGCATGTGCCAGGAAAGTTTTTCAGTTACACAAAATTTACAGTTGATCCACTGAAATTCACGCCACCACACATGAGATATTGCCGTGGAGGGGCTCAGCCACTCCTCCACGTCGCAAACTCTGCGTCATCAGCTCCTGGGTGCGCTCGGTTATGTCCGTGACTGATCGTTCGCCGCTTAATATTGAATATAGTCTCCGAGAATTTACATTACCGGGGAGTGTAAAAATTAGTTCAAGGAAGATGTTGAGATCTCATGGCTGAAGTTGGGCAAGGCTGCATGATGCCTGCATGCATATGCCCATTTCTAGCCCGAGTTATGAACACGTATTCGATACATCAAAACTAGAACAGCGTTTTGACGCCCTATTTTCGCAGCCCAACGGCGCGCTACAGGGCAACTAGCGAGAATTCTCTCTGATTCCAACAGCTAGAGATGCAGTGTGACATCGGCCTAAGACTGGTCGCCTATCCCTTCTCTCTATTCCCAGGGCCTTTAATTTAGGCTGGGATCTTTCTACACAGTGCTTTCCCCCTTACATTTGCGGTGGTGTCCTATCATTCTCGAGATGCAGGCATGCGTTGAAATGGATGAGGACCATGTTCACAAGGTTGACGTTGAATGTGTGGCTGGTTTTGTGCTACATGAGGCCTCAGGCAGCGATCAGTCGACCCGATGGCTTGAGATACGATCGGTAGGCCCACTAGGTATAAAACATGAAAATTCTTATTTCGATATACCTCCAGCTCGTAGATCTATCACTTCTAGAAACGCTGCTGATTTTTTGTGGAGCTGGGTGAGATCGAGATCAGTCCAGCAACCAGCGAGACGGTCTGGTAAGATAATAGACCCAACATGATCTTGAGAGCCCCTCTGAAAGTAACATCTCCACTTGCATGCATGCACCACTAAGTGGACGCCGATATAGTGTATTGCGATGTTGTCGCGTACAGGGATAGGTAACCGTTGATAGGGCGACAAAAGAGGACTCGCACACAGGGTTTTTCACGCAGCCCAAACAACCCAGAAATCTGTTACTGGCCCTTGGATACGTTGAACAGATGGGCTGTTGTTGTATCGCGCATGTCCGGATAGAATTCGCTCAAGTGAGGCAATGGCGAATCGTGGCTGAGTCTTGCCACTATGAGGTGACATTTGTTGCGCTTTGGTGGAAAGGAGAAACTGAGAGAATCTCTCTGAAGGCGCGTTTACTGCCTTTAAGAAAACTACCAGTCATCATATCATGGGCACACGATGGATCCTGGGAGTATTGGGATCCGGAGCGCCATTGGGTTGAAGTTTGCACCGGACCTCGCTGAAGCCGTAAATCTCACAATGCACCTTTGACAGAGTGATAAGGCTCACCGTTTTCTATGACAAGATGTTGATGGAGATGGCGCGTGTTGCCGTGCTGCGTGGCGACCGACGGATCTGGAGCTATCATCTTCTGCTCTGGGCTTCGAGAAATGCGATCGGTAAAAGTTTGACTCGTCAGATTTATTTTCTTGTGAGCCATAACCATATCATAGAATTTTGAGTTGTGTAGCTCGCGATACCTGCCAGATTGAAGGCCAAGTAGTCCAACTAACGTACGACCCACGAGACGAAGCAGGCCGTATTATTCTGCCAGAATATCACCATGCCGCATAACAACCAAATACACAAGCGCAGAAAGCCAACAATCATTGTAAACGTAGCGCATGGTTGGTTATCTGGTGGCCAAGCATTTTGTCGCCCAGGAGGCTGAGCAAGAGCCATCGAGCTGCTCAAAATGTTTCAAGACCTCGACACCGCTGAGACGCAACCCTTGAGGCTCGTAACAACGCATGATGATGTCGTGTATCATCTACGAACCCTCATCGAAGACCGACAATGGGAGTTTCCTGGTATCGCGGCTACCGATTTCGCCGGCCGCTCCAGAGGAGCCCACACAGCGTGTCACGGATCGTGGACCGTGCGCATGTGGGAAGGAAATGACGGATTGAACTGATTGAATAGCTATGAACGAAGGGTAGCTATATAAGTATCAGGTGTGCGTAATCAGATGATGTGGAGGTCGAACCGAAGTCGAGTTGTTGAGACAATGATGAGAGCATCAGCTGAGTACCCCGAACCTTCACCCCAAACCTTCACCCCAAACCTTGAACCCAAACCGTGACACAGCGTGTATCCAAAGCTGTCGCTGGAGGGCCTTGACTGGTGCTGAGGCAGATGGAAGGACACGTCTTCAGGAGGGCGAGCCAATAGATGGAAAGGACGTCGATGGCCTGCAAAGGTTAGTGAGCAGACATCATTGATTTAGGTAGAAGTCCAATCCGTGCTCCTAAGTACCTAGGCGAAGTATTCCAGGGCTTCCTGTCGTCGCGCCGCCTCTTCCACACAACACCGACAACAGGATCCCCCCACCGCAAGGCCAACAGACATGCGCTGTTTTAGCCGTCAGAGCTACCTCTTAATATGCTCACTCGAGATGCCCGGGAAAACCTTGACAACTAGCGGCGGGCTCCACCAACGCCCGACCTCTCGTCGACCTTGACTGCTTATGCGCCTGGTAGCCAGACCTACCAGCAGTAGAGAAAATCACATACAACGCGCAACGTATGCCCAAACGCCGGAAATAAACCATCACCAAACCTGCTCCGACACAAACTTCTTCGTTGTTACATACATGCCAACAAAAAGAGCACACCGCATCTTGCATCGATAACGCTACACAAATATAACGACAACAGCCAAGAGAGAAGGAAAAAACCTGGGCATGGGAAAACATAACATGATGGCTAGAGAGATTCCATGGGAAGGGGGCAAAAGCTAGTGTTGGTGCACGTGTAGGCTGCCTGCCATGGGTTACCACCGGGTTCGAGGCAGGTGCAGTATGGCGAAGATACGATTCGGATTTGCACACAACGCGCCTATCATCCGGCCCAGACATCCCGGAGGTCCTGATCCCGCCGGCTTTCCTCTCCAAGGCCCTCAACAGGCTCAACGTAAACTTCGTTGGGACTGGTAAGGTACTTCCGAGCCACGGCTGGACCCAAAGTCAGGTGGAGATGGTGCTTCCGATAATGCTTCAGTCGAGCGTCCTGCCTTGCGAAGCTTTGAAGACAATAATTGTCCTCGCAAGCATATATTCTGACCCCGTCCCTATGCTTCTTTCTGTTATGTCGTCCCCAATTTCCCTTTCGGTGAACACCTCTGAACTCTACGAGGCAGATCATGCAGCGAAGGACTTCGGACGTCGTGGAGCTTGCGGTTGACGAGGCTTCGGAGCTGGGTTCTTGAGACGGATCGACCGAAAGAAGATCATTGTTGTGAGGGGATCTACCAAAGTCAGTGGTCTATGATCTAGGGAATTCATACCAAACTCACACCACGCGTGGAACACGCTGGAATCCAAACTGGATGGAAGCAGCCTGTGGCAGGGTGCTTTGCTGTACCACAATCTGGCACGCTGCCATTACAGATTCGCTTAGCATATGTCCATGACCGCTGTCGTCGATTGGATATCGCAAATGATTCAAGTGATCTGGCCGGCGCGTCTGCGAGTTTCCATCAGGAAAAATGGTAGCCTCACTGCTCTGTCCCCATTCATGTAAGTCACTATCGTCGGTCGAATCCATAGTTGATGGATAGTTGATGTCCGAGTTTGATGTGTTACCATCTGTATCACTGGTACGGCTGGCTTCAGATGTATCCACTAAATGTACCCAGCGGTTCATCTGCAATCTCAATTCTTTCGAACGACCGTCATGCTGATTTTAGGGCGACCAAGGATCGTTATTCTCCATCAGGGCCTGTTCTTCGAATGCAGCAGTAATATGGTTCTCACTTGGCTGATCGACATGCATGGAAAATTCGGACCACGATTCATCTCGCGGATTGCTATATTGGAACGACTGCTGCGTATGTTCTTCGGCGCGTTCGTCAACAAGCATCGATCCGTGCGTAGCAGCACCGTTGGTTGTACTGGAAGAACCGTACGGCGCATTTCCGTCGTACTCGATCAGATCCTCGAAGACATCGTCATTGTGCTCAGTGCCTACGGGAGGAGTGGGCTGATAGCCGTAACCGGAGTATGGCAAGTCTTCAGGCTTCATCCAGGAAGTGTTCATCAAGGAGGTTTCGTGTTCTTGGTGTTGTGAGGTGTGCTGGTAAATGACCGCGTGTGAAGGGCTGCGCTCGGGCTGAAAGCCGCATGTCGACCTGTCATACTGCGAAAGAGCCCCTTGGTGAGTGTCGGGATAGTATTGGCCGTCCATAGATTCATATTGCTCATGGCTCTGGTCTACCGAATATCCGCGGACGTCTTGCTGCCCATCTCCGTACGAAGGTACGCTCCGCGGATAGGTCACGGTGTCGGCGTCAGGGCCGCTATGTTCGTTGTATTGGAACAAGCCGTCGTCAACGTTGCCATCGTACTGTTCAGCACCGTTTTCCAAGGCCGAGTTGAGCGGATAGTTTCCAGATTGCGGGAACTGGTACGGGAACTCCATTCGAATTTCTCAGGGTATGCTTGAGACACGCTCTATTCTCGTTCAGCGTCGCTACCTTTTGGTTACTCCTCGAGATAAAAGCAAAAGGCTTGGATGTGTTGTTCCTCGGTGGTTGGAGGAATAGGCGTCCAGGGTAGCCTGAAGATGTTCGTCGACTTTGAATCGGGAATGTCGTTGAGATTCGCGAGGACTGATGAACGGTCGGAAGAGGAGTTCCTTCTGGCTTCTGGAAGATCGATGGCTTCTGTGTAACGGCAAAGAGGCAGAGGTGCCCTTCGCACCCATGGGGCGTTATAGTGGAAGGTTTGTCCAAGCTAGACGGAAATCACTGAGGGAATGAGCACGCTTCTTGTCAAAAGTGGAAAAAAGACGATGGGGGATGAGATGGAAGATTTTGGTCTGCTTGCTGTCAACCTGGGGACTAGTTCCTGGGGACTAGTTCCTGGAAACGTGCAGGGATGCGGAAGAACCTCGCTGCGGAGAAGGACCTTTTGAAACACTCCAATTTCGGATACGAGATGCTGCTGCGCTGCACGATGGAGGGGCCAGAGGTTATATCACTCTCACAGTGCGGTATATGTTGCACGTTGCGCAATAACGAGGACTGGTATATCACGCCCAAGGCGAGCGCAGCTAGGCAGCATTAGCGAGTAGTTGGGAAAACTACATGGAGGCGGAGTCGGTGAGTGTAGAGTTCTTTCACAATTCATACAGAACTGCAGAGTTTCCGCTCGCCTCACTTTTGGATTACCAGCGTTGTGCGAGCAGTATGTGCTGTTTGTTGGAGCTACTGTGGTAGATGGCCTGGCGTCTGCACCCCGGATTTGCAGGCGGAAAGACTGCAGTCACCGTCTTTCTGTGACAGGCGTTACACCGGATGTGTGCGGTCTCGGAACAGCCGTGGTCAACAAAGTATGCCGTACGTCGTTTCGGCGGTGGAGCCATACATGGACCGGAGCAGGACGTGGCAGTCCAAGTCCCTCTTTGGCGCAAGATCAAGACTGATGACAGTTTCGCGGTCTTCTGCCTCAATGTCAACGCATGATTGATAGATCATGAGAAGCTTCCGATGATTCTTCCTGCCAAGGGGCAGCTGCTATAGTTGCAACGCGACAGCGAACCGGTATCTCCTGAGATTCTTTTGTACGGCCACGGTCGTTCCATTACTTGTGCCCGGAACGCTTCGGTTCTTTCCTGGCCCATTCTCTTGATCACAACAGACCCACGTAGTTTCGAATCTCTCTTCGTGCCATTAAAACTGCGTTTCGATACGGGAGACTCTACATCATGTCTGGTTGGAGGGCAGGCAGACACCAAGCGGAGTCGATGAAGATGAAGGTAATACAAGCAGCAGCTATGCGAATGAGTACTCTATGGGGCCAGCTGACTCATAGACGTTCATGAAGTTCGATTCTGCCTCGGGGTTCGTCTATAGTGCAGGCAGTTTTCGAGGTGCCAGCCGAGGAAATGGCGACGCAGTGTTTCGACATCAATGGTTAAAAACGCCGCGGTAATGTTTTGTAAGGTAAGGGCATGCAAAATTTATGGGGCAGCATCAGGTTCTACTCTACAGAGGGTACGGTCCTAATTCATCACCCGCTCAGTCTGCGCACGTCGCCCCCACACTCAATGCATGTATTGTGCGCATCGCTTTGCTTCGAGACCGGGAGCAGGAGTGGCCTATACTTCCATAGAAGAAGGTGGTGTGCAGTGGCTGCAGCCCAATATACCTAGCCTCAGCCATTCTGGAGTTGGTGGGATGACAGCGCTCCACCCATCCAGCGGCAGCATTCGCACCAGGCTCTGCTAGAGATTGTAGTGACTATCATCTCCGCCGGAGTCGACGCACTCGTTTGCCAGTTCATTGTTCGTACAGTAAATCAGACTTTGTGAGCATCGAAGTCCCACAGAATACGAACTACACGGGGCTCCCTACGCGATATGGCGCTGTGGGCTGGCAGGCCCTCCGCTTAGGTCATCCGTATTCTCTAATCAATCCAGTCTCTCCATATACAACGGCACAGCAAGGCAGCCACAGACAGTAGTCCATCTTGGCTGGATTCCCTTCGTAGACTATAGATGCCCAATCGATTTTCTGAACACTCCGAGCCTCCTGCTACATACAGCCCGCAGACAGTCTTTGCGGGGACTGGCTGTTATCGAAAAAAGATCGGTCATCCGTGTTCACATGGCGAACGCGCCGGGGTCGCGAGACACTACTAGCAAGAGGTATAGAAAGGGCTTACTCTCGTCTGGCCCTGTAAGTGCTCATGTCGACCAATATTTACGTGGTTAGTCGGGAAAGCGCTAGCCATAACATTTCGAGGTGGTTGCTGCGCGGGTGGATTGCGAAAGAACACTTGAACGATAGGTATATACGGGAACCCAGGTTCCCGAAGTAGGCTTAGGGATCTTCCTTTTCTGGGATTGTTGGAGCGAAATATCAGCCAAGATACGGCCCGCACCTGGTCATGCGTAAAATCCGTGCCGCAAACTAGAGGAATTTGAAGACAGGTTAAAGTCAGGTTGACAGGCCACCAAATATGTTAACTCGCCTCTATTGCAGACTAGCACATGCGGACGAACCTTATACGGGTTTAGCAATTATGTTTAAAAGATAGCAGTAGTGTCTAGAGGGACTCGCTGGTTTTTATTAGAGCGTTAGGCTATGCTTCCACCCTGGTCGTCTTCGCTCGTCAGATCATGCCCTGCGGTAGTTGCGGTGGATACGGCGGCTGGCCTGCTGATTAGCCTCCTACCTGCGTATGCAACCCTAAATTGCTTATCACATGAACACTTTTTATATTTTGTTCCAAGCGAGACGCTCTGATTGGATCTTCCTATAATCAAGCTTGGTATCAACGCCCGACTTACTGCAAGGACAGCAAAATGCCAGATATTTAGTTTAGTAAGCGTCAGCTGTCCATGGGTCAGGAGCAGCCGCTTTCCGCATTAAGAAGGATCCCAGGACAGCTGCAGCTCTATCAAGTGCTTCGGCCCAGCGGAGTTGCTTGAGCAATGTGTCCTACTCCACCACTGTTAATTGGAAAAAACAATTGTCGCTATCGTATTAAATTGTTTCTGAAACCTATATTGGCATGGAGTTGTTGCGCTGCAAAGCTTTATTCGGCGCTGACCATTATCGATGATGCTACGCTCTCTGGTCAGTCAGCTTAGTCGGAGACGTGGCCGTAAGGCTGGCGGCTACCATTGATATTTGCCTTACCGAGCATGTATT
>ML976005.1:348438-425278 GCA_010015635.1 Clathrospora elynae
GATAAAATACCTGCAATTCAATGTAAATTACAGGGAAATAGAGCTATCTTGGAGCGTTGGAGCCATTTAGCCACTCTGAAAGCGGGCCCCTGCCATGCGCGGGCCATGTGCAAAAAAATTGCCGGATACCACAGTATACGGTATATCTACCGCTTCCAGGTCTTCCAAGCCCGTACAAACCCCCCATCCCCACTATCCACCTCACCATCCAACCCTCCAGCATCATCACCAACGCTTCCTAGATCAACAAGCGGCACCATGCTAGGCCGTCCATGCGCGCACATAAATGGGAACACACAACCCGCCAGCTTTCCCACCAAATCATTGCACTCCTCAACGCTAAGCTCGTCGTTGAACATGATTGCCGAGCGACAGGCTCGGGAATTGATGAGATCAACGAGGCCTGGAGGGCACGTTGCTAGTCGCCTGACCCAATGTGTCGGTTCACTTATTGCTACGGTTGAGGGTGAAGGAAGGGGCAGTAGATACGGATCTTCGGCGTACTTCCAGACCGTGGAGCGGAGAAAGGATATCAATACTTTCGGGTCCGCTTTGCAACGCTCCGAAATGCCTGGTGGGAGCATGGTCACAGACAAGAAATACTGCTCCTTCCCTAGAACCTTGGACTGACTAGTACACGGCAGTGACTTGTAGGTGTCGTACAGTATACCCCAGGCTGCAAATCTTGCTGCATGTGTGGTCAAGTGCGTCCATTCCTGCGCGGAAATGGTAAACTGTGCTGGCTTCTCGACAAGGACGGAGGCGACATGAGCTACATGACCGAGCTTTGATTGATAGCAGGAGTGAGCTCCCTTCTGGGTGAGAGGGGTACAGAGCTCTCTCAAGAGCGACTCAACCTGTACGCGTTCATCTGCCGCGTGCTGATCGATGAGTACCAGAAGCTCAGCATGGGCGTCTTGCACCACTGCCGAGTTCCAAGACTTCGGCATCTTGACCAGGATGAACTTCTTGTCGACCTGCGAAATGACCCGAGCAGCTCGCAGACCCTCCTTGGACAGTCTACTAGAACCAGCTGTTGAAGCTTCATTGAACGCTTTGTCGATATCAATACGCGGGCAGCGATGATGATGTTGATGTCCGTGATCAAACTCATATTCGTGCAGAGAAACCTGCTGGATGCGCCGTTCGCTGGGCTTGAAGATCGGGTTATCCCAAGTCTGCAAGACGTCGTCGAGCCATGGTGTCTTGCCTGAAATTCCAGTTGCAGGTCTGGGTGCCAGTCGCGATGACTTGTTCATAGTTTTCTGGGTAAGTCCGAATGTAGGTGTAGTGGAATCGGTGTTCGGTCGTGGTCTAGCGTCTGGCACTACGCAGCCCGTTCGGGAATTCAGGAGGTACGTCTTCATAGTCGAAGGGTCTGTCCACAGTATAGTATCATCATACGCACCATTGACCGCGCTGAAATTGACTGCTGGCACCGAGGGTTTGTGGAGGGGCGTCTGTATACTTAGAGCACCTTGGGGTACTGGGTCTATGTCGAACGAGGCGAAACCTCCTGCCCTTGTGTGGCGATATGTGCCCGTATTGAAATGTTGACCACTTGCCGATTCGCCCAAGTGTGCTCGATCGGCCGTTTTAAGTGAAGTAGGAAGATGGTTGAAAAAGTCGGCCTTTCCACTCTTGATGCGTGACCACTCTGCAAAAGCTCGACGTTGCAGCTTCTCAGATGGTTCATGCGACGCTGTAGTAGTCAGTCGCTTCCTCTTGCAAGTCGATGCAGATACGGAGCTTGGTCCCGATGGTCTTGGTTGGCTTGCAGTGCGGTCCCCTGTTCTTGCTACCGGTACGACTCGGCTCTTCACTGAAGGCGTGGCACTTTCCGTAGAGTCGCTGAAGGCACTGGAGGCAGTTCCAGGCCGGGAGTGCTTATTGCGAGGTTGTCTGGGTCGGAAGTGATGAACAGCCAGCCACTGAGTGACGATTTCGGCCAAGATGTCCATCACATTCTGGAGGTTGGCCTCTTCATAAATGAGGCGATCTTCTGAAAACCTTGCTTCACTATCTTCTTTGAATGACACGCGAAGGTGGAACATGGGGTGTCTGTCGACATCCTTCCGTGCCTTGAGTTGTCGATTCGTGTAGCCGTCCTTCTTGAAACGCTTGTCTGACTGTCGCCTGACTTTCTCGAACTCACCTACATCCGCACCGTCCTCGATGGTACCAAAGCTGGAAAGAGCAAAGAGACGGTTCACCTCGTCATAAAGCTCGTTGTGCCCAGCATCCGGCGATAGGGGCCGGATACCAAGTGAGATGAACTGGACGTGCTTGCTGGGCGCTGGATCTAAAGATATGGCTCCTTTGATAGAGAGGGCGGATGTAGAAGCGGATGCCGGAACCCATGATGCCCACTGGCCGACGGCGATGTATTTTGCTTGGGTCAGAACGTTGAGGAGGGAAGAAAGCGAGGCCGAGCGTGGTGTAACGATATGCTTACTATGTTCGTTTGCTTCGATGGTCGAGTTAGACGTGTTGAAGCTTAGGACCACCCTGTTGTCCCCGTCTCGAACCCTCAGAGACACCGGGCCCTGCCAGCTGAGCAAGAGGCCCGCAATGTCTCTTTTCAGCCCGTCCCATAGCCGTTCCTGTTCCGCTTTTTGTTCTGATAGCTTTGACCGCTGCTTGACCCGCACAGGAAGGTTCCCGAACAGGTTCCGCACTGTGACTCTGGTACCATGCTTTCCATGCACTTGATGGTGCGCTGCCGCTGGCAACTGCCTCTCGACCGCTTTTGCGTGGTGGAAGGTGGTCGAGTTGTGAGAGCGGTATTCGTGGTGGCGCGAGGCGATGGTCAAAAGGGACATGGCTGTGAGCGAGGCGAGGAAGGTGCCATTGCGGCCGAACAGAACGTCACTTGCATGGTACTTGGACGTGCCTAAGCCGTCAATATCTATTGATGTGACTACTAGTAGATACACATACAGTAGAGCTTCCCCAGGCCTCCTTCCTCGCTAAACTCGAGAGGCGATATGCCTAAGCCGTCGTCTTCAACCGTGCATCCGCCCCGCGCAAAGTCGACGGTGGCTTCTATCTTGGTGGCTTTCGCATCCAAAGAGTTCTTCAAGAGCTCTAGTGCGACGCCAGTAAGCGACACGATAGCCGTCGACGACTTGATCTTGGCGACGACCTCCTCGGGCAGGGGCAGTATACATCGAGCTGGGGTGCGGGTCATGACGTAGTAGTGTGTGCTCTCCTGTCTGTCGCCTCGTGGTTTAACGAGCCGGATTTGATCATGTTTGGGGGCCGCTCCGTGTCGTAATGACCATGTACGGAGATGCGCAGTCAGTGAAACACACGATGGGGGCAGGCGCGCCTGCATGATTGTTTTAGCGCGGCGGGCGGCAGCTGCGCCGGGGAAAGGGTCCAACCAGACGGATATGTACCTGCACCCCAACCGCCAACCACCAACCGCCAACCACCACTTGTGCTGTTCGCGTCTGAACTCGTTAAAGCTGTCAACCTGGACTGCGCAACTCACCGCTTCAACTAGCATATCATCAATCCGACAAACACATTACACCGCCACACACGCAGCGCTGTCGCGTGCGCTTCCGGCCATATTACATCACCCGCCTTCTGATTGCCCAATATACTCCACGTGGAATAAATCCCGAGCCTGAACCAGACATCCCACACGCTCTATTTGGCACTCGAAGAAAATGGCGACGGCCGAAACAGCGGCGAGGCCCCATGGTATGCGAACTAGTCCAGCCCAGCCCAGCACAGCCATAACCCCTTCTTATATCCACTCCTGCACCACTCCACTCTTACATCCAATATCTCATAACATGCTGACGAAAGAGAAAGACAGGCACTCGCGCAAGCGGCCCTTTGCCGGCTGGATGAAGCGGCTCGCGAACCTGAAGCCGTCGTCTTCCGATGCCCCAAGCAAGAAGAGCCACACAGCGAAGAAGGCGGAAGCGAAGAACAATCCCTACCCCGAGTCCGGCTACGTCAATACGAATGCTATTGCGCCAGACCAGGCCTCCGTCTTGACGCCCGCCACGCCGCGATCGAACGGCAGCTACACATCGGTCGAGGAGAGCACACTGGGACAGCGACAGGCACTCGCGAAGAGCAACAAGTCGACCGCACCCACTGTCGCGACAGTCCCAGAGACGGTCAACTCGTCGCGCTCAAAGGCCGAGACAGGTACCAGCAATTTCGCCAACGGAGGCAGCACCTTCTCCTCGCCGCACGGTTCAGAGCACTCCCTCACAACGACATTGACGACGATACAATCGACCGCGCCGTCGAACGTGCTCAATATCGGCCCGCCCCAGATGCAGACCAATGCGAACAGCCTGAGCGCTCCGCCCGTACACTTCTCCCACCAGTTCCCCACCTCCCCTCCACCGTCAGCCATCCCGCCGCATCTGGCCCTGCCCCAGCAGCAACAGCCGAATTCGTACCAGGGCGCCACAGCGAACAACATCCTCACCGACAACGCCTCGATCCTCACCCTCGCCTCCTCATCGAAGCGCCGCCGCCGAAACTCGGCAGATACCAACGCGTCAATGCGCGCCCTAGCCCCCTCGTCGCAGTACGGAGGCAGTCGCGAGTCGCTCCCACTCAGCGTGCTATCAACCAACGTAGACACCATATACTCGCCGTCCACCAGGCCCGGAGCTGTCGGCGCTTTCGCAAATGCCGAGCGGGCGAGCCTCTACTCCTCCTCTGGCGTCACAGCGCCCGTACTGCCCAGCGAGCGCAACAGCTACTACGCGAACAAGCAGGCGGACGGCCTCAGCATTCGCAGCGGACTCCTTGGCCACGGCCGCACTGATAGTATCAGCAGCATCCGGGCCACGCCCACCAGCCCTCTTGCTAGCGTCGGGCCGGGGAGGATTAGCCGGAAGAGTGCAGAGTGGAAGGAGGCGAGCGATGAGGATGAGACGCCTGCGAGTCCTATTGTAGAGGAGCGGGAGGGTGAGGTGAAGCCGATTGCTTAGTCTGGACTCGGTTGTGGAAAGTGCAAGTTGGCATGTATACTATTGGAGAATCGCCAGATGAATTGATGGATTGGCTCGTGTCGGATCGGGTCGGGTCAAGACGCCCGGTGAATCCTATGCGGATGCATGAAGAGCTGGAGATTGGATGGAAAGGCGTTGATGAGAGAGAGAGAGAGAGAGAGGGAGAGAGTGAGAGGTTGGAATGTGGCATTGGGTGCGGGTTTTTGTTATTGGCTTCTTTCATCATATACCCTAGTATCGAATAAAGCTTTTCACACTTTTGCAGTGAGTGTCGCACCCTCGTTTATTGTCGGCTGATGAAATCGAAGAAATTCACTCATGGCAAGGTTATTCTTGCGCCCCGTAAAAAAAAGATAGTTAAAAAAACCTATCTACTTACTGTGCAAAATAAGAATTTTCTTAGAGTGTTCCTATCTAATTCAACTTTCAAACTTGTTTCCTGGACCCTCCCTCTTTTGCCGCTTTGTTTGTACTGGGTCCAAGAAACAGTCCTGATGAGAGGGAAGGTGCGATAGGCGGGGCCTGGATGTTGGTTCCTAGCTACTTCTTTTTGTCGGTTTCTTGATTTCCATCACCTTTGGACGCCTGCCTGATACCTTGTTACCTGCCCTTTTTCTCCCTGACTAACGCTTTTGCCCGTCCTTTTCACGCAGACATGTAACTGTCTCATCACCCATAGTCTTTCTGCTTCGTACTTGAGCATGACGCGCAATAGAAAGCTAGCCGGGAGCCGAGCCCGCAGGTTCCTCTCGGCCTCACTGTCCCCACCCGCGGACCACTCGAGGCATTGCATGTCGACCATGAAAACCAGCATACCGCCGCTCTCGTGCATGTTCTCGAAAGCGAAGATCGTTGACGAGGCCTTGGTATACCTGCTGTGCGTCGATGTGCTGGTTGTGGACTGTGCGCCTGAAGTCTGGGGCCAGGAAGCGATTGCCGAACACGCAGGCTTTCAGAAGGAGCGTAGGCTGTTTGCCAGAGTATCATTGGTGCACGTGAGGGCTGGGGATGGGCAGCATTTTTGTCCGGGAAACGCGGAGAAAGTCTTGCGTCGAGGTGGGGACTTGCTGGGCGTATAGCCAGTGCACGAAGACGTTGAAGACGTCGACCTCGACGTGCCCGAGTGCGACGCCCGAGTCTGACTCTTTGTTGGGTGCTAAAGATGAGAGTGGTGGCTGATGAGGTCCTGGTGGATGCTGAACTGCTTCTTGGCCGGGCCGATGAGGATGGATACGATCTTGCCCTTTGCGACAGTGCTAGGGTAATAGGGTAATAATGATTAGTCAGTAGACCACGGATAGCTTGGCTGAGATATTTACCCAATAGCCGGCGCGACTGACAATGAGGCTTTCGCTGTATCCGCAATATTTCAAGTCTTACAGTGAGCTGGTGATGGAGATGTAGAGTTCATGACAGGCTTGAGTCGCAGAGAGTACGCACTTTATCTAACTATTGCGCAGATCAAACGGTGAAGGTGAGTGGGAGCGTGTATGGATTCACAAATTCGTACCCTATCACACACGTTCACCGCTAACTGGCGTTCAATAGCATCAAACACTTAATGATCAGGCACATACATAGAAGCCCACAATGCACTTGCACTATGTACATCGCCACTCCCTACAGATCGATTTTCCAACTCCCAGGAACCGAGCAGCTTGCCTCACTACCAAAATCATCGAGCCGCGAAGCAACCCAAAGCCCTCCCCCCCCTCTCCCCTATAGTCACAGCTTCAGTATATACTCAAACATTCAAACAAACGCCCCCTAACGCTGACAGCTTTCTCTTCTCCGTAACAACAACATATTATGCACCCACCTTCTCCTTCTCATTGCTACCGTAAACACCTAGCCAAACACACGAAACAAACGATTTTTTTATTTTTTTTCCACAGTGAAACAGTGTCGAGCGCGCGGGAGACGAAGATGTTTGCAAAGTACGCACCCGGATTAACATCGTTTATAGTAACTTTCCTTTAACGCAGAGGAAAACGAGGCGGAAAAGCAGCGAGAAGAGGAAGAGGTGGGCTTGAAAGACTAAGGTGGACTCTTTAGTTATTAGCAGCATTAAGAGTAGACGGCTTTCCAATCTAGGTTTCTTACTAGCTATAGGCTTTAGTGGAGACGTAGTTGTCAAAGGTAGGGGGGTGTTGCAGAAGAAGAAGATGGTTATAGAAACAGGTCTTGGAAACGTACGTACATAGAAAGGGCAAAGCTGTGTGAAGCGGGTTTGTTTAGTTATCTTAGTCTTTTCCCCTCCCCTTCAAGACATAATTAACAACATGGACCTGTAAATATCGCCTCACTGGTCGTGTGTAGCTGCTACTTTACAACTACACCCAAAATAACAACCTTGCTCATCAAATCACACATCAAGACCCTCATGTCTTAGGTTCCACGATACCTAGTTAATACACTTCCATCCATCCTCACTCCTATCCCTTCCCCCCTTACTCCCTCTTATTCTATCCTCTCCTCCTCCTCCCTCTCCTTTTTCTCACTTCTTATCCTTAACAGCTAAAGCGCCTTCCGCAACGCGCTTCTAAACGGGATAATCTGCACCTTTTCCAAATCCCACACCCCACCACTGACATAGACATCGCGTTTCAGCCTCTCGACAACTTCCTCCCTTGTCGCGGCGCCAATTAGACATGCTGAGCCTTTCATCCTCGGGGGGTCGTTCGACGAAGCGTCGATGGGGGCTTCGAGCATGGCTCCTTGTAAATCAAAACGCTGTTAGCACTATCCCTCTCCTATTTAGTGGGTGTGGGTCGGTCGGTGTGTAGGTAAAGTATGCCGGGAACGGGTCAAGGATATTATGGGTAATTGGGAATGAATTAGGCAAAGCAAAAGGAAAAGGAAAAGGACAAATGTAGAGAAGAGAAAGAAAACATACCACCCCACAACCACATATCCTCCCTATCCCCTTTCAACCCCTCAATATGCCTAGGTCGAATCGCAATTCTCTTCTCTAGCGCACCGGCCTGGTCCGGCACGATGACGAGCCATTCTTGTAGCGCCGCTGGTGCTGGTGCTGGTGCTGCTGTGCTGGATGTCATTGTGCTGTTGTGAAATTTGGCTTGTGTTGTAGTTCGGAAAGAGGATGCAGCGGCGGCAGCGGTGGGGGAGAAGGACGAGGAGGTGCGTAGAAAGAAGGGGCGGAGGAGGTGCATGTACACTATATACCAAGTGTTTCTTTTTCTTCGAGGGTGGATAGCCGTGGGGTAGGTGTTAGATAGGTAGTTTAGAAACTGTGGGAGGATGTTCTAATCGTTAGCTTTTCAGTGTCCTATAGTTATTCACTCGGCTAAGGAGAGGAAAGGAGAGGAAAGTTACCTACTAGTAAAGGTTCTGTTATGGCGGAGTAAAGAAAGGGCTCAAGCGGGTTGGTGGAACGAAAGAAGTGGCCTTGGAGTTGGGGAAGGCGCGTATGCATGTGGGGTGTGGGGAACCTGTAGCGCCATTTTGGGAATTAAGCCGCGGCTCTCGGAACAATGTTATTCCCCCATGGGTACTTCTCTCTCACAATAGAGAGCAGAATCAAGGCAAGGCATAGTGCGTTAACGTGTCAAGGGATGTGTATTCACTACTTGTATTGAGCACAGTAACCATATCCAAACTCATGAGCTCATTCTTTCGCGTAACGACTGAAGTGTCCAATCGCAAAGACCACCAACGCCGTAATCCAAAAATCCAAGAGTGACGCGTACAAGAAAGTCGCTTATCCTAGCATTCATCTATACCTGCTCTAACCGCTGCACATGACGCAAGACTCCGGGTTCTCTATCGAACAAGCAAGGGCGGCGTCAGCATAGATGTCACCATCGCGCGCCTTGCTGTCGTTCTCCGAGTCCTCGTCCTGCTTAACCTTGGACGAGATATCTTCGTCTGGCTTGCTGACAGCGTCGACGGCGAGCACCTTGGGGCTTTCAGGTTCCTCGAGATCAGCCGTGAAAGTCTTGCCTGCGAGAGCGTTCTCGGTGGGAGCCTTGTTTTCCGGGGCCGGTGGTGGAGTGGCAACTGGGGTAGGGACACCGTTCGCCTTTTCGACAGGCTTGGTCACATACATTGGCTGAGGGGCGGACCCTGGAACTTGCGAGGCGGTGATGGGTGAACTCCGTATGGCATCCTGTTGGAATCCAGGCTGGCGTCGTACCTTGGGGAGCGCGCGGGCGATGTTGATATCAGCAACCTTGAGAGCCTCCTGGTCGACAGTGAACTGGATAGGAGCAGAGGCAGCCATGGTACGGAGGTAGTACATGCCCGTCTTGAGACCAGCTTTCCACCCAGCGAAGTGCATGGAGGTGATCTTACCCATGGTAGGCTCCTTCATGTGGATGTTGAGTGACTGAGACTGGTCAATGAAGGCACCACGGTCAGCGGCCATCTGGATGATGTTTCGCTGAGAGATCTCCCAGACGGTCTTGTATAGCTCTTTGGTCTCGTCGGGGATGTTAGGAATTCTCGCGATTGAGCCACCATCGGCGATAATGCGGTTCTTCATGTTCTCGGACCACAATCCCATATCGACGAGATCCTTCAGCAGCCATGGGTTGACGACCTGGAACTCACCAGCGAGCACGCGCCGGGAGTAGATGTTGGACGTGTACGGCTCGAAGCACTCGTTGTTTCCAAGGATCTGGGAGGTGGAGGCGGTAGGCATGGGGGCGATAAGAAGAGAGTTGCGGACACCGTGCTGGGCAATCTTCGCCTTCAGCGAATCCCAGTCCCAAAGATCAGTAGGAGTAACATTCCACATGTCGTACTGGAGGATGCCTTCAGATACAGGCGAGCCTGGGTATGTTTCGTACGGGCCAAGCTCCTTGGCGATGTCGCAGGAAGAGGTCAGGGCAGCGTGGTAGATGGTCTCGAAGATCTGAATGTTGAGCTCCTTGGCCTCGTCTGACTCGAAAGGCATGCGAAGGGCAAGGAAGGCATCAGCAAGACCCTGCACACCCATACCGATAGGCCGATGGCGGAAGTTGCTGCGGCGTGCCTCCTCGACAGGGTAGTGGTTGACCTCAATGATCTTGTTCAGGTTACGGGTGACAACCTGAGTGACTTCATGAAGCTTCTCAAAGTCAAATACGCCACGCTTGTAGTCGACAAAGGAAGGAAGAGCGAGAGAGGCCAAGTTGCAGACCGCGACCTCATCTGGCGCGGTGTACTCGACGATCTCGGTGCAAAGGTTGGAGCTGCGGATGGTACCGAGGTTCTTCTGGTTGCTCTTGCGGTTGCAAGCGTCCTTGTAGAGCATGAAGGGGTTACCCGTCTCGGTCTGAGCCTCGAGAATGGCATACCAGAGCTTCTGGGCGCGAACAGTCTCACGACCCTTGTTCCTCTGCTCGTAGCTTTCGTACAGTGCCTCAAACTCGTCGCCGTAGACATCCGCGAGGCCAGGACACTCGTTCGGGCACATGAGGGTCCAGTTTCCGTTCTCTTGGACACGCTTCATGAAAAGGTCGGGGATCCACAGGGCGTAAAAGAGATCGCGAGCGCGAACCTCCTCTTTGCCGTGGTTCTTGCGAAGGTCGAGGAAGCCGAAGACATCGGCATGCCATGGCTCAATGTATATGGCAAAGGCGCCGGGGCGCTTGTTGCCACCCTGGTCGACGTAGCGGGCCGTGTTGTTGAAGACGCGGAGCATGGGAATGAGACCGTTGGATGTTCCGTTGGTGCCGCCGATGTAGGAGCCGGTGGCACGGATGCGGTGCACGTTGAGGCCAATACCGCCAGCGGTCTTAGAGATCAAGGCGCATGTCTTGAGCGTGTCGTAGATGCCGTCGATGCTGTCTTCCTTCATATCGATGAGGAAGCAGGACGACATCTGAGGCGACGGTGTGCCAGCATTGAACAGTGTTGGCGAGGCGTGTGTGAAGTACTTTTGCGACATGTAGTCGTATGTCTCGATGACCTTGGCGATGTCGTCGCCCCAAATGCCGACAGCGACACGCATCACCATGTGCTGCGGTCGCTCGGCAACCTTGCCGTTTACGCGGAGGAGGTACGAGCGCTCGAGTGTCTTGAAGCCGAAGAACTGGTAGTTGAAATCACGGTCGTAGACAATGGCCGAGTTGAGCTCCTCAGCGTGGTCTTGCACGACCTTGTAGACCGAGTCCGAGATCATCGGCTGGCTCTTGCCGTTCTTGGGGTTGACGTACGTGTACAGCTCTTCCACGACGGCAGAGAACTGCTTCTTGGTCTGTTTGTGGAGATTCGACACGGCGATGCGCGCGGCGAGGATGGCATAGTCGGGATGTGTGGTGGTCATGTATGCGGCCGTCTCGGCGGCCTGTCAACTGTTAGCACGTGCAGAGGGACCGGACGCGTGGGGAAGCATGCCAGATCGTCTAACTGGACGGTAGTAACGCCCCCGTACACGCCGGAGATGACCTTCATGGTGATGGCAGCAGGGTCGACATGGTCAGGGTCAAGGCCGTAGCACAACCTCGACACGCGTGCTGTGATCTTGTCGAACTGCACGCGTTCCTTGCGTCCATCTGGAGGCGATTGTCAGTCCGGAGACGATGTACAGCGGAACGAAGGGGTCGAGAGCAGCGGTGAAGGAGACACAAGCGACTTGACATACCACGCTTGAAGACGAACATGGTAAATTAACTAAGAACTGCGGATATGGGTGCTGGGTATATGAAGGGTGGTGGAGTGTAATGTGTGGAGTGGGGTCCTGCAGACTTAAGTAGCACGCGTGAAGAAGAAACAACGCGTCGCGCGTACCAGCTTATGCAAGCACTCTAGCACTGCGGCCAATGATGGCTAGCGCGTGCATGTCGGGGAAACCATCGCCGCTGCCCGAACTTTTCGCATCGTGAGCATCGCGAAGTGCTGCACGCTTTAACCGGCATATCAAAGCTTACCTCACCCCTTCCCGTCTCCACTCGCACCAATTTCCCGTCATGGCGGGCGGCCACATGAAATACCGCCACCTCAGCCGGTCGTCGTCGCATCGCCAAGCGCTCCTGCGGAATCTCGTCACATCGCTCTTCAAGCACGAATCGATAGCGACGACATGGCACAAGGCGAAGGAAGCGCAGCGGCTAGCCGAGAAGCTGGTCACGTTAGGGAAGAAGAACACGGAAGCGACACGGCGGAGAGCGCATCAGATATTCTACGTATGATGGTCAGATGTCTCTGCACACTCCCATACTCACAGCCCCAGGAACCCAATGAAATGGTACCCAAGCTGTTCGGCCCCATACGCGAGCGCTACGCAGACCGCCCGGGCGGTTACACACGCGTCCTTCGCATCGAGCCCATGAAGGAAGACCAGGCCGAGTCCGCCATCCTCGAACTCGTCGACGGAGACAAGGACATGCGCTTCGCCATGACCGCGAAGATCCTAGCGCGCAGGCCATCAGAACTGGGCTTGAGTCCAGGAATCACGACTCACGTCAACAAGGTCACCCGATACCGCAAGGGCGGCGTAGAGGATTTGCGGGATATGGTCGAGCGGATGCGGATAGAGCAGCAGAATGGCATGGACGACAGGATACTGCCCGCGCCCAGGAAGGTGTACCCTGAGGACAAGATGAAGAGGGAGATGCACTACTTTGACGACGTGGACCACCACAAGCTGCCAAACCGCTTGTCGAAGCGGAGGGCTGGGAAAGGGGTGAAGGCGCAGGAGCTCGAGGGCGATATCGTGCATGAAGAGCACATACCGGGTAGTGACGATAGGAAACAAGCGCCATGAGGCTGATGTGATAGAAAATATTACACCAAGATGTCCAAGACCGTCCAGTCACGTCTGCTGCAAGCCAAGACCCAAGGATACCTTACAATTCACCAAGTAGACCCGTACTCCATGGTCCTCTGCTCAGAACACCCCCTCACAAGCCTTCCTCTCCCCCTCATCTCCATGCTCGTGATAATCACAGGCATCCAAATAACTCTCCCTGCCCCCACTCCCCTGCGCAAAAACACTGTACAACCTCAGCACACCCGTCAAAAACCCCAACGGCCACCCTCCCGTGTCGTCTGCACCCCAACTCTGCGACGACGCCCAATGGCACTGCGCGTCCACCAGAAACCGACACAGTGGCGCCTCGTCATCCCCCAGATTCTCGTACGCATACTGCACAATCTCCAGGTCGGGGAGAAAAGTGTTAAGCGCCGGGTCTTCCATGTGGACGTAGAGTTCTTCCATGGTCTTGATGCGCAGAGTGCGGATCTGGTACCTGTCGCAGAAGACGTGGAGATGGACCAGGTTGTGGGTTTTTGTCTCGCCGCCGGGTTCCTGAGGATCCCACTCGGCGACGAGGGAAGGAGCGTCGGTGAGAGCGGGGAAGCGAGAGGTATAGAGCCAGTGGACAAAGAACTCAAAGATCTGGGGGTCCTCGCAAGGGAGGGTCACCGTTTTTGTCTTGGCCTCGAGGAAGTTGCCGGTTAGGGCTGCGCGGAAGAAGGGGGAGGCGTGGGTTAGGAGGTCGAGTGGGAGCGTCCAGCAGGCTTTGCTGGGGCCAACGAGGATGGTGGCGTGCATGGTATTTTGGCGGCTGTGTTTTGGTCAGTATTTTGTTGTTTCGGTGTCTTTTTGGGGATGATTTGGCCTTACGATATGCGAGGGACTTCGCGGTCTTGGGTGTTGTTTTGCGGCATCTTGGATTGTATGAAAATGGTGGTGTGTGGAGAGAAAGAGAGAGATGTATATAGATAGATAGAGAAAGAGTAAGCGGGAAAGGTTGTTAGAACCTTGGGTACCTACAATATATAGTAGCTATTGTGCGTTGCAGCTTTACTAGGCTGAAAAGTTAGTTGTGGTGAGAGCCATTCACTGCCAAAACTCAAGTACAGGTGACCACAGCACAGCGACGTGATAGATAAGCGCAGAGCATACTTGTTAATTTGAAGCTGCTTGGATATATACGCCAGGCTTTGTAGTTGACACCTCTGATCTTGCCAGCAAAGCTACTCCATCTTGGTAAACACTCCATCTTGGAAGTCGATAACTAATGTCTTTTCGACTACTGCGCCAGCGGCCTCCTTGAATGCTTGGTGAACCGGGTCAAGGTCGACATAGTAATCGCGGTCCTCATTTGTGAAGAATTGCAGGGTGAAGGCGTGACTGAATCCGTTCTGTTGCAAACTGTCAGGCGTCTGAGTTATCTTGAGTACCGCAGGTGGTGATGTGATACCTGCAGGTTCTCAATCGAAATATCCTTCCCACCCGATACCGATAAGATGTACGGCCTCATCGTACTCGGATGCACGCACAACTTCTTCAGCCCGAAGAACTGCGAGGTAACCTATGTGATAGTCTCAGTGACGTTCTTCATCAGACAAGCGAAGGTCTTCTCACCTTCTTGATGGCAAAAGGACTTGTACCATCCTTGAACTGGAACAGCACGATATGCGTAGTAACCGGAATGACGGGTCCATGGGGTCCGAAGAAGTACTCAGCCAGAGAGTGTCCCAAAGTTTGCGAGAAAAGTATCAAGCTTGTAGCGAGTAGGATGAACATCAGCAGCCCAAAGGCCTTCTTCGGGATCATAATAAGATGCGCAGGTAACGTGCCTATCTCAAGAGAAGGTACAGGTCGACATCAACATTCAAGACCAATTGTCACCAAAGGGTCGGAAGAATAAGTCCTGCCCCTCGTTGCAGGCAGTACCCTTCGGCGCATGGGGAGATGCGAACGCTAGATCCTTCGAAGTAATTCTTTAGCCGCAAATTGATGTGAGACGGGGAACTGGCCCAAGCTCCCCGTTCACTCCACTTTGACAGTGACGTACCTGAACATCAACGCGAATGAAACATGGCGAAAGCCAGCCTTCATCGCGATTTCATTCTGGCAAACCTACCGTGGCGCATAGTCCACGCTCACTCTAAGGCAAAGTGGGTTGACTTGCGCTCATTGGGACGGCCGAAGCCAGGTTCTCACGCAATTGGTGGGGGCTTGGCGCTACGTCATTGCGATGTCAGGTGCAAGCCCTCGCTGCAGCTATGAATACAAAAGCATCCTGCATTCCTGGTCTTCTGCAACCCATCACCACAAGCCATTCGACTTGCACTCAATTCAACTCAATAATCTCATCTCCATACTCATACAACCATCACAATGGCTTCTCTTCACTGTATGTATGCCTTTGGTTTACAATCCCGCCGCGAGTTGCGATTGCTATTGTTGTACGAAGGAACTGCGCAATTTTTTACAGCTGCAGCATCAAAATAGAGAAACACTGCTAATCAGTCATCTCCCAGACCTCCCTCCTGTCAAGCCCTCTGCCATCGCTCTCGGCACGGCCTTCAACCACGCCATCTCCCTCGCTGTCCTGGGCCCCGTCTTCGGTGACGCATACCGCCGCGCGCAGCAGGCCAACTCCAAGGAGGAGTACTTCCACACCAAGGAGGCCGCTACCGCCGCTGCCTCGTGGGGTAGCTCCATCCTAGGCTCTGGTATCCAGGCCTACGGTGTCGGTGCCCTGATCAACGCTACCGGAACCCTCACCTACAAGGGTGCTGCCTACCTCGGCTCATTGATCTTCTTCGCTTCCGCTGCTCCATCCGTACGTCATCCATACATTTCACATCGATTGCTAGAAATGTACTAACGTCTGCCAGATCGTCTCCCAACTCGTCACTGAGAAGCGCCCCGTGGACACCATTGCCATCGGCGCTCTTGCTCGCGTACTTGAGACCGTCGGCCTCAGCATGGTCCTCACCTACTGGGGAACTCGCACCAACCCCTTCGACTAAGCGTCTCGTCCAACACGGTACGGGAGTTTAGGGATTCTCATCTTGGCGGTTAGATTGATTGCTTGCTTCAGTCAGCGATGATGCAGATGACATGAACGAGGAAAAGTCCACGATATGGCTTGCTTCGACTACGATGTAACATTACCTCAATGAACGAAATAACTTCACTATTGTATTCTTTACGTGATCTTATAATGCGTTTTTGGCAGTAGGCCGACAGTGTGATATCGTGGAAGGTTCAGGGATGATGGCGTCTCGATCAAACCAGCCCTACCTGTCTTTGAATAAGTAGGTCAACATGTCTGAATTGCGAGTGGAATGCAACTGATGCCTATCAAGCCGAGTGACTCCTTGCTCATCTCATGGAGAGAGGCTGCCCAGCATGCTCCCTGGTTCGAGACAACGAAATAGACGACCAAAAGCATATCGAAACAAATATGGACACGAGAGGGACAAGTCAAATCAAGCAACTCTCAAGCTCACGTATACATGTACGAACGCAATGAGACCCGAGTAGCCATTTAGAAGAGGCAGCCAGGTCAATTAAACGCTCACGGGTTGTTCTTGGAACATTCTTAGAGGGCCTATATCGAAGTAGATACGATTCGAATAAGCGTGACAAATTGGTTCCTGAGTATAGGGGAGAGAGTGTATCGTAATCTCGACTTGGGATAAAGCGAGAAACTACGATCTTGGAGAGGCAGAGACTTTCTGCGCATCTCTGCATTGCTTCCTGGTTAAAAGCAGAACACCAGCCAGCGTCTCATCCTAAAGACACCAGCTAGTTAGCAGGAGAAAAAGATAAAGCGTAAAGTGGATACTGTCTTTTCTGCTTTGGGTGTTGAGATCAAAGATCGCACAGTTGATGGGGTGGAAGAGGGAAAATGTTCCTCACGAAGATTTTCGCAAAGACCATGCTTGCACGTGTCCCACTAGCCCTCTTCCATCAACCCTGCAATGCCCCTAACCCCCGTTGTCCATTTCAACACCAAACACCTCCACCTCAAACCTCCGAACATGCCCTCTTCCATCCTCATCAATCGTACTCTCCAAGATCTACAATGATACTTCGCACCATCAAACCACAAACCGGCAGACCATGCCTCGATTTCCCCTACGCCTCTTCCGTCTCCCTACAACCCGCGCTGCACGTCGGCGGCGCTTCTACACCATGATTATCGCTTTGCTTACAGTGCTTACCTTTGTCACGCCATTCTACATCATCTACAAACCGCCACACCTTTTGATCGCGTATTTTCAACACCGGTGGCCGGATGTGTTGTGGCACGTGCCCCTGGCCTCAGGCAAAGAAACAGCAGGTGGAGAGAAGGGAAAAGAAAAGGACAAGGTTATCGCCCTAACAATCGACGACGCGCCCTCTGAATTCTCCGGCGATATAGCGAGGTTATTAGAGGGGTACGGAGCGCGAGCAACGTTCTTCGTCATCGGCGGTCAGGTCAAGGGCCGCGAGGCAGGCCTGCAAGATCTCGTGCGAGGCGGCCATGAATTGGGGAACCACGCTATGCACGACGAGCCCTCACGCTCCCTTTCCCCCTCAACACTTACGGCGGAGCTCCGGGAAGTCGAAAGCTATATCAACGGCACGTACGACGCTGTGCGTATACCGCATCCGCCACGCTACTTTCGACCTGGATCTGGTTTCTTCAGCACGCGCATGCGGCAGCAGGTTAAAGAGCTGGGGTATAGGATTGTGCTGGGGAGTGTGTATCCTCATGATCCGCAGATTCCACATCCGGCATTCAACGCAAAGCATATTCTGAGTATGGTGCGTCCGGGTAGCATCATCATCTGTCACGATCGAAGGGGCTGGACGGTGCCGATGTTGATGGAGGTTTTGCCCGAGTTGAAGAGGAGGGGGTATCGGGTTACGACTGTGAGTGGTTTGTTGGAGGCCGCCGCTGGAAAGAGGGGGGCAGTTGAGCGATTAGAAGATACGACCTGAATACAATAGATTTGTATATATCAAGTCTGGTATTGGCGTTTAGCGACTTTGGAATTCCTGGCATTGGGCATTGGGCGGCATTTGGAACGGCGCATGTGTACTACCGTTCTTACGACTGAATAAATGTAACCATATTATTGTTCTGATCATGGGGTCTCGCATTTACAACAATGTTTTTTGATCCGCGACTCTACGTCTGCTTCTCAATCCCCGAGCGATAGACCGAACACGCTGCACTTTATCAAGAAGGGGACGATCATCATGAGCCTCGTGTCAGAGACATGAAAGCCGCCATTGCTATACTGCGGTATTATAACGGTCGAATTCCCAAGCATGATTAACTCACGACGAGAAAGCTTTTCATATAGCCAAGCAATTCGATCATTGCTGTCTCCTACCTATGTACCTACTACTCCACGCTGCTTCAACTTTTGCGGAAGCCGACATTCCGTAAAACGCAGAAAAGCACAGTCGACCCAAGAGAAGTACAGCCAGCAGCCAGCGTGAACCTAGTAATTTCTATGGGGAAATAATCGTCCCAAGAACAAGGGGGGAAAAAACTAGGCAGAGCAAGGCTTCCGCTGCTCTCTCCTAGGTACCTACAGGCATAATCCCATAGATTCCATGCATCACAGAACAAAACAAGGTCCTCAAGTCTTCGGTCGTTCCGGATACCAAGCAGTCGGCGAGGCAAGTATGCGAACATCCTCAGGGTCTCATTCAGGCAAGTATGACGATGAAAAAAGTTCGCCAGGCCGCCAAGAAGTAAGCCCGAGAGATCGGCAAGCAAATGTCCGTGTGGAAAAAAGTGGAAGGAGCTCGCGTGCAGAGTACCTACTAGCACATGTGCCTTGCGACAAAAGACATATGCGAGTAGTGAGAGGAAAGTTTCGTACAAACGATTTCGCAGTCGGGAAACTAGCCTTGTACCAGCTGCGTGTCTCCGATGAGCAGGGTTGGTCCCAACCACCTCAGTCCCAGCACCCAAAGTGCAGGTCCGGCAAAGCCACGTTAACCGGTGTTCGTGCAAAGCTCGAATTAGGTTTGCCTAGTGATGTGCATGGAGACTAGCTCCATTGCGTTGGGTCCCAAGGTTCGTTCCAGGCTAGGACCTAACTTCGCGCCGCGCGGCGGGAGAAGAGGCTGTTCCAGCTTCGATGAGCGGGTTCCCGAGACAGTAGCATCCGACAAAACAAGGCTGCTGGACAGCTCGGTTTCTGGGATGGCTGGTGCAGACGAGTATCGGTAAATTGGATCGAAGTGTCAAGTTTGAACAAGAAGATCGTAGGGAAGGACTGAAACTTGACACGTTCAAATCTTGGAAAGGTTAATCGTGGCGATGTGCCTTGGAAGCTTCACTTCTGATATGAGAAGATTGTTGACACGTGAACTGAAAGAAGTGAAGAAGGCTGTTGGGTAGCAGGCTTTGCCGATTTGGCCAAGTTATTTGTCTCAGCTCAAGCAGGAGAACGTGTTATTCGCTCCTGGGCTGGCGCTGCTATAGCAGCAGTAATATCTTACATCCGTATCCTACACGTAAGTGCTGTTACAAGTCGTGGTTGCATGAAATGTACAAAATCCTTTCGATGGCCAATTTGAGGAAGGTAGTCGTGTTAACGTGTCGTCCGGTTGCGGTAGAGCCTGTTTCTCCGCGTTCAAGCTCTCTTCGGCCTTTTCTTCCCAATGTTGTATCCCCAACTCCTCAAAGTCTTGACAACCTTGGGCAGGACGGCGGCGGTAAGGGGTACGCGGAAGAAGATCAAGGATTTGTGGACGAGGTAGGCGAGACCGAGTTGGGTCCAGATTGCTGTATTCTTGTCAGCTCATGACCAGTCTTCAAAATATCTCGAGGTTCATACAGGCATCCGCTCCGCCATTGTGTCCAGCAGCCCTGCCGGCCTCCAGATAACCTTCTCTTGCAGTGGCCTCATCGAGTTCTGCAGCAATTGCTTCTGCTGACTTCTTGCCTGCATCCGGAAGGACTAGGCGTATGACGCTCCAGAAGGCGTGCTTGACCGCATCTTCATAGTGGCCTATTCTGTCTGTTCCAAGCAGCCGTACTGCTAGGAAGCACAGAGGAAAGTCGATGAGGGACAGACCAAGATATACAGCGAGTGCCGTCCAGCCATACTCGCGAGATAGTTGCTTGAGGCGCTGTGACAGTGAAGGTGCCGGGTCTGGGCTGCCGAGGTGTGGCGTCGGGTTGTGAGATTGCGTGGGCTTGTCGCTCTTGAAGCGAAGAGTTCGCAAGCGGCGGCTGAGGGCAGAGCGTTGATAGCGGAAGAAGAGTAAGGCGCTCTGCTCCAGGGGTCTGTTTGCGATTTTAGACCGGGCCGAGAACTGGGTAGAGGTGAAGAAGCCGCGCAGGAATGGCGCTGATGGTCGCGACGCCGAGTTTCTCGCGGCACTTCGGGACAAAAGCTGCTCCGTCCATATGCGCGCGATTCCTGTCTTCATCGCATATGCTTGGAGAAGTCGGCGAGTGATTCGAAGCTCACGTGAGACGCAGTCGGTTCAGAGTCAGTCGCAGCGCCTTCTTCTGCGTATTCTCGCCAATGTGAAGGGTGATGATTCAGCGTCACGATTGCCTACAATTTCACCAGGGTCCAGCGGCCCGATCATAACTCCGGTCGGCGTCATGTCACCTAGGCACATTTCTATACCATGCTGGTTGCAACAACACAAATCCACTGTTACAAGTCATTCGTCTGCAGGCCTTTTCGCTTTTTCGCCTTTTGCCTTCCTTTTGCATCGACGGCGTCTTCCGTCTTCCGGTCACGACTCAAGAATACCGAGACGATACTGAATGAATGCTCAATGAGTCACCCCACCAGAAATCGACCGATTTCACAACTTGCTCGGTGGTGCGTATTCCATTGCCGTGTTTGGAAGATTCGGCCCTGCCGTGACAATGAATCCACATCCACACATGTAATTCTCGTGGAGGCTAGGTGTCAAGGCTCGCTAGTACAACAAAACATGTGTAGCAGCAACGGCTCTGTTTCCAGAATTGTTTCCTCTGTTCTTGCCAGAGTGGCCTCAAATTCGCAGTACCAGTATCCGTTCTACGGATTCGTTGCTCCGACTCATGGCTCTCTGTCGTGATGTTTTGAGACATCACCACGTTACTCATGGCACTGCAGATCAGGGTCCATGCCTCGCCGACCTTCGAGGCCGCTTGACGAAAGCCAGCCTGCATCAGCCGGACAGCGGGAAAGAGCTTCCTCGAAAAGTCTCGAAGCCTCGAAGCGTGTTTGGACGTCCGGATAGGTATAGGTGGACGCCTCCTTGCAGGCAGCTCCTGGCGAAACGTGGGCACCATATGCATGAAATACAGGTTCGATTTCTTCCATGTCCTCACTCGGTTATGGAACACAGGTATGAGATTGCCAGGATGCCAGTTGTCTGCTCAGAGGCGCTTAAACGACGCCTGAGTTGTGACGCTGCTTGCGCGCCGGCCTGGCTCGAGGTTCGCATATTGCACCGGTTTGACGATCGCGTGCCGTCACCTTGATACCCTCGGACCACCATGACCGTATTTTATATATTGAATCCTAAAATGCGGGGCAGCGAGTTCAATGCCTTCTCGCTGTATGCGAACCAGTTCTCTGGTACCGATAGCGCCGTTGTGGAACAGAAGCGCACTCCGTTACAGAAAGTCATTCAACACAGCGGTTTCACACCCTTTTGTCCTTGTGTCCACATGCCATTATCCGGTCGCCTCGCGGCGCGGAGGTGATCCTCGAGCAATGAAGTGCTTTCAGCTTTGGTGGGACTGCGTGCGACTAGTCTTCTAACTGGATGAAGGCGTAGATTCTCTGCGGACGCAGCCGGCCTCTAACAGTTTTCAACGTCTCATATTAGCCTATTACGACCTGACCAGGTTCCACACATGATCCGATGATTTCCAGTCGGTAACTCAAGTGGCTAGTCGCAGCTTGAGTTTCTGATGCCTGACGACGCGTGCTCAATTCCCGGGGCGCCACGTCCCACTGCCGAACCAGCAACTCCCAACATCACGACATCGCACCTCCGACTGCATGTCCCGTTGATCTGGTGCTTGCCGTCCTTTCATCAAACGGCTCGCTCTTTCTACTTCTCTGGTATCTTCAGGAGCCTTCTTCGGTACGATTCGACGCCTGCCTGTAAGGCCGCCCTAAGGTTTGTAGAGCGCAAACAAAGTTTTGGGCGCCAAAACCCTGCAACCGCACCAGTCTCAAAGTTTGAGCTTTGAGTATTGAGCTGACGAGTGGGGGAGACCCTTATTCATCTACCCAGGCTTGACATCGTCCTCCACAGGGGCTACAGTTCTTGATTGGCTCGCAGTCACGAGCAGTTCCTCTGCTTCCTCCTCTTCAAACGGCGCATCTCCCCTGGTAGCTCGGCTGAACTCTGCAGTCGATCGCTCTACCCCTGTAAGCGCGGCACCGTTTGTGACTTCCTGGCAGACTGGGGCCTAGCCTCACATATTCGTCGGAAAGATAGTCTGATGTTACACCCATTCCTCGCTTCACAATTTGACAGCGCCCAAAACGGCACGCTCCCGGAGCCAACTGTTTGAGACTTCGACTAAGCTCTCACCTTGCGCAGCTGCATGCGTTGCTGCTCAGGATCTCCCTGTTTATTCCACGTGGGTTTTGTCTCATTCCTAAGTCGCCTATTTCTACGCTTTCGTATATATACTCTCGCCTGCACTATGCCCTCAACTTGCGCGCACACTACCTCACTACCTATCACGGCTTCATTGACACATCTTTGAAGCTTGACGCTCCCTATCTCATCAATACTGTTTTCGACATTTGCTCCTTCCTCTCTCGCTTAGCCTCCTCCACGAGCAATCTACTCTGCATTAGACGACATGGGTGGTAACACGGAATATATAGCGGGCCACGGCTACCTTTCTCTCGGCCAAGCAGTCCACGTTGCTCAGAACAGCGAAGGTGGTGTTGACCAACACATTGCACAATTCCTCGAGAAACGTTTAGCCGAAGTCTGGTCAAAACTTAACGTTCAGCCTCAAACATACATTCTACCGTCGGACGAGTTTGCTCTGATGAACTATTACCGCACCAGATTCGGAGACAACGAAATCGTCCGGAACGCCACAAAAAGGTTCTGGGACAACCACAAGGGGTATCAATAGCCAAACCTTGCGCATGTTGGGATTTATAGGTACATTCTAGCTTCTCATTTCTGGAAGTTGGCGTGCTGACTTCAACTAGACGGCAACCACACATCGAAACCTGCTTTCTTCTTTGGCGTTCAACGGAGTCTGCAAAGACTTGGGACCTATCGCACGATACCTCTGACAACGGAGTTTACGGCGTTTTGCGCAGTAGTAAATCGCTACTGGTCGGGTATGATGTATTTTCAAGAGCAGAGGAGCAACGCTATGCCTGCATGGCGTAACGAGGTTTTATCAAAAGTGGAAATGCTGAAAGCATCTACAGCGGCGGTAGTCAGCAATGGGCCGTTTCGTCCGGTTTCTCTTTTTCTAATGCTAATGACGCTATCTCAATCAACTCTCGCTTTTCTCACGACGCCGGCGCAATCACTGAGCAGCCGTGCCACGAACGATTCGTCTCCGCTCCAGTGCCTACAAGTCGCACCGCCCATCCGCAGTCCATCTGGGGGATGTCAGCAGATGCTGATGGTGCATACATTCGCATATTCATACGGGCAGCCCTTCGTAGGCAAGTGACAATCTACCCGTGCCCACAAGCAGCTTCAGATCCTATGGGCACGATGAAAGCACCTAGAACACTTCGCCGGAGTATCCTAGTGCTGACTATTCATAACAGGCGATTACATTCCACCGAACTGTGACTTCAACCGCGTGTCTTTCAACTTCACGGTCAGTTCCGCAGGGCGACAATTCGACAGGCTTGCTTTGATGTTCTTCGATGACACTGAGATCTTCCGGACCTCGACTGCCGAACCGACAGAGACTGGCATTGTATGGACCTACGAGAAGGACATGAGCAACTACCTCTCCCTCTTCCAAAAGCAGCAGAAGATTATCTTTGATCTGGGGAACATAATCGATGACACCTACACGGGCTTATGGTACACGACACTAACCGCGAATTTCTTCACCGCCGAGGACATGATACAGCCAGCAGATATGATCGTTCCGATTTCCGCCCGAAGATCCCTTGAGAACATGCCAAGCGGCTTTGTCGTCCCTGACACGAGTGCAGTCAACACCCTTGTACTGCCGCAAAACGCGAAGAAAGCGGTTTTCTCGATATCCTCATGTGGCCAAGCTGCCGAAGAATTCTGGTGGAGCAACGTACTGTCGTCTGACACGCATGCCTTTGGAAACGACACGACACTTTATGGTCACTCGCCTTTCAGAGAGCTCCAACTCTTCATCGACGGCTACATGGCTGGAGTCGCTTGGCCGTTCCCGGTCATCTTCACAGGAGGCGTTGTTCCTGGATTCTGGAGACCTATCGTCGGCATTGATGCCTTTGACTTGCGCGAAGACGAGATTGACATTACGCCATTCTTGCCCTTGTTCAGCGACGGCAAAAATCACACGTTTGAGATTCGTGTCGTTGGGATCGATGATAATGGCCACGGTAATGGGAACCTCACCAGCGCTATTGAGTCGAATTGGGTTGTCACTGGCAAGGTGTTCGTATGGCTCGACACCACTACCAATCGTACTACCGGCACTTTCCCACAGATTCGTGCTCCGGCACCTTCAATCAAATTGGCATCGACAACACAGCAGAGCGGCAACGGCACAGTCGATGCCTTGGATTATTCCATACAGGTTTCCCGCTATCTACACGTTGAGACTATCCTGAATACCCTCAGAGGACCCAAGGCGGTTACCTGGACACAAAATCTCACCTTTTCTAACTCTGGAACTCTCAGCAATCAGGGGAACGACCAGGTCATGCGACAATTGACTACAGGCACGTCTTCTACGTTCGCGGGATACTACAGGACCTTCGAGTACCCTCTCCAGGTCACCTCATTCTACAACGCCCCCGCAGTCGGCAACCTCACCATCAACGCGACGATGGGGCGAGGCAAGAACTTCCGGCAGAGCGGTGATCTAGCCTTCCCGAATGAGTGGAAGACTTTTGATTACTCTCGCCTACCCTCGACTATCTACGGCAACCGAACCTTCTTCGGCTCAGACACGAAAAACTGGCAGAATGGCACGGCAGCCTACGTCTCCGATCCCGTGCAGAAGAAGTCCTTCGGGTACGGCAGTACGGAACAGCAATATTCGCTCAGCGGGGTAAGCGCAAGGCCCGGGGCTGTGGTTCAATACGGCACGAAAGAGCTATACCGGAGACACATTGTCGTGGCCAACTATTCTATCATTTACGACGAGGAGAGTTTTGGTGACCAGGTGCGCGCCCAGCTCAAATACGATGCGCCCAGCCTGACGGTCAGTGCCGATGGGATGCATGAATTTGCGAAGAAGGGTGTTGGAGCAATGTTGGGAAGGGGTCCGGTGTAGGCGAAAAGAAAAAACGGAAGATGGGGAAAGTGGAGTGAGGGGTGCATTTGAGAAGAAAGTTTGCCAGTCCCTTGCTGTACGACAGTCGACGAGCAAGCGATGTGGCACTACAGACATGGGCATTTTGACAGCTGCTGTGGCATGGCTTGTGGAAGTTGGGGGACCGGTCAGGCGAAGGGTTGCGAAAGTCCGGCCACTGTTTTCTTCTCTTCAAGGTAATGGGTATTGCACTGCATTACTCTCCGTTATCGCACTACATATTTTCTTTTACATGATCAATTTCACGACATATGCGCTGCCAGTCCTCTTTTGGTACTTGTTAACGACTAGAGGTAGAACAACGTCTCACTGCTTGTTTCTCTCCTTCATATAAGCCTGCAAGGCGGAACAATCTCCTGATACAATGCGCTGTCGCGGAATATTCGACTTCTACTTCCCGGCAGCATGCCCGTCTCTGCCTTGCTCAGTCTTGATCATCGGCTTGGCCCCCGCGCCTTGTTCCACGGCATAAGGTTTCCAAATACCGCAAGCGATACTGCGGTCAACCATCTCCTGACCAAAACTTCGCTTACAGCAATTCAAGTTGTTGGTAGTCACTTGTTCATGCCGTCTGCCTCGCCCCACTTGATATTAGTCCCGGTATTCATCTACAAGCCGAATATCCCACGCCGATCCGGCATTGAGAACTAATACAGACTAGGCATCAGGGCCATTTTCCCTGTCCGCCACTTCGTTACTACCCGGCGCATCATATAGGGCACTTATATGGTATATGAAAGCCGACATGTGGAGCTAAGCCGCCAGTATCCGGTGAAGGCGGCACGGTGCCGCCCATACCGCAGATTTAATGACACCCTTGCTATACCTTGTCCAAAAGTTGGGCTGAAACTTGCTTTACAAAGACGGAGGATCAGCGAGCTTCGGAAGCTATATAAGCCAGAGCTATTGTGTTGGTATATGTCATGACTTTACATTCTTCAAACAGGAGTTTGTTGATAGCTCGCCCCCTTGATATATAGCGACAAATACAGACTTCCAGGGGCGGTGGATGGAAGAAAAGTTATCCCTTGGCATGTATTTCGTAGTAGTGTATAGCGCGCTAAAGTCACATTCTCGACCATTTAGCCGACCGACGGCATGTTCGTATTCCTTACGCGTGCCGTCTCCTTGAGCGGGAGATTCGCAGTCGATCTGTGCGTACGCTTGCGTTTTCCTCGTGGCAAGTCTGAAACGTGGGAGATGTGCGTCGCAAAGATAGTTTGCAGTGGGGCTTGCCAGAACGACTCGTGGAGTCAGCCTTCGTTTTCAAGTTCCATCATAGCTGCCCAACGTCCCAGCTGCACGAATTCGAGTTTTCGTTTCCGGGAGCACACTGCAGGGCTTTGTATTGTCGACCCCTGACGCAGATGCGCCGGTGATGAAAATTACGTTGCTTTGTGAGGCTCATTGGCTAGTGGATGCAAGGCCCGATGCTAAGGTGGGCAAGCCCTTCATTTCTTCAGGTACTCTTCAACCGTGGCGCATGCTTCCCTGTGTTACTGTCTTATACACCTAGTAAGCCGCGAGTCATTATAGTCGATACAAGATACCCCACCAACACCTCTGTTTCGTATCCCGCTTGCTGATCGCCGTCGGGTGGGGATGCGGGTCCAGCCACAGCGCAAAGTTTGTTCGTATATCGAAATGAAAGTTCATATATTATGGCTAAGGTAATCATTGATGTGTAACATCAAGATAGTGTGCTTCCTGCGACTGACAGGCTGGGATGGGCTCTTCGGTTACGTTGTGTGACTACATATGGTGGGGAAAGGGTGGTTCAGTGGTGTTGATGTCTATGCTGTAACTAAGAGCGGCTTGCTGCCGCTTCACGGGAGGCTAGGTGCTGCTCCGCCAATGAAGATGTTGAGCCAGGGTGAACTGATAGGCGTGTCGCGGCATGTGGAGATGAATGGGCGTGTGGTTTGGAAGCCGTAAACCCCCGGGTCACAAAATAAGTGGTGATACCTACATGTCACAGCCGTTATGGGAGTAGACTTGAACGCTACTAACTCGAGCGAGACACTTCCGTACCCCCATGCTGTATTGTCGCATTCCTTGCTGCAGCAACGCCATCAAGCCACGCCCGTCGACAAGCATATGCGAGTTACTCTTTAGCCTATCACCCGTTCGTCCTATGCAGCACTGAACACTAGCTGCTGTCTATCGGTGGAAGAATCCATACGAACATGTACAGCGTATCCAAAGAGGCAATCCCGAAAATTTGTCTGGGGTGCTGATCAATTTTCCATCAAGTGAAAATGACAGGGCGATAGGGCAGGTGTTAGAAAACGTCGGACTTTGGTGCTGACAGAAAACTAGGTGCAGTCGGAGAATCAGTGAGTTGAGTCTGAATTGTGAAAATGGTGCTTTCACGTAGGCTGTGAGTTGCGGAGGTATATGTGGGCCAGTAGGGAAAGTACCAGGGCTAGGTACTGGAAGCGACAAGTTCTTCCAGATCGCACCCCCACGCAGGTCCTGTTCTTGAATAGACCCGCTGCTGAGTTCGAGACACGGTTAAAGGAAGACGTGCAGCTCATCATGGCATACTGCTCTGGTTCTACCGGATACTTGCTCAGGCTGAAACGCCGACGATATAGGAAGCGACTAATGAGAATGTTGAGTTATATCGAGTAGCAGACGTGGGGAGCTTCGTAGGGGGTTCTTTGCGATACACAGGTCAGTCGATGGGTAGGTGTTTGTACCGGTTATTTGTGCCTCACGCCACATGAGTCTTTTCTGCTGATTTGCGAAGGTTAGAATCGATGAGATTGAACTCTCGCCGACCACAGACGGTTTCATCTCTTATATTTCAAAATCATTGCGACGACTTACTTCATTATTGCGGATAGGAAAACCTCGCTTAGCTACCACGTGCAAGACGGTCCGCGGGGCCCACAGGGTCCATCGGCAACGTTAACCGCACGTCATCTGCCAAGCTCTTGTTCGAGATCACTTCAACTCATCAAGTCTCCTGAACAGCATCCTGGGTAAGGCTCCTTTGTGAACCGATGGCTTCTAGGAAAATATCACGAAATAATGGGACATGGCGCGAATCGACGGAGACCGAGGGCTGGTTGGGGGCTGATTGGGGGCGTAGTGTCGCGTGCCTGTGACTCGTCGACTTTCATTAGCGCCTTCCTTATTCACGCATGGCGCCTTTGACTTACCAAGCCACCAACTTTATTCGCCTCTCATCATGTCTTCACGTCCTTATCACAAACTTTCGAACCTTCGCTAGGATCGTTTCTTGAAGCGCTATGACTCTACCGGCGCTTTCAAAAGCCATCGAAGACAATGATAAATATACACAGCAGCTCAGCGAGCGTGAGCTTCTAGTTGCACCTTTCCTCAAACCCTCGAATAAGCCCGAGGATGCGCTAAGAGTCCATCGCGGGGCTATTCGTGAGCCTTCCCCAGATCCCTCCCTCATATCGATAGACGACTCAAACAATATACGACTTGGTCACGACCCAGATTATGTGCCTTCCCAACTTGAGTCTAGACATGCTTCACGTTCGCCAGCTCCTGCAAAGTCTTTCAAGGGTAGATTGCAAGTATCCTGGAAAGTGAACAAGGGTTTAGTTCTCGTTCTTATATCACAGCTGTTCGGCACTCTGATGAATGTCACGACTCGAATGTTGGAGATGGAAGGCAACAATGGTAAGAGCCGATCTGGGACGAAATGATCTCAGACGAACTAACGAATCAACAGGCAAAGGATATCACCCATTCCAGATTCTGTTTGCCAGAATGGGTATTACTGTTCTGTGCGCATCGTTATACATGTGGTATAAAAAGACGGAGCACTTCCCATTTGGCATGAGGGAAGTACGCCCACTTCTAATAGCTCGAGGCTTGTCTGGCTTCTTTGGCGTTTTCGGGATGTATTGTAAGTTCTCTACACTAGATCATACGTGGGTGCAGTAACTTATCCAAGCTTATCGGATGCTGGGTTCGTCTTGACCATGCTTGCCACCTTACTGCAGTCTGCACATACGAGTGGACATGTTAGGGGTTTGCAACAAGTCTCTCCAGGTACTATTGAAATCGCTGCCAGGCTAGTACCTTGTTGTTCCTAATACCCTGTGATGTTCGCTCGTATGCTATAGACCGCAGGCGTAGCCTGCTGGGACCCACGATAGTTCCCATGAACCCCTATTCCAAGTCGTGATGCTGACTCTTTGTAGACTCCCTGTTGTACCTTCCTCTCGCCGATGCCACCGTTATCACCTTCCTAGCACCCAGCCTCGCGTGTTGGGCCTGCTCCTTTCTCATCAACGAACCGTTTACCCGGACGGAGCAGGTGGCTGCATACGTTTCCCTCTTCGGAGTCGTCCTAATTGCAAGACCTGTCTCACTCTTCGCTGCTCTCGGGCACTCCGACGGGTCGGTTCCTCCTGCTAGTGGCGATTCAAATTTGGTCCCATCGAACATAACAGCCCCGTCCCCGGATCGCCTTGCGGCCGACTACGATTCCGTAACGCCAACACAGCGCGCTACCGCCGTAGGAATAGCAATGCTGGGCGTACTGGGAGCAGCAGGTGCTTATACGACACTCCGTTGGATCGGCAAGCGAGCGCATCCTTTGGTCTCGGTCAACTACTTTGCAACCTGGTGTACGATTGTCAGTGTTGTAGCAATGTCGACCATACCTGACGTGGGCTTCCTGCTTCCTACGTACTTTAAAGACTGGTGTTACTTGATATTCCTGGGTATATGTGGCTTCGTCATGGTAGGTCCTTTTGCGTACGATGCATAAAGTGCTTTGGCTAATACCACCCTAGCAATTCCTTCTTGCTGCTGGCCTGCAGTACGAGAAGTCGTCGCGCGCCACGAACATGGTGTACATGCAGATGCTATTCGCGCTCACCTTCGACAAGCTTGTCTGGGGAACGACACCTGGTTTATTATCCATCATTGGTTCATCGCTGATTTTGGGGTCGGCAATTTATGTCGCGATGAACAAAGAGGATCCAAATAACAAAGTCGAGCCTACGGAGAGAGGAGATGGAGAAGAAGAAAGAGGTCTAATGTCCCCCATGGCCGACGGCGAACAAAGGGAAGACGACCAAGTAGACATACCGATGAGGCCATTGAGATGATATGTCACCAAGCATTTTGAGCTGGCGTTCTGTTAACAGACTGAATTGACGCACTTCCGGGCATCTTACCAGACGAATTTGCACGATAATATATAGAAGTAACAATAGACATTATGCAAACATGAGAGACTTGAAGTCTGGAGCCTTCACCCATGTATACACGTTCTTAGTGTTTGCGGTGACCTGCCGGTCGGAAGTCGATGACAAGGCAACCTACATGAGATGTGTCCGATGCCGGTCTCTACCCCACCTTGGCTCCACACATGCAGGCAAAATTTGACCGCCGATCCCACCAACACACTCAGCTTGGTCCGCCAACCTAGACTCAAATCATATTTTTCATGATGATATATTATTAATCATTTGGAATTCTTCCATTCAAACCGTGTTACAAGCCACGAGCATCAACAGCTCAATCCTCCGTGGCGCAATTGGCTAGCGCGTTCGACTGTTATCACACGCAGTTTATCGAGAGGTTGGAAGTTCGAGCCTTCCCGGGGGAGTTCTTTTTGCAGCTCAATATATTTAATAATCCATAGATTACTCTTTTTGCCTCTGCCTTCACTACCTAGCCACGCTATAGGCTACTCCTACCTACGTTTGATTTCTTCTACGTGCAAGTTCGTGCGGTACCTAACTAACAGCTGCTATGTTGCTTAACTTTACTTAGTGCGTAATTCGCTTCGAAGGGCGAGTAAGACAACATTTGTCACCTCTAAGATGTGAAAATTCTCTAGAGAAGGACTCTATAAGACGGAAGAAGCGCGCTTCGGACTGAAGAGGAAGAATTAAGACGGCCGAGATAGAGTTAACTGTATGGAGACCAGATTAATCGAACCAAGCCTCCCCCCCGCATGCGTATTGACTTGATTGGCTGGCAAAATTCGCCTTCTATCCTTGTGATGCATATGCATCCTGAGAGTCTAACATGCGCCATAACTTTGCGTTTCCGTGACCCTGTTTGTTTCCCTCATACGTGCTCTTCATCAAGATGCCAATTCTCCCGCAAGCTGCTCGAAACATGGGCTCTTTGGCTGTTGGTCCAAAGAAAAGGCCAGGCTCATGATGCTCAGCATCCGCCATTCCGGAATCGACAACACGGTGGAGTATCAAACGGTCGCCATTGGGTAGTATACACCACGCATCGCCGAGTGCATGCTGGATGGCAAGAACATGGTCCAGGGTGGCTTTGCTAAAGTCGATAAAGCGGTCCTGCTTGGTGATCTTCGGCGCGTAATGTATCGGTCCCTTCGAACTGGCGTACCATGCTGCATTCTCGAGTGGAGGCACGAATTTTCGCGACTTCAGTACTTCCACGAGCATATCTGCGCCTTCCTTGGCCAGTTGTTGCTCCAGTTGTGATGCCGTGATGCTGCGAGGGATCGCGATGCCTGGTGCGGGTGTCTGAGCGAGAATAGTGCCCCGGTCGAACTTGTTCGGATGCAGCGTCTGGATGGAAACGCCAGTGTATTCCCTCGTCTTTAGTATAGCATGTTCAATCGGGGCGGGGCCGCGCAGGTCGGGAAGGAGCGAGGGGTGCACGTTGAGACCGCCGTACTTTGCATGGTCCAGAATTCGCGGCGGGACGAGGAGGCCGAACGATACAGCGATGACGAGATTGATTGAGACTGGCGGTATCCAGTCTGTGAAGGTATCGATCGCGTGAGTGGGTAGCTTGAGCTCTTCCGCGGCTACTTGCTTGATGGGTACTGTAGCTGGTCAATTGACGCCCACAAGCGACTCAAGATGCGTACCTGCATTCTCTCAATGTCTTCAGCCCCCGCCCAGTAGGCTTCGCTGGTCGGTGGACGACATCAATGCTGTCTATGAGTGTTGGCGCATCACGCCTCGCTTCGACCAAGGCGCGCAACGACGCAATGCTGAAGCCGTCGGAACCGCAGAACAGTATTTGCAGGGGCTTTGAAGCACGAGGCGAAGCTATCATAGAGCTGCATCGGCGGTAGGGTGAAAGCATGGTTTGTGGTTGGACAAAACGTCCGGAGTTGTGTGCCGGATGCTGCTTCTAAAACGCCCTTCGCGGGGCACCTTTACCCACGACATGCACTATTGACCGCCATATCGCGATTTTCTGCAATTACCGGTCATGGCCTTCCAACAGTCGCAGCTGCGAGCGCCTGTTGTTGTCGCTGGTCGGTAGCCTACTCTCAGCACCTCCGTGTTGTCTCCGCAAGCGTGACGCCATACTTCGAAGCGCTTGCGACCGGTTCTCCGAAGCATGCACGGATGTCGTCTACTGCCATTCCCAAGGTCGTGCCGGCGCAACTGTCCTTTCTCGCCATATACAGCCCCTCGCTCGGCATATCAGACGACACCTTCGCCCAGCAGATCGTCTTCTACTACTCCAGGGCCGCCAAGACGCGCTCGAAGCTGAAAGACTACAATTCGCAAAGAGTGCAAGAGTTGCGCGAGCAGGAGAATGAGAAGCTGAGGCAGGTCGGGCTGGCCCAGGGCATGGTAGGCTTTGCAAAGTACGGCGCAAGCATGGTGCGGCCTTTCTATAGCCCGAGAAGCTGACAGTGGACAGGAGCTTTTCCAATGGCGAAGCGGTTGACTCTGTCGAAACGCAAAAGTCGCGCATTGTGCTCCACGAGCTTGAAAACGGGTGGTGGATACTCGCCGTAGGCCTTCTCTATATACACCAAAAGCTGCTCCAACTGACCCTGCGGCAGTCCATCGATCTCACCCAGCTGCCGGCCGCTGCGAGTCTTACGCGAACCGACTCGAGCACGAGCGTCAAAGAACCTGCAATCGAATACTCGGCCCGCGAAGTCAGTCCGCCTGCGCTCCTCATCCAGCAGCTCGTACGCGCCCAGTCCGTCTTCCTGCTCCACCATGGCTCGACCCTCGAGGCTATGTTCCCCAAGCACGGCCGTACAAAGTTCTGCAGCATCTTAGACAAGTATTGGTCCCGATACGCGACAAGCTGGGATGTACTGCTCCACGGGAGCCCTGCCGTCGACATATATGGCGGCATGAAGCTAGCAGCAGGTGGGGAGCTAGGCATGGGCGTTGGAGAAGAGGAGTGGGGCAGCAGCGAGCGCGACGTTCTGGAGGACTTTGCGCGCAGGACCGAAGGACTGATTGACGTCATGGTCTCTCGCTTTGGCGAGGCATCACCTCTGCAGCAAGCCAAGTTCTCGACAGACCCGAAAACACTGGAACTATCTGAAACAGAGCCCTGGATCGGAAGCGGGCAGAATGTCCATGCCGCAGATGGTGTTGTCTTTTCGGGCTTGGGAGCAGTGAGTCGAAAGTCGCTCCGAGACGTGTCGCATTGGGTCGAGTCCATCTACTACCATGGAGAAAACGCGTACGGCGTGCGAGACAACCCTACTTCCGACCGGAGAAAACGGCGCAGAAGAAATCTCAAACTCGAACCTGTGGCAGAGGACTCATCACCAGAAGCGCCCTATCCCTCCCAAGACGGTGGCCCGCGCCCCGCAACGTCGATCTCAGGCTCAGAGCTACCCCCGGGCATCCCGCCTCCCATCGTTAAAGCAGCAGAAAGATCCCTCGAGAAAGCTGCAGCGGCTGTCGAAAACGCGCATGCTCGTGTTGGAAGCTCTTCAGCACCGGAATCCAAGCCAATGCTGGCATCTCTGGGTGACACCGAGACGTGGATGAAGGTCGTGACGCTTGGATATGGCACAGCATGGGGCGGCAAGAAGACCTCCGAAGAAGCTCAGCCTGCTGCTGCAGCACCTGTGCCAGTACCCCCACGCCAACGCTCACCTTCACCAGAAGCTATGCGCTATGTCGAACCAGCACCGGACGTGGACCTCGCGCAAGAGAAGCTCAAGCTCCAAATACGACTAGAGAATGACGGCTACTTCCTAGTGGGACTGAAAGGCGACATGCAGGGCCTGGATGATGATGATAACGACGAGGGCAACTGGAACAACCGAATATCACTGCGGACCATACACGCCGAAGTCGATCGCAAGATCAACTCTCAAATGTCACCCGATGTCGATTCGGATGATACGCCACAACATCAGAACGATATAAGCTTGATGTCTACGCCAGCGAGGAAATTAACCGGGTTACGACCTGTTGTATATGTGGTAAGTTGATCTATCCACCCCGCCACGATGTGTGCTAATAATCGCTCATCTAGCACCGTCCGTTCATCTACATGTTCTTATTCGAGCATCGAACCCACTCGTTGAGCAACTCTTCCTTCTACCGCGACATACACACCTTCTTCTCCCCCCTCCACCGCTCCCTCGAAAAAAGCACGTCACCAGACAAGGTCGCCGCCCGCCTTACCGCTGCTTCAAATCCCTACACTACATTGTCTTCGACGGGCGCTTCAGCACCAAATACACAGCCTATATACGACCTCGTCTTCGATCCCCGCACATACACAATCCACTCCAGCCTCCCCAACATCCCCGACCCGGGCACCCTCACTGCCCAAGGCCTAAGCAGTGCCAGCACTAGTACTGGTTTAAGCTGGAGCCGTGTCGAAGCCCTAAACGTGCACTCGCAAATCCTAGCAACAGTCTCCAGCACGCGTCGCAATTTGGCCGAAATCGAACGCACAGCCAAAACTAGTCGCGGCTGGTGGCTCGTATGGATGCGGCTCCCGCCCTCGCTTGTCAGCGACGAGGCGGTGCGGTCCCAGAAATCGAGCCTTGACCAGAGTTCGATGCTGTTTAATACTGATGAACTGCGGGAAGCTTTTCTGGTTCGCCGCGCGAGTGATGCTACAATATCGTCGTCGTCGTCGGCGCAGAGCTTGGGTAGTGGGGGTTTTGCGAGTGGCATGTGGAGTGGGCTTGGGATGGGGGGCGGACAGAGTCAGAGGGAGAGGATGGGGGGTAAGGCTGCGGGGTGGGGTCCGAAGGGGTTGTCGGAGGGGATTGGGATTGATGCGAGGAGGTATGTTGAGGAGTTGTTGAGTTTGAATCGGTGATTTTTTGGGATTTTTTTGGCAGGTCTAGGTTGAGATGAAATGGAGAAGAAAAAGGACTGTGTCATACTGTTGCAGGATGGAAGGACGATAATTATCTGCTTTTTTGCGTCGGTCGATAATCAAGCTTCTCTTTTTTTCTTCTTTAAACGAGCAGCGCATGCAGTAGCTTATTGTTGCGTTCTTCCCTTTGCTTTTCGTTTTCACCAGGCAACTTTACTCGGGAAAAGGGCATGAGACACGACATAACGAGAGGAAAGATTTGAAACACAAGATGGGGAGGAGCAGCTATTCATTGCTACGATCAAGATGGCTCCCGAAAAACCGCTAACAAGAACAGCTAAACTACCCGTTAAATGGGCGTAATACAATTCAGCTATAGCTAATCCTCACATGCTATATGATAACCAATGCCTATCTACCCGAAGAAAGCCTTCTCACGCTCGAAATGCTCCCAAAGACGCACGTATCTACCAGAAGCAAACACTATCAAACGCCCTGTCATTGTTAACCCAGCTTCACGGGTTCGAGGGGGGGGGGGGGGAGGGGGTAGCTTGGATGGCCTTTCAGTCGAACTGGCATCCGATTTTCGCCCGTTTTCTCTCTTCCATCGTGATTGCGAAAAGCGTGCGTTTTGTCGATCAAGAGCGACTGAGGCCCACGTTCTAGGTGGTGTCCATCGGCTCCACTACCGTAGCGTTGCGCTCCGCCATCTTCTGGGCCAGGAGGTTGGCTTTCCAGTTTTGGATCTCCTCCTTGAGCGCATCATTGGGGATGACGTCTTCGATCTTCAGAGGTGTGCGGTTGAAGGGGTCGTGCGGGTCGCTGAGGAGATGCGACTGGATGGTGCTGCGGTCGACGATTTGCTTGCTGATGGGCAAGGTAACAGGGTCCTCCATGAGGGTAGCCATGAGCGGATCCTCGTACGCCTCGGGAATCTCACCCAGATCCGCCTCCTCCATATCGGCCTGATGTTTGGCCGTCTTGATGCGCTCAGCCATGTACTGCCACTGTTCCATCTGCTCGGGTGTCTTTAGCTTGAAGCGCTCCAGGATCTTGTATGCTTCGTCCCAATACTCTGGCCGGTACGAGCGTCCGTCCGTGGCTACAGAGTCGATGAACGACTGCTTGCCCTGCAAGTTGAGGTACACGTCTGTGACCTCAGCAATCATGTTCCGCGGGTTCCAGCCATAGTCTTCCGGGTTTTCGATCTTTAAGTTCGACTTCTTGGGACCCACAAGAGCCTCCAGGTTGTAGTCTAACATGTGCGCCAATCGGACAACGACTTCTTTCTTCGTGAAAGAGTCCGCGAGCGCCTCAGTGAAGAGCTTCAACATGGCGACCGTCTCGTTGGTCAGTTGCATGTAGCTCTTGGCCTTGCCTTGGGCTGCTGATAACTTCTCTTCTTGCACTTGCCGCTCGGTCTGCGCCATGTCGGCTGGTGCGTTTTTCAGTGCCCGTGACACCTCGTGGATTTCCTTGAAAGCGGTAAAGGACTCGTCCAACACAAATGTGACATCGTTGAGGAGCAAGTTGACAAACTGTACGAAGAATTCGAGATTGACCCTAGTGGCTGTCAGTAACTCACATATCTGGTAGCATACAACGGCTTCGCAAGAATCAAGAAAGCGTCAGAGAAGAGGCGATGCAGGCCTGAAGCACCTCGCTGCTTGCTGGTCGCTTGATGGTCTTGATATCCAGCGTATGTGGCAGGTAAGTATGTGTGCTGGGGAAATACGTACCGTGCCTCGGTTGCCAGGTTGTCGCGATAGACCGTGTTCGGCCAGATACACTTGATGACCTGGAAGATCTCGTACCGGATGTTGAACTTGTCATAGAACTGTGTGTGTGTGCCCGTGCTCTCGCACTCGATGTAGAACTTCATGAGAGCGTGTAGCAGATGTTGCATCGCAAAGTCATGTGCGAAGAGAGTGTCGCCGAGCACACCTTTGGGCCTGCCATGGATCGGCCATACACCATGAAAGAGGATTGTGACCAGGCCAGACTTCAGATACGGGTTCTTGATGTACTCTGAACTCCGCAAGAAGGCGATGCAGATTTTTACCAGCTCTTCGCACTGAGTAGACGTGACGATGTGCGGCATCTCGCGAGTAATGAACTTGAAGTTCCCAACGATATCCTCGACGAAGTATTCAGGGAGACACCTGAACTCTACGGGTTGCTCTTCGGGCAAAGGCAAATGTAGTTCCTTTTTGGGAAACGAAGTTCCCGGGGAGGCAAGCCTTAACAACCAGACGATGACATATCGCATCAGCTGCATAGACCGAGCTTGTGTAGTCTCGTCAAGCAGAACGGCCCGAATAGCTAAAATGCTGCATTTGGCCTTCGCGATCTCGTCTTTGACTTTCTTGATGTGATTATCGAAGACTTGTAACTGCGCCTGGCTTGTCATGTACCTGTGTCGCTCCGGTTCCAATTTAACCAGCTCCTTCTCGAGATATTTCACGTCTTTTTGCAGCGAGGTCAGTTTGGTGTTAGCAGCCTCGAGGCCGTAATGGTGGGCAGCCACCGTCAGGAAGAAGACCTCGCTGATGAAGTTATTGGCCCCTGAAGCCTTGTTGCTGTAGAATTCGTCGGATGTTTTCTGATCGGCATTGATCTTGGTTTCGTCTTGGATATCGACGCGTGGAGACCGCCGCAGGTACTCAATCTCGATTCGATCAATCTTGGAAAATGTCGCGTCCATAAAGGGCTCGCAGAGACGATCCAGGATGACGGTGACATTGACCATGAAACCGTCAGATGAGACATGCTTACGGTCCACTTGCATAGCGCGTCTCTTGTGATTCTTGTTGACTGTTAACGCGAACCAATCCAGGATCCTATCCCGAGACTCCTTGTTCTTGATGAAGGTGTTCGCGATGTCAAGCAGTTCCTCCTGGTGGGTTTGTAGAGTCATGCGGACAGCGCGCTGTGCGTTCGCGATAAGCCCCTTTTCGATGGCTGCAGAGCCAGAGAAGTAGTTCAATGCGACATCGGCCTGCATCGGAGACAGGCGGAAAAAGGGCCCCAGAAAGGTATGCGTCTCGATATGTTGGGCTTCGATGTCAGCTGGCAAGAAGGTCTCTGACTGGGCCATGGCAGCCACGAGCGGCGGGAATCGGATGAAAACGCGCAAAACCAACATATATGGCCTATAATCGCCGTTCATCGAGACGCTGGCTAATCTCCGACTCACATCCTCCATGGCACCCACCAGCGCTTCCCTAATGGTGTCGTCTTCGGCTATGCGTTGACTCGCTTCGGTGAGGAAATCGTAGCAGATGCCGCGCTCATCGTCCGGACCCAGGAGTAAGCGATCAGCTAGTGCGTTCCCGGCCGGAGCTTCTTCGCCAAACATGTCCGGCATGGTGGCGGCGAACATGCAGTAGCTGAAGCACAGCCGCCGGGCCTCCTTGACGATGCCGTACTTCGGACCAGTCTTGTTGGGAATGCTTTTCAAGATCTTCGATACGCGCTTCCAGCAGCCCAGCAGATATTCCAATGCTGACCCCTGCGACTGACTCGATGCCGACTCCAACAGTACAGAGTCTAGCATGTCTGTGGTAAAGCGGAGCGGGCTGCCGTCATCCTCAAGATCGCCCTTGGCGCCCGAGACGAAGTAGAGCTTGTGGCCATGCGTATCTTGTGTGTGACTCTCGTCCATGGTTATCCGGAAGATGTTGCTGAGAGTGCGGTCTTCCCATGCCTCGATATTGACATCCTGCGCTGGCGTCGATGCGCCTGTACTCGATGGTTGTGCGGGCCGCGGCTTGATGGTAATTCGCGATTTGGAGGGGGTGTCAGTCTTCAAGCCTAGTTGCAAGAAGGGATTCGGGGTCTGTGGCGCCTGCACTTCGGGCTTCGGTGCCGGTGCTGGTATGGGTGCCTCTGTAGGCTTCGGTGACGAGCTACTGGGTAATGCGGCTTCTTTAGCTGCTGGAGAGGGCCGGGAAGCTCCGCTTGCAGGGCCGCCGAGCTTCGCAAGGCGCTTTGCACGGATCTGCGCGACATGCTCGTCAGCGGGTCTCTTTGGCGGGCGCGGTGGGCTCACTTTATCAGCGTCGGACACGGCGTCGGGCGCGACGTCGGGCATGGCGCTGTCTTGCTCCGGCGGGGGAGGCGGTGGTGGAGGTTGATCAGCCATGATAAGCGTGTGTGGTAGGAGGAGTGGAGTCGGGTGGACGAGCGATTTCCTAATGTATCACAAGTCGAATCTGGGGAAACAATAGTCAGCGAATCGCTCCAGGTACTGCTGTCCTTCAGCGGTTGGTCGTTTCTTACTCTAATATGTGTCCCCTCTATCCTGCAAGCTGAGGGGTAGAGTGGGAGAGCGGCTGATTAATGTATAAAAGAATGATGCAAGTTGAGTTGCAGTAGAAGAGGCGCGAACTGCGTCAGTGCTACCATGGAGCTTCTAGTGGCTGCCCCGCCACACTTCCCTGCAGCTCGCCTCGCCAACTCACGTGTATCTGCAAAGTCGATTGAGACGTCAAGCTTGGAAAGCAGCGGCAAGTGAGTGAATCAGCATCTAGTATTCGCGCTCTTCTCTTCACTTACCTTATGGGCGCATTCGAAACAAGAGAAGATATAGGTCGCATTCAAGATGCAGGTACCAATACAGGGTGCATGTTGCAACTTTTGGGTTAGAACACCTCGTTAGAGGCTATCCCCAACGAGCTAGGTAGTACCACAGGAATTAAATGTCACTTCATGTGGATGTTATAATGTTGGAAAGTTGCTCAAAAACATCTACCAAGACTGCTTGGACTTGCACAACTGCATGTAGACGTTGATAGGCCTGGCCATGTACTCCGGCCAAGTTACTTCATAAAACCACAGCCAAGGTGCAGCAATAATGTGTGGATGTACATGTCACTACACATGGAAGCGCAATACTATATAATTACTATCCACCAGAAAATGCATGTATTTATGCCATAGCAGACTATTTTGGCGGGTGCATGGACTGTTGGGGAAAGAGCAGGCGAGCTGTCACATCAAACCTGAAACCCTTGTTGCTCTGGCGCCGTCCGCCCCGGCTGTTCGCTCCCATGACGAGTGCTGCGTAGATAGGCTGAAGGGGCGGCTGCAGGTTCCAGATAGATGAACGTCTATACAGAGCTGCTAGCGTGAAGGACTGCCGTCAAACGGTCCTGGGGAAACAGTAATGCGGTCGCTGGAGGAGCAGAGGGCATGTGACGGGTGCGCGGCGTGCATGGGTTTACCGGTATCTTAGCTATCTTTGCCTCAGCGCTACCTGCCTAGCCGACTTCATCGCCCATTCTCCTCAAGCTCCTTACGCACCCTCCTCTCACAGCGACAAAACCGCTGACACGCCCGAACAAACACGCTTCTCCACAGTACGTATGCCTTCGTCGCTAGCACACCTGCTGTGATTACGCGGGCGCGCCTCAGCCACGACAGCTCAGCCGCGGGTGCAGCACGACCCCCGTTGCGGCCAGTGTGCCTAGCAACAGCCCTGGAGCCCGCTGCCTCCTCACCACACACTACTTCAACCACCCTTCCTCATCTCACCTGCTAACTCTGTGTCTCCCACACAGCTGCCTGACCTGTTCCGCCGCCCCAACTACCGCACAAATACACGGCACCATGGCCGAGATTCGACGAAAGCTCGTTATTGTCGGTGACGGCGCCTGTGGAAAGACCTGTCTGCTCATGTACGTCGCCGCTGCGCTACCCATCGCCGCCCGCCGCCCCCGTGTCTCTCTGCCGCTGCTAACCGTGTTGTTCCAGCGTCTTCTCCAAGGGCACCTTCCCCGAGGTCAGTAACAGCCGCGCTCCTCGCCTGCACATCCCTGAGCTGCGTCAGCCGGGCCTCCGCGTCTCCATCGCAGCCATGATGCACACCACGCACCCACGCCCGAGATGACGCACACACTAACGTCCGCGCGTACAGGTCTATGTGCCCACCGTTTTCGAGAACTATGTCGCCGACGTCGAGGTCGACGGCAAACACGTGGAGCTCGCCCTCTGGGATACCGCTGGCCAGGAGGATTACGATCGTCTCCGTCCGCTCTCGTACCCTGATTCGCACGTTATCCTGATCTGTTTCGCCATCGACTCGCCCGATTCGCTCGACAATGTCCAGGAGAAGGTACGATACATGCGTCCCGAGGTTATGCATGCGTGACTGACAACACCCACAGTGGATCTCCGAGGTGCTGCATTTCTGCCAGGGCCTGCCCATTATCCTCGTTGGCTGCAAGAAGGATCTGCGCTTCGACCAGAAGACGATTGAGGAGCTGCATAAGACCTCGCAGAAGCCTGTTACACCCGAGCAGGTCAGTACTTGTATCACCCATTGTAACCAGCCGCGACTAACACCGCCCAGGCTGAGGATGTGCGCAAGAAGATCGGAGCCCAGAAGTACCTCGAGTGCTCCGCCAAGACGAACGAGGGCGTCCGAGAAGTATTTGAGCACGCTACACGGGCTGCCCTGCTCACCCGGAAAGAGAAGAAGTCGAAGAAGTGCCTGATCTTGTAAGCGCGGCCAGGATTCTGTGATGATACAGGTGGAGCCGCTGCAGCCGCGCCATGTTGAACCTGGACAAGAACAACACTGTGGCGGCCTTTCGGGTGTAATAGTCGTCTATCTGAGAAGGGGCTAAGATCTCAATGGCCGGTTGGGGGGGATACAAGACGAGTCGACCTCTTCCGGCATGGTTGCAGCCTTCTTCCTTCCCAAACGGCACCTATACGAGGCGTTACTGCGTGCTGGATCTTTTGTGTGTGTTTGGCAGTAAATCATCTTGGGGTAGTCCATGATGGGGGTTATCTTCTCTGAAGCGTGTGGATCGAGATTGTGAGCAATGGTAGGATCTTTCTAATAATGTGCTTGTTTTGCTCGCGTGTCACAGGCAGCTTCCTTTTACGCTCCATATCCAATCGCTGAGCATTGTCGGTTACCTCTATTTGCTTCTAAAAACTTGTTTTCCTTGGGGGATTAACACGATGCATGCGTGCTTGCTTCACCATACATCCCAGCCTGATTGATACGTAACGAACTGACATGGCTGGGTATTGCTAACATGAACAACGCCCTGCTGCACTATCGAGCAGGACAAGATATCAGACACCACAGCTAGTTAAAACAAACCTCATCACATTTTCCTTATCTTACCCAAGCTACGCCCCTGACTCAGATGTACACACACACACTAAAGCACCATGTATGCACATGCACGAGCACGAGCAGTCACGCATCGGGTCCGCACATCCGGTCTTCCGCCCCCCGCTTTATGCATGTTGCTCACGCACTCACTCACCAGTAAGATAAGTGGGGTCATTTCAAGTCACCTTAGGCCACCAACACTTGGTGTCAAGACGGAGAGTAAGGTGACGGCTTGTGCGTTTTGCTGTACTATGTTATGCTATGTTTTTTCGAAGAAAGCAACATCCAGTATCAACCATGGGGATATGCTGTAAAAAGACTCCGCTACCCATGCTATGCAAACACCATGCCATGCCATGCCATGCCAGAACCTGAAAACGCATGTGCTTAGAAGAGACGTGAAACATACATGTTGTACAGAACAAGACTACACCCTAGATGAACATGCCTAGATGAACATGGAAAGCGTGGCAAACGCTACCAGGAACGCGAGAAGAGGAGCCGAAGTCTTACCTTCAGCACCTCCTTGCTGACCCTGCGTTTGAGTCTCAGCTGCGGATGCAGGACCTGCACTTCCAGATGCTGAAGACAATGTCTTTGAAGCCGACGCAGAGAAAGCGCCTGCGGAAGTCATGTCAGAGCCTGCCATCGTCGCCGTCGAGGGACCACTACCGGGGGTAAATGAGCGTGTAGACTCACCACTCGCCGTCGCACTCGTGCTCGACTCCATTACCTCCTCTCGACCCTTGACGCCAAGCCCAACCCTACTACCATCAAAGTCAAACACGCTGTACACGTTTTTGAGAAACACGTCGCCGACCAGCCACTGTGTAGCACTGAAAGTCTGCCGTCCAACAATATTGCTCCGACACAATCCGCCATCGACTTTCCCGCCTCGCCAGTCCGCCGTGGAGATGTTGTAGGCGTGGTTGTTGAAGGTGAACTGGACAATGGAAGGGGTGTCGCAGGGAACGAAGAAGGTCTCGCCATCCTGCTTAAAGCCGAGGATTTGTTTGTGGATAGCCTCTGCATCTGGTTGCGGCATCAAAATGTAACTCGTTCCTGTGTCGATGATGGCTGTTCGCCCGGTTAGTCCAACGGGTTTGCCGTCTACGCCTGCGTCTTCGATGGGGATTTCCCAGAAGCCAGACGAGTTTTCTACGCATGGGATGTAGTTTAGGTCGCCGGTGAAACGGTCTTTGTTCACTTCGCCGAGATTGAGTTCGCCGTCTAGAAGACCGTCTTGACTTCTGCTTAGATGTATGCCGTAAAGCTTTGCGGAGATTAGGTGGTTGGTGGATAGCACGTCCATGATCTGCGGTGCGGCGATTGAGCCTTGGGCGCCGGAGCCGCGTCCTATGCCGAGGATGCCATCCATGGGGTAAGAGCGGAACTCATCGGAGACATTTGTAGCGAGGCCAAATGTGAGGGTGGAAGAAAGCGAGCCGACGTGTAGGGTGTCCGTGGCGAGCGTGCCGCTAGAAGAGCCGGTGCCGTAGGTTACGCTGAAAGTTTTGGCGTCTGTCTAAGATGTTTGTTAGCATACCTATTCTGTTTTGTACTCCCCAGACCGCAACGAGGAGAGGAACCAAGGAACAACACACCTGCAGCGTGCTCGAGTCTCCCTTTCCGAATGTAGTATGCGTCTTGCACGCCTCGGTACTGCAATCCTGTCCCATAACCCACGTATTACTCGCAGCCGAGTCAAGCAGTAAGTGGTACTCCTCCTTGCTATCCCCAAACGTCACAGCGACCATGTAACTCAAGTCTCCGCCATCCTGATCGACCGCCACGCTGTTTTCTTGTTTCGGATCGTTCGAGTTGGCGATGTTGTATGCATTCTGTCGAGACCGAAGACCTGCAGGTATCCTCCGGAGAGGAAGCGTTACGGACAGCGCATTTGTGTCAACGTTCGAGAGCTGAGGTCTTCGCCGTGAATGCTCGGAGGATGTAGACGTGCGATCGTCGCCGTAGTGGTAAGGGTAAAATGCCGTGGCTGTGGGTAATATCGCTGCTGACAATGCGAGCCATCTCGGTAGAGAAGTATGCATTATAGTGCGCTTGTCGGTATCCAAAGGCTTATCCGACCGCAACCCCAATCTGTATCCTCTAGTCCTTCGTCCCTCGTCCTCTTAAATATATGTACTGTAGCAATCTTCGAAGAACCGCGTGCTAGCAATTCAAGGGCGCTGAGGCTTGATGCGTTCGCAATCCGTTTGGTTCGAGTTGGTCGAGGTCGAGGTCGGGACGGTAAAGACGCAAGTGGATTGCTAGAAACCGAAGCTCAACTCGCGGTAGAAATTAAACCAGAGCCAGTCACCAGAAGGGTATGCAGAGAAACGCAATATGCAAGTCACCCTTACTCAGGAGGAGAGGGAAAATGGGAGATCTACTACGGGATCGACCCTTCCTTAGCAACCGCAGCAACGCCCTGGTAATTACAAAAATATAGAAACAAGTGAATGAAGTAGGAAGAAATAATGAAGCGAGGCCATCATGGGTTCCATCCATAGCCTTTCATGCAAGCCTCAACGAAAAGTGACGTCTCGGCTTGAGTCGCGTACGATGTTGATCGGAGTTTGGTGTGGGGCTGACCCCTGGAGCTATTGCGTTCCACTATACGTTTGAAACCGCCATTGACAGCCAAGGAAGCCAATCAGTAGGGAGAACGAGCATTTTGCGCAATCTTGCCTGCTAGCATTTGCTCGTTCGAGAAATGAGTCTCTAATAGGCAAGTCTGACTTGGCTGGAGTGAGGACACCATTTGGCCGAGGCACACGATTGGCATACGCTCAGCTTAAAAGCGACGTATAGCGTTCATTTTGGTGGACACTCGATGCACAACGTGTGCGATGACCTTCAAGTTCCACTATCGCGACATGGTTCTAGATATCAGATTTTGGTCTCTCAACACTATCAGGTAGAGAATCTAGACATGCAGTATACGAGAAGGATAGGTCTGTTGTTACATTTTTGTCTACATAGGGAACTATCTAAGCCCGCCTGCGAGCTCTCCTTGAGCTACAGTAAAATCACAGACACAATATTAACTTGTAGTTTATCTATACCGTCTATCTATTACAATACACTCTCCCTTCTAAGTAAACTCCTTCTCCCTTTAACACGAACTCCTAATGTCTTTTTTAAGTAAGAGAGTAACCTGCACGACGCGCCGCCGCGTTTTCCTTTACCCTAAGTCGCGTGTAAAGTTACAATCCCAATCTTTAATAATCCCCTTATTAATACGTTTGTTACTCCTTAGCCTCCCTCCTACTATTACTTCTCTACCTTTCTATCCCTCATCCTCTAACTTCTCTCCTACTCCCGCATCTCGGCCTGTGTTTTTCTTTCGCCTGCCTCCCCGCCCCCGCATTAACTTCGCTATCGAAATATTGCACACTGCGCATATGCTTGCGACTGCTGGGAACGGAACTCGACAATTTTCTTCGACCCTCTTTTTTATCATCCTTTTTATCCTCGTTAGACTAATTCCACCGCCAAAATGAGGAGGGTTGAATGTAGTGGTAAGAGTTGGATATAACGCGGTGTGCTGGTGCCATGTATGTTGGTGAAATCAAGTGTTAGAGGATTTGTGATGCCATGGTTGGAACTTGCAGTAGCCGTAGGGTATTTTTTGGGTTGGAATAGCGGGCTGCCTTGTCGATTAGTTAGTCGTGTCGAAGTGTTGAAGGTAAGGTATGTAGTACGTAGGTAGAAAGTCCTGTTAGTAGGTAGGGAAATATGAAATGTATTGATAGGAGTTTAAAGTAAGAATCTGGTGTACGTTAAAGGGCGATTCATGCACAGGGATTCTTTTACCACGAAATTTGGGCGAGGGAACTCTGGTGCTACTACCTGCTCGTAGCATCACAGGCTTAAATGGTCTCTTGCAGTCGTATGGGTACAGTATATTACAAGTTTAATCGTGACAGCGACCTATGCCACCTTGTCTTCCTTTTCTCGCTTACCAAACGTATATGCCAGGCCGCACCCCACAACGTTGACTGCGCAGAGTGCTAGGGATCCTCCTCTTACTACGCCTCGGACGGTGAACTTGTTCTTGATCCCCTGGTAACATGTTAATCATCGTTAAACACCAAACCCAGCAAAAGAACCATCGGTCACAGAAGCTGGAGTAGGAAAATTGGATAACGTACCTGGCTTCGTCGCATAGCCATTAGCGCATATAGCCCACTCCACGCGGCGGTGATGCCAGCCGCATCGGTCTTGTAGTTGCTCAGGTTCAAATATGATGACAAGAGAAGGATGGGTGGGAACATCATGGGGAAGACCTGGAAAGGGCGAGCATGCTGGGATGTGATCAGAGTTGCCAGCAGTGTGGGAGGCACAGAGTTCTCTGTGTGACGTCAGTTGCGCTTTCTTCAATGGTATGGATGGATGTGTAAAGTGAGGCACGTGAGAGAGATATGGATCGGGAGGTGGATAATGAATGGTTGACGTACCTCCCCAGTTTCGTAGGGATTGAAGGACGGATTTTTCGGGTTTGTCGGTCATTGTGGATATTGCGGGTGCTTCAGCAGAGAGTGAAGGGACGTAACGAGTGTGAGGTATCTGAGTAGGGTTCGCGACGGCTACATGGATTCAGATTGGTGAAGATCAATGACGTTAGGCCCGCCAGTGGACCGTTGGCCCGTGCCAACCCAGCTACCTGGAAACTGGCCTCGTCTCCCGAACTTCGACGGATAGCTACATACCACGACTTCACATACGCTTACACCCTGAACCCTCCACACAAACACTGAAATCCGTAGCCCCTACACGAGTGATCGGCACATACAACCAGGCCACCTCAACTGCGCATCGTCCCTCCACCAATACCACCCCCGCTCGGGGCTCTTGCATCTTCTCAACACAACACTCTACAAACATCTCCGCCAACATGTCAGGTAAAGCCTCAGGCTCCGACTCAAAGTCCCACGGACACCACGACGGCAGCGCAGGCCGGGCCTTCACAGTCGAGCAAAAAGCCGCTGTAATACGCATAAAGCAATGCGCGCCAACCGCCTACTACAAGATCCTGGGTCTCGAAGAAGTAAAAACGAGCTGTTCAGACGGCGACATCAAGAAGGCATACCGCAAGTTATCGCTGTTAACGCATCCGGATAAGAATGGATATGATGGCGCGGACGAGGCATTCAAATTGGTGGCCAAGGCGTTCCAGGTGCTGAGTGATCCGGATAAGAAGAAGAAGTTCGATGCGTTTGGAGGCGATCCGGATGCGCGGTTTAACCCGAATGCGGCAGGTGCCGGTGGGGGAGGGGGAGGCGCGAGTCCGTTTGGGAATGGGTTTGCGAGGGGAGGAGGGTTCGGGGGAGAGGAGATGACGCCGGAGGAGCTGTTTAGACAGTTCTTTGGAGGAACGTTTGGAGGACCTTTCGGTACGTCTATCCAACCTACTAATCGCGGGAGTTGTGGGAGATATCATGTTGGGGTAAAGAATGCGCACTAACTCAACACAGGCGGCTTCGACACAGGGCCAGGGTTTGTTTTCAACCTCGGCGGCGGCCCAGGCGTGCGCGTCCACCAATTCGGCGGCGGCCGCCCTCGCAGACGTCCCGGCACCGCCGTCCCCCCAGGCTCCGAAGCCCAGGCTGGCGCCTCCTCTGCGATCGCAAACCTCCTTCCCCTCCTCTTCCTCTTTGTCCTCCCCCTCCTCTCCTCCCTCTTCTCAGGCTCCTCCTCAACATCCGCGAGCCCCTCCCTCGTCTTCGAAAAACCACACGCCCCAAACACAATGAAACGCGTCTCAACACGGATAAAGATCGACTACTTTGTCGACCCGAAAGATGTGCATGATTACAACCCGAAGAAATGGCGGAAACTGGATGAGCAGGCCGAGAACCAATACGTACACACTACGAATGTGCGGTGCCAGAATGAGAGGGTTCAGCAAAGGAAGGCGATGGAGGATGCGCAGGGCTGGTTTAGTGTGGATCAGGAGGCGATGCATAAGGCGCGGAATATGGAGATGAAGAATTGTCAGAAGTTAAGGAAACTAGGGCTTACGTTTGAGTAGGAGGTACAAAGAGGGTTGTCTGGCTTATTTATTAATAATTTGGGGGACGGGGACTTGTTTATGATGTTGAACATGGGCTTGAGCGGGGTTGCACTGGGTTGGGAAATCTGATGTCGCGCATAGCGTATGAGGCGTTTGAGTGCATGGGACACGCTGTTCGGAGGCAGTGCATGTTTTATTGAGCGAAGTCATATTCCCTCTTCTTCTTCATATAGATATGCTGGTCAAGACGCAGTCTGTCTATTGTTATTCCCAAAGCGCCATGTGCCATGGCGTCAATGCTACGCGCCTCGTCCCCCATATTCATACACATCATACATCAATATACGCCTTCCCTCCGTCTTTCTTAGAAGCCCCAGAACTTTAAAAACCTCATCTTGACCCCTTCAAAACTGTTAAGTTTTGGCCTAACATCCAAGTAAAAGTTAAGTGCCTTCCCTTCCTTCTTCTCATCCCTTCCCGCATAAAAATCAATCACATATTCCACCTTGGTCCCACACCGATCCACAATCCAATCGTGCCGGTCAAACGGCGCCTGATACCCCATCAAGCTCTTCCACCGTGCCCTTGGTGTTAAACTCGTGCTCAACCCGCTGAAAGAAGCGAGCTTAGGCCCCCCGCATGCTTCGCTGCCGTGACCGGCTTCCCACCCTTTAATCTCGTGCCATGCACGCTCGTTGACGGCATTGTGGATCGGCACAATGGTGCGCATGTCGGGCGCGGACGGGTCGTATGCTTTGCGACGCATGGCGTCGAAGAACATTTGCTCAGACGGGTAGATCCAGTTCCCTGTTTTTTTGTCGGCGCCTGTATCACGCTCCGAGTTTGCTGGTCGCGTGTTTGTTGGAGGAGGAGAGGCGGTCGGTGGGAGGGAGGGGAGTGCGCGGGGGATTGTGCTGACTTCGCGGTCGGTGCCGAGGTGTAGTTGGGAGAGGATGGACGTGGATGTTGGGGCGGGGGAGGCGGTGCTTTGGTCGAGGGAGGAGGAGTCGCAGGATGCTTGGACGGGTGATTGCGTTTGAGGATGTGAAGGTGCTGGCGCGGCGGCGGGTATTGGTGAGTTATGAGGATTTGATGTTACGTTCGAATTCTGCGCGCGGGCTTGGGCGAGCCATGCTTCGCGAGTCTTGTGGTCGACTGGGCATCCGGCTGCTGGATCGTCGTTTGAAGACATGGTTGCGACAGCTTGTGGTTTGCGCTTTGCGACGGACTTGAGATGGTGACGGCAGCAGGTCGAGAAATGTTGAGCACGGGCCTCGCAGGGATCAATCAGTCATGATTGGTCGACTGAAGACTATTGTGCTTCACCACTTTGCGGATAGAGGGTTTGCTAACCCTCCTAACTATTTTAAATGAAGTTATTCGCAGAGGAGAGCACGAAAAGTTACACCTCAAGCTGTCAGACCTGCCATCGTATTAATTTGCTCTTTCTTCCTGTTTTGGTGCTTCAGATCTCCTCAAGCATACCGCCAAGCACCCTGCATAAATAATCCTACCCCACCAAAACCATCAATTCACCGCTCCACACATCGCATTTCCCAATTCCTCAGCCCTGCAAACGTCAACATGTCCGACATCCACCGTGCCAGCACAACTGCCCCCGTCAACATCGCCGTGATCAAATACTGGGGAAAGCGCGACCCCAAGCTCAACCTCCCCACCAACTCATCCCTCAGCGTAACCCTCTCGCAATCCGACCTCCGCACCCATACCACGGCCTCTTGCTCGTCTAGCTACCCCTCGGAAGACACGCTCCTCCTCAACGGCGAATTGCAAGACGTCTCGGGTGCACGAACACAAGCATGCTTCAGGGAGCTGAGGGCCCTTCGCAAGAAGCTAGAAGAGCAGGAGTCGAAGCTCCCCAAGCTGGCCGATCTACCATTACGAATTGTGTCCGAGAACAACTTCCCTACTGCGGCCGGATTGGCTAGTTCAGCAGCGGGGTTCGCAGCTCTGGTCCGTGCCATTGCGAATCTCTATGAACTCCCCTCTTCGCCGACGGACCTCTCCCGCATCGCTCGACAGGGCTCCGGCTCAGCGTGTAGATCGCTTTTCGGTGGCTATGTAGGCTGGGAACAGGGCTCTGCTTCCGATGGCAGCGACAGCGTGGCTTTCCAGGTCGCGCCCGCAAGCCACTGGCCGAACATGCGCGCCGTGATCCTGGTTGTCAGTGCAGCAAAGAAGGGCGTATCGAGCACCACGGGTATGCAGACCACGGTCGCTACGTCGTCTCTCTTCCATTCGAGAGCTACGGAGACGGTACCGAGGCGCATGAAGGAGATGCAGAAAGCAATCGAGCAGAAGGACTTTGAGGCCTTTGGCAAACTCACAATGATGGACAGCAACTCATTCCACGCTACATGTCTCGATACTTTCCCACCCATCTTCTACCTCAACGACGTGTCTCGCGCGGCTATCAAAGTTGTGGAGACGATTAACGCTGCGGCTGGCAAGGTCATCGCCGCGTATACCTTCGACGCAGGCCCAAACGCGGTGGTCTACTACCTCGAAGAAAACGAAAAGAAGGTCGCAGGTCTTTTCAAGACAATCCTGAACGAAAAAGACGGATGGCAAGGCAAGCGAGGAAGTACGGTGCAGGCCAACGCCGAGGCGCTGGAGCAAGTCAAGTTCGACGCAGGACCTGCTATTACGATCTTGGAGGAGGGTGTCAGCAGGGTTATCCTGACGGGTGTGGGTGAGGGGCCGATCAAGACTGAGGAGAGCTTGATTGATGAGAAGGGTGAGGCTGTTACTAGCACATAGGAGGGAATTGGGCTGGGGACGTCTGTGCATTGAGTAGATATCAGGATGTGGAGCCGAATGTCAGCCAGTTAGGTAGCTACATGGAGTCGAGAATGATGAGATGGCGAACCGGTGGTAATCAGTTCGGAGGGACATGCCGCGACTGAATCGTACGCTTGTTGGATACATAGCCCCAACCAGATGAAAAACAGCAGCAGAAAATACATCGAAGCGCCTCACGCCATGGTATAAGGACCCCCCAAACAAACAATGCAACAAACGCCACAGACAGACAGATAACGACGATTACGACAACGGTGCCAACACCACCTAATCTAGCACAACCGCGAGGATGATGATGACCAGCACAATCGCGAGAATCAGCAGCAGAATACACGCCTTGCTCCTTGCGCTCTTCTGATAGTTGCTCGCCTGCTTCAGATTCACATGTGCGCCCCTCGACGCATCATGCGTCGTTTCAACATTCCCCTCAATGATATCCAGCTGCGCGCCTTGCTCATGCACCATATGCGCGACATCGCGGAACAGCTCGTTGAGCTCGCCGACGGATTGCTCGATATTGCGGATCTCGGACTCGCGCTCTATGATCATGGATTCTTGGAAGTCGACCTCATCCTGGTTCGCGAGGCGCAGCTGTTCTTGCTCTTGCTGGAGGCCAAAGTCGCCGCCTGAGCGCTGCTCGTCGCTGGGCGAGGAGACGTCGTGAAGGGCAGCGCGGGCGGCTTGTGCGGAGGCCTTTTCCTTGTCAAGGGCTTGTTTTTGGAGGTGTTGGAATTCGGTAAGGGAGGCTTTGAATTCGCGCTGGAGTTTAGATTGGGTGAACTTCTGCGAGGGCTGTTGTTGGTTAGTAAGTAACGCGGCCTGGCCTGGCTGCTATCGAAGCGTATTTGGAACATACCCCGACGTCATGCCATGTGGTGATCTTCTTCAGCCCTTCGCCGAGCTCTTTGAACTTGTCCGATGTCTCCTCGACCGTGGTCTTCACGCGCTCGCGCACGCGCGGCGTCTCATGCTTTGTGCCTAGCTTTGCCGTCTCTTGCGATAGGCGGGCAACATTCCGGGTCAGGGCGAAGAGGTCGTCAGAGAGCTTGTTGGCGAAGTCGCGGAATTCGGGATCATCGGCGTATTGCGGGTCGTCCTCTCTACGCCAGGTGGTTGGCTGCGACTCGAGGGCGCTTGAGCGTTGGAACGACATGGTGGAAAAGGGAAATGCCGAGTATTTGCGGGTTGTTGAAGCAATGCGATCGAGGATGTCGTCGTTGGAGGCTAGTATGCGCGTCCAATTGTTGCTACCTGGAGGTTGGTTGTTGGTTGTTGGTTGCTCGGTGGTTCCTGCGGCGATGACGAACGCCAGCGACTGGCACATGGCACAAGCGGGCCCCTTAGGTAAGCCTGCAGTTGTCGGCGATCTCGTAATGTTTGTTTGAGTGCCCTTCACGGTGCAAAGTACCCAGGCTCCATTTTCGACCTTTTGTGCTGCTACCGGCGCGACGCCGCTTTTCCCTTCTTTACTATGATATAGTCTCTTTCTCACCAACACACTCATTCAACCTTGCCCTGAGTACGAGCCTCAACTCACAACACCATGGCGCTCGCATCGCTTGGAGCGCAAGTGCGCCCATACAGAGACTATCTGACGCCAGCTTTGCACCGGAGATTCAACAAAGCTAGCAGATATACGCTGCTTCTATGCTATGTTATTGCTTGCTGGATGGGCGAATGGAACAACAGTAATTGCCCTTCACTTGTATTTTAAAGCTTATGCTAACACTCCGCAGTGCTATGGCTATGGTTTCCACTTGGTCTCACAGGCATTCGAACACTCCTAATCTTCCTTTGCGCCCTTACCATCTACGTCCTCCGCGTTGCGCAATGGCATGTCGGTCGGCGCCATACCCAAACACGGGCCGAGACATTCAGGAAGTACTTCTTCCGACTCTCGACCATCCTTACACTCGTCGCATACACCTTCTCCGCCGCCATGTACGTCGAGACATACATATGGTCTAGGACTGCAAAGGACAGGCTCGCATTCATCGAGTCCGGACGGATGCACGAACGATTCAGGTTGAACGAGAGACCGCTCTACCTGCGCTACCTGTTCTACAGTCTGGCTATGGCGCAATCTGGGGTACATCTTTCGAGAGACTACGACAAGATCGATGTGCCGGCTACGATGCCCAAAAAGGATCGCGAGGATGCTGCGGCTGCGGCACCAACACCGAAACAGGCACCAGAGCCTAGACAGGTCCTCATGAGGCAATTCACCAGCATGGCTACCAAGTCGACCTCTCTTGCTGCAGCCGTTACCGCCGCCGGATTTGCCTTCTACTTCGTCGTGACCCGCAACCTCATCTGGGGCTACTATTACGCCTTCTGCCGATATCTCTGGAGCTTGTCGAAGACGTCCGCGCCAACTGGACTCGCGCCTTTCTTACCCTTGTGTTTCATGTTCCTCGCAGAGGGAACGCTTCTCGTCCTGCTGTGGGAGTTCGTCAACAAGGCTTTCGATGTGTACATTGCCCAGGAGCCATTGAAGAACCATCTGCCGATTACAAACGACTCGAAAGACCCCAATGGAACTCTTCTGAACGGGCTCAAGTCGAAGAAAGACGCTGTTAAGGTACATTGATATGATGGCTTCTGCACATTCTTTCGCTAACATCAATCAGGCCATCGCCTTCTGGGAACTAGCCCTCATCACCGACGCCTTCCCCGACCGACGCAGGACCATCTACGGAGAGATTGAGCGCAAAAAAGCGCCAACCTTCCAGCAAGTCACCGACATCTGCCTTGGAGAACTGAAACATCTCATCCTGCGCCTTAACGCAGGGCTCGATCCCGCCTACAACCCCGTTGCTGTGGCCGACAAACCACAACCCGCCGCGCCCGTCAAGCTGGTTCCGCAGATATCACAACCTCTAAAGGAAGACGGGCAAATTGCTGCTCCGCCTCCGAAGCCGAACACCAAGTGGGGTCATGTTGAGGCTGCCGTGTCCGGCATCGCAAAATCGCAGAGCGCGCCCGGCAACGCAAAGCAAGCGTACAGCCGCGAAGTCATCAACAGGGGCATGCAGAAGGCGCAAGAAGGTGCCCGGGACGCAGAGGGGACCTTGAAGACATACTACAACAGGCTCGTGTCGTCGCCCTTAGGCGCGCTATTCCGCCAACCGCTACAGCGAACAGTCAACATTGTCGTCCTCGGCGCACCATACTCGCGCGTCTCGCTCATCTGCAATGCAGTCACCGCCCTAACCAATCTCTCCGTCTTTTCCCTCAGCCAGGACGAGCTCGGCCGCTTTCATCACGGTATCCCTGAGATTGTCCGTGTTTTCACCACTGCGATCCAGAAGATGGACGAGTACATGGCTGCCGTGCCGATTCACTGGAGTGATAAGGAGACTCTGAGTAAACCGGAAGCGGAGAGGAGGAAAGTACGGGAGGTAGACGAAGTAAGGGAGTGTTTGAGAGAGGGGCTAGAGAGGATTTTGGGGAGCTTTAATGAGTATCTGGGTGGGGTGGGGTTGAGCAAGTTGGAGATTCTGGACGCGAAGAAGGTGGTTGGTGTGAAGAGGGCGCCGGAGATGATACAAGCTGGTGCTGCACGGTGAGCGTTGAGGGTGTGAAAACTCGGCAGGCGCATGGAGAGATTTTTGACTACGATGAGGGATATATATACCCAAATGAAAATGCAGTTAACTGTTCTGAAAATGAAAATAGTGCACGGTTTGCAAAAGAATGGGCCGATGCAAAGAAAGATGGCTGCATGTTAAAATTTTATACGCATGCTGACAAGATTAGTGAGCATTATATACCTCTTCTCCAAGACGCCATCGCTATGCACAAGGAGCAGCAACGTCTGCCAGGGGGGGGGGGGTGGCCAGTGACATATTCTACCATGCATCGCCCCACCCGTCCTCTTCTTCGTCGGCCTTCGGTATGTCCTTCTTGACCTCCTTCTTCGGCAGTATAATAACCTTCCGTGCCGTTGACCCTGTTGTACTTGCTCTCCCCCCAATAACTGGTCGTGCCGTAGACTTGGTTAAACCTTTCGGCAACAGACTTGTGGTGGTTTTCTTCGCGATCGATTGTGCTGCCAGCCACCCCGCAAAGTCAGGCTCGCCTTTGTCGTCGTATGATGTTGTGGTTCTAGGTTTTGGTACTGAAGGCGCGCCCCATGAATCTACTTCTTTTTCTTCGTCCGCAGCTTTTGGGTTCTCGTCGTCAGCGTCGGCAAAGCCGCCCCAGTCGTTGTTGAAGTCTTCCGCTTCGTCGACGAATGCTGCTGCGGAGTCTGGGGAGGTGATGGTAGGTACGTTGGCGGCGCTCTTTGCGCTATGGAGCGGCATCCCCGGTTTCGATGCGAGCGGTACTGGAGGTTTGCTTGTCGTTGTTGTTGGTGGCGGTACCGAAGAAGACCTCTGGTCTGTCGCTCCGTTGGTCGCGGAGTCGGCTTGCATCTGTCCGCTTGTCGAGGCTAGCTTGTTCGTGAAGCTCGAGATGGCCCAGCCAGCCCACGAGGTATCGTTAGCGGGCGTTCCCATACGTGGACTGGGTCCTCCACTAGTAGCGAGGCCTGGTGATGGGAGTACGGTATCGGGCATTGTGGCGGCGAATTTGCGGATGCGTGCGATGTAGATGTCCACGCTCTTTTGGGCTTGGTCACGAATGAGCTTCTCCTTGTCGACAAGAGCTGGGCACATGATTGGGAGTAGCTTAGTGGCACAGTCATCTTCACTGAATAGGTCGGCTGTTGCGGACAGTGCTAGAAGCGCGGCGTTGCGGGCATGGACGAAAGGGTCGCGTAGTGAGCGTGAGAAGGCAGCTGCAAGCACTTTTGCTCGGCTCTGTCAAGAAGTCAATGGGCTGCTTCGTGAACGAGGATAGAAATGAAACATACATTCACACCCAAGTTCCTAGCTATCTTTCCGAGACAGATGGTAGTGTTCGTGCGGATGCCCGGTTGCTCGTCATTCGCCGTCTTTGCTAGATGGCGGAGAAGCTCGCCGTTAACTATTCGATCCGAGAGCTTAGGTACTATTGTAAGGACAGCTTTTACAGTCTGTTCCCTCACGACTGGTGCAATGTCTGTGAAGCCAGTAACCTGATAACATCAGCTGTGTTCGAAAGGAAATTCAATAGGCTTACCAGTTGTGGGAAGATCTTGTCGTTGACGAGCTTCTGCGGCAGATGGTCGATCATGAGCGGTAGATTGTCCAACAGACAGACCCGTATCCCCCGGTCTGGGTTTGCGAACAGCCGCACTACGACCGGTATGATCTGAGTTTCGTACTCGTCGTCGGACAGCTTCTGTCCTATCTGCATGACGGTGCTAAACACCTTGGCGCCACCGCCTCCGAACTCGACTGATTTGAGTAACTCGGGCAGGACCTTCATCTTGAAGAAATCGGCAGGGAAGTCGTCTGCAACTGCATCGAGTTTTCTGCAAGGGATCAGCATACGTACTGATGGCAAGATTTGGAGACGACTGACCCGAGTAGCTCATTCCGTTCATCCTCGGCCTTTAGCCCTAGGTTCTCGATATCGTCTGTGACTTGGATCAATGGAGTTTGGAAGAAGCCTCCTATGCGCTTCCCTTGATCCAGAAACTGGCCAACTCCCATACGCGACTTGGGGTTCGGGTTCAGTAGGCGTTTGTACGACTGGTGCATACTCGGCGGGATGTTCTTCATCTGCCCTAGCTGCTCGCTGCTGGTGTAGCCGCCGTTGAAGACCTCGAAGATGAGGATGCCGTAGTTATACGCATCCACCGCATGAGTCGGGTTCTGCTTGATGACCTCCCACCCTGCTTTTGATATCTCCGGCGCCATGTATCGCCCCGCAGCTGGTATGAGGTTGCCATATGTCGGTAGCATGGAATCATCCTCCTTCACCGAGCTCAGAGCATCGAAGCCGCCCAGCTTCCACTCGCCGCTCTCGCTGAAGAATATCGAGGCCGGGCGGATGCAGCCGTGTATTGACGAGGCGTCGGCGTTTATGAATTTGAGCGTCTTCGCGATGTTGTGCAGGCCCCATTTCGTGGTCTCCTCGGTAAGGCTGTTCCTCTTAACATGCCAGCTGAGCGGGTCCAGTCGCTCGGTCGCAATGTATATGTAAGTCTCGGTCTCTACCGTGTCCAGCACCTTCACCGCGCCCGGATGGCGCAGTGTCCGTAACTTGCGGAGCGCATTGCGGGCGAGCGGCAGTCGGGACCTGTTCGCGGTGACGTCGAAGGAGAAGATGCTGCATCTGGAGCCGTCTTCCTAGCAGAGCGGGGTTAGCCCAGTATCGTGTGTATACAGACATCCGGGCCATACTCGCTTTGTGCCGTTGTGCAGTGTCCAGATGGAGTCGTTCAGGTCCACACGGTCCCCAAAAGTGTACCCGAATGCCGGGCCTTTTGAGATTGCAGACGCTACAGCCGATTTGAGGAAATCCATGCCCGCAGTTACACTCGCTATACACAGCACGGGAAGTCGTGAGAATTATATCGCCAGCGGGCAGCGCAAGAGGCCAGATGCGCTTGCCCCGCCTGTCACATGATCGCGCGTAATCCTTGAACCTTGGACCCCGGGAAACATCGCAACTTCTCTTCTTGCGCCGAACCCCAAACACAACAGTTCAATACGCCGCTCGTTCGCTCTCGCCGCTCGTACACGCACACGTGCATGCCCACGTGCATGCCCACGTGATATCTTCGCTGCTTTGCATGGCCGCACGCAGCCTGCCCACTCTTCGTTCTTTCTCTCATGTTGCGCGGAAGCGGCACGCTGTCAACGCGTCTCGGTCATTCTACGGGGAGCGCTAAAAGTACGTACCAAGGCTCTTCCAGACATCCTGCACATGATGACTACTGGTAAAAGGTTAGATCGCCATCGTTGTGCATGGTTTGCCTTTGCTACTGCTGCGTGGCTCTTTGCATCGTGGGAGTGTCAGCCCGCATGTGCCTGTCCACGGGCAGCAGCAAAGAGGAAACCTCCAACGCAGCGAAATGTTACCTATCAAATAACCTCGAAAGAGCTGATGCACATCATTCGATCCATTTCTCTCACAACAATCATCGCCAGTAGACTGCTAACTTATCTACTACTACAGAGGCGGTCTTTCATCCCATATACAAGATTTCCAGATGAGAGACCGTGAAGACAAACAGGCTTCATACTCGGCATCTGACAGCTCGCACCATGGCCGGACTTACACTGGAGCCCATAGCTCAGTCAGAGGGCCTAAGTCTATCGGTCATCGTGAGTCGCGAGAGAGTCTCTCTGCGGCTATATCACCGCCCCCCTTGAAACGTCAGCGTACAGCGTCCGACTACTTCAAATCCGCTGCACACAACTCATGTCCAAAAAGTCTACGCAGGCGTCCGAATACCGGCCCCAGTGCGCTCAGGCATAGGTATTCCATCTCCAATCTTGCATGAGGACTAGAAACTAAGATCCTAAGCTTTAACGGCCATAGTATCTCCTTTGTAGATCAACAAAGCAGGCGCGCACACGATCCTGCACCTTCGTGGAAGTCTTACTCATTCCCAGCTCCACCCGCCTATCGAGAACATGAACATCAACTTTCCAACGCTTCTTCAAAGAAGAGCGATGCACCTCATTTAGACCGGTCTTCGAAAACAGCACCGTCAACCAAGCGCGCATGCCCAGTTTGTGAGAAAACGTCAGACACAACCTACAACCCACTCATTGTTTGTCCGGGATGCGAAAGACCATATCACGATAGCTGTCGAAATCCTTCACTGATTGCAGGTGTCGATCCGTAAGCCTTCTGTTTTGCCGTCATATAGCAACACTAACAATAGCAGGCACCAGTGGAGATGTGCAACTTGTTTGAGTAGCAATGGGACCCGCAAGGGTCCAAGAAAATCTTTAGGCCTGTCTCTTTGCGGACACTCAGTTGACAAGGAAATTCCTGAATCTAGATTCCGCAAGTCTTTGGGTACATCATCATTGCCTGTTCGCGAAGATATTGCTCTTGTCAGTGATACTGGTACTCGCAGCCCTCAGGTACCCATTTTAGGTAGAATAGTCCCTGGCAACCCACGTCCTAACGCGAGTGAGTCAGAAATCATAGGTCTGTCTGGACGACCTAAACTCAATGGACCAGAGCGTACGGAAGTTCCTAACACCCCTACACAACGCTCAAGTCAGCTAGACGAGCCCAAGCACACCGCCAAGACAGGCATCGACGAAGACATCGTGTCCGGTACCCAACCTCATACTGGGAGTATTGCTGCACTTGTGGTCCTTTGTTCGGTTTGTCGAAAGCAGCGGGTCCTCGCAAAAAACGGGAATGAGAGTACCAAGTGGTAAGTATTGCTGTAAGCTTGAATCTATACACATCTAACGCTTATGGCAGTCGCAGTTGCCGTAATCGATCACTCATTGTCGAGGCTGGAAAGCTGGAAATCCCCGAAACACCCGATGCTGCTCCGACTCAAGGTGCCAAAACCCGAAGCAGCCCAGACGTCTTGGTATCTACGCCTGTGTCAGCAGTTCAAACTGCTCCCGCTCCCTGGTTCGAAACCGGTTTGGTCACATCGAAGCCGAAGATTAAGAAGGTTGGTGATGATGAGACGCCATGCACGTTTACCGAATCGCACGAAACCTTGATTGACATTGATACTCCTGTAGAAGTTTCTCAAGTTGCTGATACTGAAGGAAAAAAGACTTTACATAAACTGGACGACGCGACGGACAGAAATCCTCTTAAAGACCATTCTCGGATGCAGCAATCGCACCTCGGAGACCGGGAAAAGACACTTCCTGAGCATTCACACCCCAGATTTACTACCTCACTGGTGAACTCCCGCCAAGAGCCACCTTTAACTAAAAAACCCGAGAACAGGAGGGCAGAAGAGTGTACTGTACTTGACGCCTCCCTAAGCGGACAGACCGAACCTTTACCTCCGACTATTCCAGAAGCGAACGAGCTCCCTTCCGCCACATCAACTACCATGATTTTCATTGAGAGGGCTCCACTACATACCAATCCCGAATCTTTACCTCATCTAGGCAAGGAAAGCACGACTCCGCCCGCACCTCCAAATCGCCACACAAATCGCGAACTAGTGAGAATTGCACTGGTCAGTGCAGGTGGTTCGCCCTTGAATGCTTTACAGGTGCTCGATTGGTTACCGAACAACATCTCCTACTTGCAGAAAGGTGGAGCCGCTTGGGAGGGAAGTACTAAGGCAGCTCTTTCGAAATTTCCTGAATTCCGTGGCAACAAGTTCGCTGGGGCGCGCAACCTAAAGGCTTACAACTTCATGGAAGCTAAAACAAGACTTCAGTACCAAAGACAATATCATGAGTATTGCACAACATTAGAATCTCTCTCCAGTCGGCCGAACAAACCCTCCCCACAAAATCACTACGAAACCGCTACTCACTCAACACGCGAAACAGAGTGTGAAATCCGTCGATTGAAAGCTGTCAAGAGTGCGCCTACACCAATGTCACATACACTCACCACGACCGAGCCAAAACATACGTTGACCTCATCGTCAAACAATATCTTAGGAAAGAACTCGCCCGGTGATACATTGTTTATGCCGTTCGAACGCACTACGCCACGTCAACAAGCGACTACGTTAGAGTACGCTCAAGAAACAAACCGCGAGACTAGCCTTTTCAAGGTCTTCCAGCAATTTCAGAAGCCATCAATCGATGTGATGACACAAGAGGGGAAGGCCAAGAAGATCGCCGAGATCCGGGCGAGGCCTTCGCGAAAGAAGTTTTTCGGTTCCGATCATCGACTGGCACATGTGCGGAGATATGGGCGACAGGACATCCACGACGAGAGTGACGGGGCCTGGAAGCGCGACCCTCGTAAAGTAGAAGAGAAGAAGCCGAGGCGGGAGAAGGACGTTGATATGACCGACCGGGTGAACACCAGGACCCTGCGAGAGGTCTTCAACCTGCCAGCGAACGCCATTCCGATGAATGATGGGCAGGGCGAGCTGGCCTTCCGAGACGGAACCTTGGTAAGTGATCTGTGATCTTCACACCGTTCTTTCTCTACAACGGCGAACTAATACCGATGGTAGATCAACGGACGACTACCGCGACCACGGCACATTTACAGGGTGGGTAAAATCTTTGGAGGGGAGTTGACCACTCGGCTCGGTTAATATTGATACCTATCGTGGGACTTCTGGATTTGACTGAATTACTTTTGTACATCTAGCTCTATATCCCGTTACTTTGAATGTTACTTTACTACTTTAGTCGCTGTCCGGAGTTCTGACGTAGTAAAGAGGATTTGGTTCGCATGAACTGTCGCTCACCCTCACCTCTCACTGCAAGTGGAATGTCGCCCCTACCTCAAAACCCGGGAGCTCGCACCTCCAACACCTCTCAGCTATCGCCAACAGCACACGCTGCACTATGTCCTGCACTATGTCGGACGCCAGCAAGGACAATTCTGCAGCGCCGCTAGAAGTCAGGTACGTCGCCTAAAAGTAGAATATTGGTGTTGCGACTGATAGCGAAGCAGCGTCGCCGCCTGTGGCGAGATTGTCTCAGTCACTGTTGGCCCTGAGAAGCAGATTGTAAACTTGCACAAGACGCTTATCTGTTATCACTCTGAATACTTTCGTACGGCTTTCAACGGACTCTGGAAAGAGTCAGATGAGGGCGTTATGATCGCGGATGTCGACATCGAAACGTTCCGCCTCTTCGTGGGAGGCAGGCCAGGATTACTGAAAGGACTCCTGGAGGTCCTCAGAAAAGTGTCTAAGCAGGAGGACACGCCACGAGAGCTGGACATGTGGAGCTGCTGAGAAACTGAAGCAAGTCTTGAGCCGTTATCGCAAGAGGGGATTTCGAGCCAAATAGGCGTCAGTTGCAGATGGTGAAGATTGACCTTTGCACTCAGCTTGTGGATATCTTCTCAAATTTCAGGTACTGGAGTAGATTACAAACAGAATGATGAGGCTGGATACACATGTAAAATGAATGATGGACGGCAAAGAGGACTGAGACTCGCTTTCCTGTAACAGTGTGAGGCGGCCCGTTCGTGAGTGTTTCTGCCGATGGCCTCCGCACTTGCTTGACAATATCGGGGAAGCTGTGTCTAGAAGGTCTTGAAGTGATCTAAGGACGAGGCTATGGAGAAGAACGTATTTTGTGACGATATCCCGTCGCTTACCGGTGAATAGCGCCATTCGTCGCGCGTTCCATCTCTACCACAAGATTCACGAAAGAAGACGGTCCAGACGCTACAACCACCAAGATCCATGTCGCCAGCGGCGCTTCGCACAGGAGAATGATGTGCCAACGATTGAAGGCCCGCCCATACCTTGCCGCCCGCAAAAGATCGTTCGGGCCAGTGGTGAAACATGATCCTTGCGGCTACGCGAGCGCGTTTCATGCTTTCAGCACCAATCACTCCGCGACTACCACATCTTGACCAAACCGCACCTCGACGCCGTGGAATCAAACTCGTTGCCGAGTTCGACAACGAAGAGATGAGCGACAGGGCCTGCTGCCTCCCGCCGGATCTCGCGGGGAGCGTTTCGCATCAGCCAGTAGCACAGGCGCGAGAGTTGCCGTTGGAGCCATTGTAGCCACTCAGTCGTGACTCGATGGAGGATGCTAGCGCGATGGGCCTTAGTTGGAGCTATTGTAAGGTTCGCGAGTCACGACAACAATAGGTGAGACTAGCGACGAGTTTTGTTTTGAGGTTCCCTCCTTCACTTTGATATTTCGTTTCTTCATCTTCGGTTCTTATTGTTCTCGTATTGTTGCTATTGTAGAGCAAGAAGGCTTCTTGCCTCGCGGTGCAGGTCTCCATTCTCTTCTTACACTTTCGTAAACTTACCTTGTTCAATCGACATTCTCTCTCTCTTTCTCTTCCGATATTTGTCGCTTGACGCGCTCTTCTCGACTGCTGGACAGATCAATTGCATATTCTGACAACTTTGACCTTCTCCGCCAATCTACAACTCTCCCTACAACTTCGAAATGGCGCTTCTCTCAGCCGAGCACCTGGCTGGTCCAGGCTACATCATTCTTAACGTCATGCGCGGTTTGAACATCATCGCACTCGCTTCAGTCATCGCTAGCAGCGTTGTCATGCTTATCAAGACATTCATCATCTCCAAGGTACGTCAGGCTGCGATATCAGTGAGACGTGGAAGCTCACATGTAACAGTTCTTCTTCTTCGACGCCACAAGCCACGTTATCACCGCTATCGCAGGCCTCTTCCTTATGGTCTCAGAATGCTCACTATTCCGCAACTTCTTCGCTCGCAACTGGCCTCTCCTCAGCCCGGCTCACGGCTTCAACACTCTGGGTTGTGCAATGATGGTCGTTGGGCTCAATGTACTCGGCAACATGAACAAGGAGGCCACGAGCCAGAAGTCACTCAGCCTGCCCTTCTGGCGCCTTCTCGTAGCTTCAGGCATCCTAGCCATTGTCATTGGATTCTTCAACGTCATTGCAAGCTTTGTCTTCCGCGACACATCCCGCCACATCACCGCCCGCATGGTCCGCTCCCGCGGCGCCATGACGCTCCATGAAGACCTCGAGACCCAGTCTGAATACGACCCCAAGCACAAGGCCTTCACCATCACCACACACTACACGGGCAGCAGCTCTTCCCGCACAAACATGAACGGCGGCACGCCGCCCATGCGCATGGGCACTCCACCTGTCGACTGCGGCTCACCTCAAATCGTTGCATCGCCCACTCACGACGGCACACCCAACCGCCTCAACCAATTCAACTTTAGCCCTGTTCGCGCCTTCCAATCCGCACGCAGGTCCTTGCTTCCATCTTACCACAGCCCATCGCCCACCAAGCCCTCCTTCTTCTCCCACCGGCCCTCAAGCTCCATCTACTCGCGCGCCACGTCGGGCGAGCCACAGAGGAAAAAGTTCTGGCGGCGCCAGCGGGCAGAGCAGCAAGAGGAGACGGCGCACATGCCCGAGATTTCGTACCCGCTCAACATGAACCCGCAGTTTGCGCACCTTGTTAAGCCGAACCTTGCGCACCACCCCAGTGTGCGGAGGCCCGAGGCGGATTACGAGAAGTTCTAGGAAGGCTTTGCAAAGATTGAGGGTCGGTCTGTGGTGGATGGAGATAGAAAGATTTTATTACTGTGATACCAAGTTTCCTTTTCTTTTGTTTACTTGGAGCATATTGCTACATTGCTACATTGTGACATTGGTGTTCTTGGGTGGCGGACATGGTTCGGATGCTTGTCATGGTCTTTTATGGCATGGTGCGGCATTTCCTGTCTTATCAGACACAAAGTATGTGCAAATTATCAAAGAAGTGCATAGTTACTATTCAGGCATTGCTTTGAACGCCTCCTTGATGATGTACATGGCTCGGTGATAGCATAGCTAATGCATACATATGTTACACGGCGAATCGCCTTCTTCTGTCCCCGGATGCTGATGCGCTTCCCAAGACTAATCGCACGCTTCGTCGATATACCCTGGACCCGAAATTCATCACCGCTCCTGTGGCATGCTCTGTGCTCCTTCGTTGATATGTGTACGCTTGACACCAGCTCCCATGTCCTACTCATCCCCAACCGGATCCTGGAACGGATCAATAGCATTCCCCTTCGGATCATACAACTCCATCCTCCTCCCCACCTCCCCATCTTTCCCCTCCAACGTCAAACTATACTCCTGCGTATAATACAAACCCCCCTTCCTCCGCCGACACCTCAACTTCACCTCCCCAGCCCGCTTCGTCCCCTTGACCCAGAAACTGATATCGATTCTTCCATGCACCTGGTTTATCTCACCCCGTATCCACGGGTATTTTGACGCGAAATATATTTCGTCGCCGAGTTCTTCGCGGACTAAAGGGTTTGTGCGGAGCGCGTAGAGGGTGGATGTTACGACGGAGGATTCTTGTTTCTGGTAGTTGAAGAAGGCGAAGAGGGCGAGGGTCATGGAGAGGATAAAGAGGGGGAGGGTGCGTGTTACTTGGCGGGGGATGAGTGGTGGGATGCTGGAGCAAGTCAGCCGATCATGTCCTTTGTAGAGTATGTTTGTGTAGGCTTAAAGCTGCAGGGACGTACGGCGGTAATGCGCGGTTTGGCCGGCGCTCAAGCAAGATCTCGCCATCTTTTGGTGGAGGGATCAGGTTCTCGGGGGACCAGACGCTCGTGGGTGTTTTCCAGGGTACGACGGGTTTTATGTCACTTTGGGCTGCGGTGGATACGCAGCGGAAGGTTGTTGTACGGCGTAGACATTGGTAGTTTGCTTGTGGGCGCGCTCGTAATAAGGCGGCGGAGAGCCGTGGCGGAGGCATTGTAGGAGTGTGAGGTCGCAATTAGTGGTTCGTGAAAGATGGTGTATGGGATCGATGTCGGTAGTGTTTGTGTGGTTTGCACGCTTGCGTAGTACTGGTAGGGTTTTCTCGGCTGCACTGCTCCGATGAACTTCATCTCCACCACCATTAACCACGTACCTGACGGGCGTATGCTGGGATTGCGAACAGGTGGGTTCATATACCGCTCTTTCTATATCTACACTAGTTGCTGCCTGCTTCTCACTACAATATATTTGTGAAGATTGGCTGCCGGACACACGAGCGGAAGTACTACATTTCAATCATGCACCAAAAAGTGTTAAGTTGAAGCTACTTCCATATATATACCATTGCATCGACCGTGATTACTTTGTGTGAATTATGATGGATTGAAGCTTCCTTTGTCCTTTGTCTGCCTTCCCCAACCATACTTCCCAAGGTACGTGGCCCTCCACAGTCAAAGTTACGTTCTTGCATGCAGTATTTCCAGTGTTCGCTTGTTCATCCCAGCACAGCTTTCCCAAACGCATGGCTTTTGGCTGTTAAGGTCCAATACATGTATCCGTCATCCGTTCCACTTGTCTTCTTGCTTCCTGCCTGAGCCGTCTGGTATTGTATTTCTGATGGCGTCCCATGATAGTGCTGGGGGATACTGCCCATTATTAGTCATGGCTGTCTGTATGGCTTCGTGACACTTTGTACGGCCACATGACAACAAACGAAGCCTCTACAGCCCTAGACTTGGTGGGAAACTCCTTCCCGCCCTGAGCACTCCAGTATGTGTCGCTGTCCTTTTTCATCAACCAGCCACACGAGGGTCCGTCGCTAGCGGCAACGCCAAGGGTTGTTGCTCTTTCCTCACGCAGTCGCTCCACGCACTTTGTTTTGCAGCCCGATCTCTTCCGCAGCAACACGACACTTATCTCTGCAATACCGTCCAAAATGCCAGGGCTCACCTCCCGCAAGAGACCAGCAGTATCCTTGGTCCAAGACCAGGACATTACCATCGCAAGCGAAGCCGGAGTAGGTACTACCTGCATGTATGTATACACATTCCGCTGACTCTCTTGACCGCAGGCCGACCTTACTATCATCGTCATCGGCGCAGAGGAAGATGACGGTGTGAAGCACGTGACCGACATACTCGTCCCGTCTAGCATCTGCGAGAAGTCAATCTTCCTGAACGCTCTTCGCGATGAAAGCGCTGATAAGACGGAGCTGACACTCGGCGGCGACGCAAAGTCCAAGGACGACGGCGAGAGTAAGGAAGGCACGCTCATCTGGCTCGCCCACCTCCAGGGCGTGAGCCAAGAGCGCATGCAAGAGCTGGGTCTATGGGAGATTTCGCTTACGGGTGTCTGGTACGCCATCTCGCTATGGGAGCTTCATCAGGATGGCAAAGTCAAGGAGATGTTAGCGGAGTGGTTCGACAACTGGTACGACACTAGCATGGCCGGCATCGAGCTGACGGTCCCGATTGCGCGAGCTCTGGCGTACCCGTGCTACGTCTTCGATCATGCCGTCGGTTACGCGCGCGTCACGAAGTATCTTGCCTACGAGCATGCCGGCCACGTCAAGGAGCGTCCGCCCAAGGGCTTTAAGGGTCCCAAGCATTTCCACATCAAAGAGCACATGTTTGTCGGTAAGTAACCTAGACACCATCACAGTTTGAAGCCCAGTGCTAACAAACCCTAGCCCCCCTGAACCATGCGCGCGGAGGCCTTCGCAATACTATACACAAGTCGCTGTACAGCCGCGTCGGTCGAATTCTCCGCTCCGAAACCACCATGTGCACCTGCTGGGATTCCACTATTGGTCGCTACCAGTATGCCTTGACCAAGTGCGAGGCCTGGCCCGTCGACGATGTCCTCAACTTCTCCAGCATCGGCCAGGTCGTCCGCCGCCTCAAGACCTTCAACTACAACTACACGCCCAAGTGCACTCGCTGCCGCGGCATCGACTGGGAGACGATTGTCCTGAAGGCTCAGTCTAACACTCTGGGATACTTCAACGGTATGTGTCTCGACTGCATGGACCGTAGCAAGCCGAGGGAAGACAACCTGGACGATGAGTACGAGAAACACAACCACTCTGTCGGTGGTCGCTGGGATACCAGGTGCCGCATCAAGCATGGCCAGCCTACGTGGTACATCTCCTGGCTTGGTCGCCCGGATCTCCGCGAGAAGATTATGCGTAGTCCCGACGGCTATCGCGCTCCCGAGGAGAGGGTGAGTGTTTCGGAGTATGCGTAGGACAGCAGATCGGGCCGTGAAGCTATTCAGGGTAGACCAAGACCGACTACGTGGGTCAAAGACCAAGAGGCTAAAAGTTATGCCCTGAGCTGCAATGCGACGGATCACTGCGAAGATGTTTCGTAAATTCATGCAAAGGCACCTTAAATAATAGCGTGATAAGGTTCAAATGATTCATTAAATGCTAAACGCTCATTTCGTTGGGTATCATCTACCATATCTTACACCTGCTTGCGCCAACCAGTGCTCGTAAACATATAACACCTCTCCATCGTGTACACTACTCCAGCTTCGTTCGATCCGTCTAGTAGACGCGGCGGGAGTTGCGGCCATCAGTGCCATGCATGCGCCTCGTTCCCGCAGCCTTCAGCCCAGGCTTGCTCGTCAAGCTGCCCCTCAACTTCATCAGCGCACCGCTGACTTTGTCGCCCATAGTGGCATGGCGCTTATGGTGATGGACCGGAGTAGTGGTTGTGGCGTGGCCGTGATGGGCACCGCTTGTGCGGGTGGTGCGGGTAGTGGTTGTGGTAGTGGTTGTTGTTGCGGGTGTGCGGCGTGCTGTTGTCTTGTGCCCTCCACCCAGAAGTCTGGTCTTGAGGGAAGGACGCGCGGTTGTTGTTGTGCGGGGTGAGGTGCGGGTAGCACGGGTTGTTGTGCGGGGAGCGGCGCGGCGTGAGAGAGGCATTGTTGTTGTTGAGTTTGTCTAGTGTTTAGGGGTTGGGAATGTTTGGCAGTTGTGATTGATTGATTTGAATTGTATGTTGGTATGATCGAGGACTCTTGACGTGCTGTCTTATACCTCCATCCTCCTATCGGACCTACCCCTTGTACTCCCCAAATCAAGTTCCAACACATCCAATTACCCCAGCTTGATTGTGGTCGTCTGCCAACATATGGCAAGGTACATACGTCATGCAGGGCCCTCTCTATACCGGGCTACCCGACAAATCAGCAAGATTCCTACGAGTTCGTGGCGCATGACGTGCCCGTCTCTTACCCAAGACTGAGTGTGGCTTGTTTTATTTCGAGAGCACCGCTTTTCCTGGTGATGATGGACGTTGGGCTGCCAGGGTTTAGGGACGGGGACCGTTGCTACGCAGGATGCGTGGGGGGCTGGAAAAGATCCTAGCGCGATAGAGCTCGACCCTGATTTTAGTTGGTGGGGCTACGTCATAGCCCGTGTCCGCGAATAGCTTCACGGTCTCGTCATCGCTGGGATTATGATTGATAGAGTTAGAGTTGGAGTTGAAATTCGAGTTGGAGCCGGACCATGGGATGATGTCTGTCAAGCCATCTACCGGGGTGCTGGTAGAGGGGCAGTCCAGAATCCAGAGGATTGTAGTTGTGAGGGGTGACGCGTGGTGGAGAGGCGCTGGCGGGGTTACTTGAGATGAATGTCTTGCCAATCTCTAAGCACCCCTCAAGTTGTATTTTGCTCTTTCTGGAGGGCTTGGGATTTCATTTTCGGGCGAATAATATGCTGGTCGATCATTTTGACCGTGCGAGAAGCGGTCTCGGGAAATGAAGCCACGGATAGGGCTGAAGAGACTCGTGGAGGTTTGACGATCTCAGACTTGCACCTAGACAACATGCAATCAATTGTATCGATTGACGACCTTTTGACTTATGTTCTATCATGTTCCGCCGCGTTCCTGCGAGGAGCAGCTCCACCACAACAGCATTAGCACCGTGTGATGTCACATCGAAATCATGAAAGTCAATAAAAGGTTCTGCGTCGAGCAAAAGCGCTTTGACAACTACATTCACCTCAAAACGTCCCACTCACCTTCATATACCCACACTACAGAATGTCGTCTAGCAAGGGTCAATTCGAGCAGGGTAGGTTTCCATTATAGCTCGTCCTGTTGCGCAATACTGACACCATGACATAGGCCACCAGCCCGATGTCCAGCACCAGGAGGCGCCCGGTCTTCAATCCAAGCTTGACCCTCTCCCTAAAGTCGATGAGCTTCCCACCCCCGAGGGCGGCGCCGAACTCTACAAGGCCGCCGGCAAGCTGAAGGGCAAGAAGGCCATCATCACCGGTGGAGACTCTGGCATTGGTCGCTCAATCGCCGTCCTCTTCGCCATGGAGGGTGCCGACAGCTTCATTGCTTACCTGCCACAAGAAGAGGAGGATGCACAAGAGACCAAGAGGCTAGTTGAGAAGAAGGGCCAGAAGTGCTACACATACCCGACTGACCTTACCGATCGGGCAAACTGCAAGAAGGTTGTCGAAGAGGCGCTGAAGCAGATGGGTGGCATTGACATTCTGTGCAATAACCACGCCTACCAGATGATGGTCGAGAATATCAAGGACCTCGATGAGTACGTACTAGCCCCAGACATGTCCCCGGAAACAGACGATTGATTATGAATAGGGACCAATGGGTTCACACCTTCAATACCAACATTCACCCCTTCTTCTACCTCTCCAAGTACGTCCTGCCACACATGAAGAAAGGCTCAACAATCATCAACAACGCCTCCATCAACGCCTACATCGGCCGCCCAGATCTCCTCGACTACACCTCAACTAAGGGCGCCATCGTCGCCTTCACCCGCGGCTTATCCAATCAATTCGTCTCCAAGGGTATCCGCGTCAACGCTGTCGCACCTGGTCCTGTCTGGACGCCGCTCATCCCTGCCACTATGACCGATGATGCTATCAAGCAGTTTACCGCACCCATCGGCCGACCTTCTCAGCCTAGCGAGATTGCTACCGTCTTCGTCTTCTTGGCTAGCAATGATAGCAGCTCCATTAGTGGGCAGACTATCCACCCCAACGGTGGCACCGTCGTTAGCGGTTGAGCGTGGAGTGAGCACGCTGGATGAAAGATGGAGAGGAGTGGAGGTAATGCATCTTACGACTTCACGAGCATGTTATATATAGACCATAAATGGACCATAATCTCACAACATCTATAAAAGCGCTTCGTGCCGTGTCAATATCCGACGTGTTTGCCGAGCAACGACCGTAGCTTGAATATGGGTTCAACGCACGTGAAGCCAAAGTACTGTGAAATTGCAGGCATCATCGCCTTTGATTGTAGAATTCGGAAGAGCCAGCGATTACAAATGTGTCGCCTTGCTAGGTGCAGTTCGTTGACGGTATACTCATTATTTATATGCTAAGAAGGCGGGCAAATCTCCCTCATTCCGGATTCTTCAAGCACAACCACGCTTTAAAAGGTAACAGGCTACAAAGCCCCTATATTGTTTATCATCCCAGCACACATGGTAGATAAAAAACCCTTAACACGCTCAAAAGTACTCTACGAAGACATTCGCGCCCCTGTGTCCGACTTGTCCAGTATGCTCGCGAACCACATCCCTACACATATTGCATGATCACTTAATGGTGAGCCACCGCACTGCTATCCCTATTCGCAGCAGGACCCTCCTTCATCTTCTTCATGATATTACTCAGTTTCCCTGCGGTGCCACCAATCCACCCTCCCTCAATTTGTGACCCAGATACCGGCGGGCCTGCGTACGCCGTCTTGGCCTCAGGGACCCCTGACGGACCCGCACTTGATGCAGGCTGAGGTCCGATAGTCGGGACAGGCGGGGCGCTTCCAGTGAGCGTCTGCTGTTGGTGTGGCATTTGCTGCTGGCGTTGCTGCTCCTGTTGGTATTGTCGTTCTCGCGAGGCTTCGATTTCGGCGCGGCCGGCGTCGATGACGGCTTGGTTCTTTGCGTGGGCGGTGGGGTTGCGGCGGTCGAAGGTGTCGTTGAAGGTTCCGCGGAGGGTTTCTCCTGCGCCCTGTGGGATATGTGTCAGTTTTTGTTTCGCGGGTAGTGGTAGAGAGCGTGAGGGCTTACGTGGATACCCGCAGCAGCTGCTTTGAGGTTTGCCATGGTGGACTGCTTCTGCAAGTCATGACCTGCCCTGTATGGCACTGGGCGATTCGGGTCGTTGAGGTTGTAATCGACGCCAGGTTGGAGTCCAGAGGGTAGGTTCGAGTGCTTCTGCTGTTGTTGGGGCGGTGTAGGCATTGGTGGCATGCCCGACTGCTGTTGCTGGTGTGCAGGTAATTGGGGGATACTTGATTTGCGTGGGATCTGATGGACGTCCGAACCCTGGTGCCCTGGCATTGGAGGCACCACTCCCTGATGTCGTGGCGGCACGCCTGGAGCTGGAATCTGTCGCGGAACTCCCTGAGGAGGTGTTCTAGCCGGGTAGGAAAAGTTGGCGCGGTTGGAACTCCCTGGAGTGACAGGCGAGATGGGATCGTCCATTGGATTGGGTCGCTGGATTCCAGGAGAAACGGAGTCCAACTCAACTCTATGCCGAATGTTATTCTTAGCTGGAATGGGTGGGGACGAGGGTCCCTCAATGTGGGAGACTTGCGGAGAGACTCCTTGGCCTTGCTGGTGGTTGACCGGCATTGTTGGGGTCACACTCTCAGGTATAGCAACCTGAGTTGTAAGGCCTGGACCTTGGGGATGGTGGTTGGCAGGAATAGGAAGAGCTGGACTTGGTGGACGCGGACCGGACGTGTGCATGCTGCCTGCAGAGCCAGTGCTGCTGTTACGGGGCTGCTCTACTGTGGTAGAACCCCCTGGGCCAGTCGTGGTCGTTGTTGTTGTTGTGGTAGTAGTCGTAACTGTAACGATATTGCCTGTTCCGACATCTCGGTATGTCTCCCTGCCCACGTCCTCTCGACTCGAACGAGTTTGAAGACTGTGTTGAGGCGGCGCAAGGGTATCATGGGCTGGAGGCGTGTTCTGCCTGGGAGGCGCTTGAGTGTTCGATACTGACTGATTGTACTGTTCGCCAGATATCGGACGCGGCTGGTTCAAGCTTGGGTTCGTACTGCTGCGCTCGCTACTGAAGTAGGCAGAGTCTGCGTCTCTGCGGGCTTTTTCTTTTTCTTCGTCTTTTTGATTATCTTTTAAGTTCTCCTTAGTCTTGTCTTTTGAGTGGAACGGGTTGGACATCCGCCATTTCGATCGCTTTTCCTTCTCGGCGGCCGACATGTCCTCGGAACCTGACATAAACAGTGACGAATTGGCTGCAGTTTGACCGCTCAAGCCACCGGACATCTCAGGCTTTTGTCGTTCTCGGCTCTTCCGCTTTTGTAGTTTGGCAGGTTGACTGAAGCTGTCATCCATTGCCATCCGAAAGCCTAGTGGTAGCCTGCGATAAGGAAAGCTCGGCTGACAGGCAACTGGTCCGAAGTTCTGAGATTTAGGTTTCGATGGACTAAAAAGAAGTCACTTTGGGGTTCAGAACGATATCTGATTATGTTCGAGTAGGTATTCGTCAATTGCGGTCGGGTGAACATATGTATTAGGAGAGAAGCCCGAAGCAAGGCCTCTTTGCCCGCTGCAGACCTGCACCCATGATATCATACTTCAAATCGTGGCGTAGGCAAGCTGTGGCGCCCAATAATGAGAGTTACCGCCCGACGATCAAAGGAGAAGATGGCTGACCTGCAGGGTTGTTGATGCTTGATGATGGAGGTTCCCCGCCAGCGAAATGTCCAAGTTTCTGGATATGCGCCTATACCTATTTGACGATAATGCTACGCTAACTGGAAGTTGTAACATGGCCAGGTGATGCTTTCAATCAAACACCTGTTTGACGTTTGCTTGCGAGATGCAGCAAACTACTGCAGGATGAGAAGAACTCCACCGGTCCTCGAAGGGCCGGCTTACTAATTAGAGCTTGCCGCAGACCCACTCAGCCTCACCCACGAGGGCTGAGCTCAGGCACAGCCGGTTAAATGTCTATCCATCCACGCGGGCGCAAAAAAACCCGCGCTCCTCAATGGCTTGGCGCATCCTAACACCACCAAAAACCATATAGAGAGCAGGATTTTATTGCATATAGAGCTGCAAAATGACTGGATTTTGATAAGGCTGCTTACTTAAGTGTAGATGGCTATATACAGGAGATTTCTTGTATTAAGAGATGCGTTTGAGGGCAGAAAGTTACGCTCTGCCAAAGGTCACCACCTAGTCATTTGCTTATCCATGTCTGTTTAGGGTAGGTGACTACTAGCATAACCTCACTACCTAAATAAGCTAACATGCACCTTATGTCTTTATATCCAAGTTCTCTGTAATGTAGTTCATAAGCAAGCAACGCACCTAAGTAAGCGGCTTACTTAATACCAGCACAGTGCATGCGCAACAATACAGCACAACACCACAACAAATTACTGTTCTGTACACAGTATTATAGTATTATTCAGAAGCATTGCTATCATCTGCGTCCTTAATTTCTACCTTACAGGTGCAGAAGTTATGCCCAATCTTGCTACAATAGCTGCAGCGTCTCTCTGTGCATACCCTCTTTGCAGGCATCTTGCCCTCCTTGCAACTGCTACCCTCCTTTTCAGTAATTAGGTCAGATACCTCACCAATTGTAAGTGTCTCCTGTGCATGTATGTACTGCCTTTTATGGGTCTTGTGCTTTGTAAGTGTGTTAACAGCGTCTCAAAGGCAGCCTATTTCCTCCTGCACTAACACTATATTATAAGCTATCTGCTGAGCGCCTTTACTCAGCTGCTTAGCCTGCTCATCTAATGAACTTGCTAGAGACCCTTGATAGTTTTATATGCAATTTCAAATCAGCATAGATTGCGCCTCTATCTTGCAGGAGTTGCACAGTGTTTGCGCCTCCCAGGCAACAGTGCCTAGTGCAGGTGGCGTTAGCATACATAGCTGCACATCTAGCTTTGATAATACAACATTAGGTTTGTGTGGGACTAGCCTAGTGCCTCAAAACCCTACACAACATTCTCTGGTGTAAATGCCTTCTCAAAAGCTGCTTTGAAGGCTGGTAGGAAGGTTTCTTTGTTGATATGGTGAATGCAGCTGCGTGCCAAGAGCAAGATCCCTATAAGAGGTTAGACCTCTATTGTCCTTAGTAGAGACACTTTGATTCACAGAACACTATAGAACCTTATAGAACCCTATAGAACCTTACAGAATCCCATGGAACCTTATGGGACCCTATAGAACCTTACAGAACCCTATGGAACCTGACAGAATTCTATGGTGTAGTGGATGTGAGGGGCTTTGGCTTTGCCCAAGCCTTGGTGCCTGTAGTGCAGCACCAGGCTTTGCCTAGCCTCTTGGCGCCTTGCTTAGGGTGCACACCTGCATCCTTTGGGTACTCTCTTTTTCTCTCTGTAACGTCTTACATACAATTCATCAGTTGCCTTTGAAGCATCACTCAGGTCAGCCCATAACAGCGGAGTAGAAGTGATATTACGTGCACCAGCGTTGGCCGGAGGGTGTTAGCCAAAGGGTGTTTGGATGCTAAAGAAACACAAAGTCATAGACACCAAGCAGATAGACACTATAACGGAAGATAGACACTATAACAAGATACACCACAACGGATAATAGCACATGACTTGCCTTTGGGCATCAAGCCCCACCTATACTACAACAATAGAACCATCTAGAATCTTATAGAACTAGCTAGAACAAAACAGAACCAGCTAGAACATGACAGAACCAGCTAGAATATGACAGAATCTTCTGGCTGCTAACAAATGATAATAAATGTCAATGTACATAGAACATTCCAGAAGCAAGCAGTCTGTCTATAAAGACAGCCTGCCCTTCTGCCCTAGATAGCTCCCCATTAAATTCACTCTGTTCTACCATGCCTTCCTGCTATCATTAGCCTGGCCTCTTACAGTCTATAAGGCCGTGTTAGCTGCCTTGTTTACATGTGTTGTGTCTAGGACTGTGACGTTTGGTGGGAGTGTGGGAGTAGAGGTAGAGAGGAGGCAATGCCAGGCTGTCCTTTACCTCCTTCTCCTAGATTTAGGTCTGTAAGGCTGTGCTGGCTGCCTTGTTTGCGCATGTTGCATCTGGAACAGCAACATTTGGTAGGTAGGCGGGAGCAGAGGCAGAGGAAGCAATGCCAGGCCGTCCTTTACCTCCCTCTCCCAGATTTGGGGTTATAAGGCTGTGCTGGCTGCCTTGGTTGCAATTCATGCATGAGAGGATTCAAGCGCTGCCCTCCTTCTGCTAGTTGTGCTGTTGTTCCCTTGACCAAAGGTCCTGATCTCAATGGTGCACAGACTGCTAAAAATTCTTTAAAGCTCTAGCTACAACAAAGCTGTCTGCACACCTGCCCACAACGCTGCAGCGTAGAAATAATGCTGTGTAGAGATTAGGACGGGAAATTTAAGATAGAAAAGGTCAAAAGATGGATGAATTCTGACCTTTCTACAACTTTGGAAAGTTAGTGTTTGGTAAAAAATAATAATGTTAGGATGCATCTAAATGCTGGCCACTCTTATTAACCTATCTAAACATCATTTACTCACAACCATACTTAGCTATGATTGTATGTTGCATTACTTCAAGAATTGAGATATAGTGCTACATAGGTGCCATTGAAACCAAACACTAACTTTCTAAAGTTGCAGAAAGGTCAAAATCCATTGTTTTTTTAACCTTTTCTATCTCAAATTCCCTTCCTGATCTCTCCACAGTGCTATTTTTACGCTGCAGCATTGTGGGCAGGTGCGCAGACGGCTTTGTTGCAGCTAGAGCTTTGAAGAATTTTTAGCAGTCTGTGCATCATAGAGATCAGGACGTTGGTCAAGGGAACAGCAACACAACTAGCAGAAGAAGGGCAGTGCTCAAATCCTCTACTGCACAAACCGCAAATGAGGCAGCCAGCATGGCCTTACAGACACAAATCTAGGAGAGGGAGGTGAAGGACGGCCTGTCATTGCTGCCTCTTCCTCTGCTTCTATACAATAAACACAGCCACCCGTAGCTATTCAAACATTGCCATCCCAGACAGGACATGACATGCGCAAAGAAGGCAGCTAGCATGGCCTTACAGACCCAAATCTGGGAGAGGAAGGTAAAGAACAGCCTGGCATTGCTTCCTCTCTACCTCTACTCCTACATACCCACCAAACGCTGTAGTCCCAGACAAAACACGCACAAACAAGGCAGCCAGCATGGCCTTACAGACCCAAATCTGGGGGAGGGAGGTGAAGGACAGCCTGGTATTGCTTCCTCTCTACCTCTACTCCCACACACCCACTAAACTGTAAGGGGCCAGGCTAATGATAGCAGGAAGGCATGGTAGAACAGAGTGAATTTGATGGGAAGCTATCTAGGGCAGGAGGACAGGCTGTCTTTATAGACA
>ML976005.1:440477-453682 GCA_010015635.1 Clathrospora elynae
AATAGAGCCTTGTGATTTTCCGGGTTGAAGGCCTGTAGCCAGGAGTCCTGTAGTGACCCGGAGACTGACTGATATATGAGTGATGGTAAAAGGTAAGATCCATCAGCACATATGCAGGCTAGCAGCGTTATCCACTCTCAATTGCCATCCTGGATAGTATTCCTCCTCTTTCCCTTTTTGTATGAGGCCCTGCTGAAGATCCTCTTTGAGCAACCTATAACACTAAGCATAAAGCCTTTCTCATCCATATTGTATATATGACGGGCCTCAACGTGATACTGTTCAATCTTCTTGCATAGGAGGTCAAAGTAGAGGCTGTACTTTCTTCCTGAATCAGCCTTTTGGCAACTGTTGTCTATGCCTGTTGTCCATTTTGAGATGAGCTTTTCTGGATATTGCTGCATAAAGCAATCAACCCAGTTATGTCCAAGATCCCTCCTTGCAATCTGTGAGCCAAAGCATTGTATCATAGCTTGTGTAGGTGGTAAGCCTTGTTCTGTAAGTCATCTGATATATTGTACAAGCTCCTGCTCTTGTTGTGGGTAGAGAGCTTGCTGATTTTCTGAGCAGGTGGTGCGTGTGGCTAATTTGCCCTGGTGCCTCTGTGCAAGCGTAGAGCAAACAACACCATATCTTTCTGCTATCTGTGTATAATTAACCTTTTTGCCAGGCTTCAAGGATTCAATGGCTGCAAGTGCAGCCTCAATAGAGCTCATATTGATGGAGCTATGAGGTGTTGTAGTTGGGTGTTGTTTGGCCGGAGCGCGCGTTAGGTGGGGGTCGCTCATTGATGATCGCGCGATGATAATCGCTCATGGATGAGCGCTGGCTATCGAGCACAGCGCTTCGTCATTATGGACAGTCCATAGTATATATAGACAGCACTGCAAGGCCCTTATGGCTCGACGTGTTCAACTCATCAAGTGAAAGCAATACTACTGTTCTATCTACTTCACATCTTCGATCCGCTTTGCAGAGAGCCCCTTCTACTGCCTAAGTATCACTCCCCGATCCTGATCCCGCTCATCCCAGAGAACCAACCTTGCATTCCCCCGACTACGTACCATACATCTAGCCTTCCAGCTTTGGTCGTACCCTCCAGTCGGACGGACACTCACAGTCATTTACTAGACATTAATGCTTCTGAGCATGTATGGCCATGGATATGGTGTCATGTGACTTATGACTTCACCCCAAGCTGTACAGAGAAGCAATGCAAGAGATAGTGTGTGCAAGAGTGGGAGGATATTCCCATTGTGATTATGAGCAAATGGGTTATGCATGTACCTAAGGTGGTGAGGCTCATTATCCAAAACGGTAGGAAAAATAACTTCCATGGGTGATTGCAACAACAGAAAAACTCAGAATATCTTCATCTACATATGATTCAATAGCCTCATCGATTTCAGCTCAAAAAACGCGTGTATTGTGCTCTAAATTATCCATTTGTGAGGCAGGTTGCTGGTGGACAGGTGCGCAATCGCATATTTGGTTGGGTGGCCTGTGCGGTGCATGACCCAAAACCAGCTTCTTCGTAGAGGGTAAGGTAATGTTAGCGCTGACAATAGTGGTGGAGGTGCTTTTTGCTTGTGTGATGCACGAGCACGAATACGAACACGAATACGAGCATTGACTTGTTTGTGATAAGGTTGTACTGTACTGAAAAATAGATGGAGAGTGCGAGTGCGAGTGCGAAGACAATGTCAACTTCTTCATGATCGTTGTATTCGTAAAAAAATTATGTACAAGGGATGCGTCCAGCACCCAAACGCCAGAGGTATCATGAAAGTATCGTACACAAAAGCAGTCCGCCCGCTCATCGGCGTACTGCTCACCACCAGTCACCCTGGTCGTGCATAGCAGCAGCGACCTTGCGGAAACCAGCAACATTGGCACCACCGACGAGAGATGGGAACTCGCCCTCGGCAGGAGTGAAGTACTCCTTGGCGGTACCGAGGCAGTTCTCGAAGCACTCCTTCATGATACCCTTGAGCTTGTCGTCGACCTCCTCAGCAGTCCATGACAGACGCTGCGAGTTCTGAGCCATCTCGAGACCGGAGACGGCGACGCCACCGGCGTTGGCGGCCTTGCCAGGTGCGTACCAGATGGCCTCGCCCTTCTTCTCGCGACGGTGGGCCTCGAAGACTTCGATGGCTTCCTGGGTGCAACCCATGTTAGAGCCCTCGGCGATGAACTTGGCGCCAGACTTGATGAGAGCCTTGGCCTCGTCCTCGGAGACTTCGTTCTGGGTCGCTGATGGGAGGGCAACGTCGACCTTCTTAACCTCCTTCCATGGGCGAGCACCCTCGATGTACTTGAAGCTGTGGTTTTCGAGAGCAGTAAGGGCTTTGCGCTCCAACTTGAGGGCGGCGATCTGGTTGATAATATCGGGAGTGAAGCCCTTGTCGCCATCAGCGATCAAAGCACCCTTGCTGTCGCTGAGGGAGATGACAGTGCCGCCGAGCTCGATGACCTTGAGGGCAGCGTACTGCGCGACGTTTCCGGAACCGGAGATGGCGACGCGCTTCCCAGAGAAGGACTCCTTTCCGCCTGAGGCGTAGTTGATCATGTGGTCGACGTAGTAGACGAGACCGTAGCCAGTGGCCTCGGGGCGGATCAAGCTGCCTCCCCATGAGCCTCCCTTGCCGGTCAAGACACCCTCCCAGCGGTTGCGCTCCGCTCGGTATGCGCCGAAGAGGTATCCGATCTCGCGACCGCCGACGCCGATGTCGCCCGCAGGTACGTCCGTGTCCGCTCCTGTAGTTTACGTAAGTGGAATGTTCCTACTGGAGTTCCAAGAAACCACGACAAGCGTCGCCGACGGGCCAGTTCCAACCAGACGGTACGATAGGGTCAGATAGACCCGCTCGATTCCTGTTGGTCTGCTGTTGGGGAGTGACGCATGCAGGGCAGTTGCTGAAGGCTGTTAGGGATGCGCTAGGGGCGAGACTTACCGATGTGCTTGCTGAGCTCCCTCATGAAGGAGACGCAGAACTTGCGGATCTCGTTGTCAGACTTGCCCTTAGGATCAAAATCGCATCCACCCTTGGCACCACCCATGTTAACTGTGAAGTCATATTAGCATCGCGCATCGAGGCCGGTGGAGTCGGGGATGACGTACGGCCAGTGAGGGCATTCTTGAAGATCTGCTCGAAACCCAAAAACTTAAGGATGGACAGGTTGACGGTGGGGTGGAAGCGAAGGCCGCCCTTGTAGGGGCCGAGCGCAGAGTTGAACTGCACGCGGTAGCCCTTCTGGACCTGGCACTCGCCCTTGTCGTTCTCCCAGACGACGCGGAACTGGATGATGCGCTCGGGAATGGAGACGACCTCGAGTGCCTTCTTGTACTCGGGGTTCTTCTTGAAGAGGGAGGATGCCTCGAGGGTGGAGACGAGCTCTGTGGAGGTGTTAGGACTCGTTGCTTTTTCTGAGCGTTTCTACGTACCCTTCCTGGCTTGCTCAAACTCAGGCTCAGACATGGTGAAGTGAAACTGGATACCTGGTGGAATGGGTAGAAAAGAAAGAGAAAGTCGCAAGTTGGCAGAACAAGCAAGAGCAGAGAGCTGAATATATAATAGCAATCCAAGAGACTAGGTGCCTTCGCCTCTGGCGGGGTCTGTTTGCAGTGACGGTAAAAAAGAAAGTCGGACTCGATTTGAAAACGTCAGAGACCGGTTGATTGCGCTGGAAGAAGCTCCTCAGTGGTCAATGGCCCTTACTGCACGCCGTGGTGATGTGAACCATGGTGTGCACTTTTTCTCCTGATAAGGAACCGACCAATGAGGGCGCGGGGACGTCTATCGCGCCGTGTCTGCACGCGATGGTAGCGTGCACCGGCGACTCGAGGCTCGTGGCGGGCCATGTAATTCATGAGGTCAAACCATGGGACGAAAGGCGTGCCGACGTCGGCCAGCGCGCATCTTACGTTGCGCTTTCGGCCAGCCGGGTAGGGCAGGGCCACGACTCGCGCAGTGGGAGCCGCCGGGATGTGGGTGAGCAAGCGCATCGGCCCCGCGGACGTGCACGCGACAACAACCCTCTGATCCTCGCGAGCAGCGGAGATGCCGTGACATTGATCGCTACCTAAATGTGCTGCCCTCTGTCACATACGACGGAAAATAGCAGGGCATGCTAAGAGGAGAAAACGATCAAACAACCAGCAAAGTACTTTAGGCCCACTTATCAGTCTTTCGTTCAAGAGGTCCTTATCCTTGACATTTCCCCTCGTATGTGCTGAATGGCAGTATGCTTGCCTGGTCCTGCAAACCGCCCCTGGGGATAGCCACGCCAACAAGTCGCACACTGCCCACTCTCTGTTCCACCCCCTCCACGAGCTGACCACGAACCCCCACGCGCGCGACATCTCCGGCCTCCACACTCAATCGCAGTCCGTAGGGTCCCAATCTGGATAGAACGCATGTTTGTCAGCACAAAAGCATAATGACAAGCGTATTGAATGCTATTGGCGCTGAGGCCGCTTGCCTCATCCACCACACGCATAGCAGACAACTGGGGAAATATCTCGTACCGGTGACCAGATACTCGTCCAATCTGTCCATCGCACTCATGTCGTCGTCCTTGATTTCGAAGCCGCCTATGTCCGAGTTCTCAATGATGCGCTCCTTCTTTACACTCTTGGGCAGCGGCACATAGCCGTGTTGCAGGCTCCATCGGACCAGCAGCTGTCCGGGCGTGCATGAATACTTCTTGGACAGGGATACTATCTCAGGATGCCTCATCCGCAAGGCTCGGACGAGCGGCGCGTAAGCCTCAACAACGATATTATGTTGCTGGCAAAAGGACGTGATGTCTTTCCGCGTGTTGAACGGGTGCACCTCAATCTGATTGATAGCCGGAGGGATCCTTGGATTGGAGTCCAAGAGCTCCTGCAGCTGTTCGTTGTCAGTTGGTTGGACCTGAAGTGACTCGCAGCCAAGGTTTCACTCCGCCGAATTGGCAGTACTTCATGACGTAGAGACTTTTGAGCTGTGACTAAGAGGCCAATGGAACAGAGTACCACGACTTTTCTATCCTAGCTCAGTGTAAATGTACTGCAGTTTAGCAAATACGAGAAAATGCAACACGCATCATGCCGAGCGAGCGACAACTCGGGACGAATGGGACAGGTGCCTGAAGAGACTCGCTGCTTTTTGGCGTGTCTTGGCGTATCTTCAGACCCTCCGTTATGTTGCTCGTACATGCCGGTGTAGTGGACAATAAGCGCACGATGCGGGGTTATCCGAGACAACATAAAGCAAGTTGAAGGAAACTGGTGTTCACTCACATGCTTGACTCCATAATTAGAGACGCCTCCAATCTTGACCTCGCCGGCGTCGATTGCGTCCTCCACGGCTCTCCAGCTGTCAAGACGCGCTTTCTTGCCACCATACGGCGAATGCAGCAGGAAAAGATCGATATAGCCAAGACCGCACTCCTTGATAGATTGTTTGATTGCCTTCTGGGCAGTTTCGTAAGCGGAATTTGACGCCAGCTTCGAGGTGAGGTGGATGTCCTCGCGTTTGAGAAGCTCGGTGTTTGCCTCACTCGAGAGGAAGTCTGAGATAGCTTTGCCAGCCTCTTTCTCGTTATGGTACATCTGAGCCGAGTCCACGCTGTTGCACACGTCATTCGTCAATGGTTCTACAGGTGCTGATACATGGCGGTGACCTACCCTCGATAGCCGGCCTGCCGTTGTCAGCATGATAGTCACGGCTGACCAGGAACGAGAAAAGCATACCTCTAGCGCCCATCGGACTGCTTGGTAGGTTTCCTTCCCCGAGGTGAGGTAAACGCCGAGATGGATCGTTGGCATAGACAAGCCATTGGGAAGCTGCAAAGGTCAGCATGGCTATTCATCGTTTTGTACGACGGTGATTGACGCACCTGGGTCCGCGACGCCAATGAGAAGGTGGATTGTGCCATTGTCGAAGCCGTACGCAGTGTCATGCATATACGGTTGTGGCGTTGCGATGCTGCAGAAGTTCAGCCACGATAGTGGCAGAGGGGATGGGATTTAATGCATCATGCAGGTGGACATTCTCGGTGACTTGCTGGTTACATCACCGCTCGCTTGCGGCTAGGTTATTGTGGATGCCATCACGACACCTCCATGCATCCATGGGGCTCTGTAGTATGCCCTGACCAGCTGCACGGGTGTGTAGAGACGCGTTGCACGTTGCAAAGCAATTCTATACCGCTACCTAGTTTCCACATTCGAACGGAAACGCAAGGGCCGGCATGAGAAGTGACAGAGAGCTTTTGCTAGCTCTCTATGAGGCTCTATCCGCTAATGAGAAGCGCCTATCATGTTTTAGAAGGCGCTAGTAATCATCGCGCGTATGTGGGAAGAGGCGATACCATGTCTAAGCACTTGCCTAGTGCTCAGCAAGCAGTGTCGCGAAGGTGGTGCTCGCCGGATTGGGGCTGCTCCTACTGTACCAAGTCTGCCGTCTCGCGATTTGAACACCCATCACCCATCGCTAGACCTGACTCCACCGCCATGTGGTACGCGCTTTCTAGGCAGGGTGCAGCCTCATAGGTTTTTCATTCTTGGGATGATCGGCGAGGAACTGTACTTCTTCGGCCTGGCGGGCGTCCACTATAGGGTTCCCTAACCGCGCTTGACGAGCTTTGTAGTCGAGGCGTCCGATGGCGTCTGTCATTCTAGCCCGGCTGGGTGGTGACAAAACCCACCCGATGTGTCTGAGGAGGCTCTGTCGTGAGTTTGGAGCGCCTGGAGCTCGGCGCGCCCGTCTATGCTGGGGTCATACAGTAGAACTCTCCAATATCGCGCAGCTAACCGTGCAAGCAGCAGGAAAAAGAGGGCAGAGATCAGCTGGAGCGCGCCACGGCCATCACTCAACGACATCAAATGTAGCGCAGAGTGGGAGCCTTCAACCGTGCGTAAAGCGCGGAACAACGCCACATCCTCAGGCTCCACCAACACCGGGCGGGCGCCTATTGGCCCGAGACAGCGAGGCCCGCCTGCGACCCATGGAGCCGAGGTGGCTCGACTGGATCACCGCCAGTGTTAATTCCAAAGACAACCATCTCACGGAGGCTTCAGTGTTTCCTTGGGGGTTTAGCAGGCAGCGTCGACCGAAGCCACTCCGGAAAAGCAAGGACGGCAGCCTCACCTCCAGACACGCATGATGCGAGTATATAACTGCTCCTAGCGCTCGCTACAGCGGCGCTCATCTTGCAGCAGCGACTTGCTCCGCCCACCAGGTCATTTCGTCATTGATCCGTTTCTTCACCAGCTTCCATCTGAACCCTTGGACCCTGAGCCGCCCAACACTTGGAGGCAAGACTTCGGCACCGCAACGTTTGATTCCAGCACCGCTGCACTCAGTCCGGCACCTACCCGACTCGGTAAGTTGTGAGCTGCGAGCACCTACATAAACTGGTGTGCTTCTCCTGCCAGCCAACCAAACCACTGACAACGGCCGTTCCTGCAGTAGCCTTGCCATGACGAGCTTACCCGGATTTACCACCAACTTCCCCGCGGGATATCCAACCTTTCCAACCCGAGGCGGGACGTTCGCGCACGGCAGCACATCGTCGGGTGGATCGCCATCCGTCCCAAACCCATCGTCTGGCCCGCAGTTCGACATCTTCGACTGGCACCCGGCCTATCAGAGCTGCCAACGGTACTTCCTCGACCATGCCCAGCACGACACGGGCGTCCATGCTGTCTGCGCGCTCATCAATATCTGCCTGCCTTGCCAATGGACACAAAACCCGCTCATGAATGCCTCGGGCACGCTCCCGCACTCGTCTGGACCCGCTGGGTACAATATGCCCTGGCAGCGACAAGGCCCCGTCACCAACTCGCGCGGACAGCCCGCACCTGCATGGGTATCCCTTGTCCCTTTCATACGGCGTCTAGTCGTCACCGGCATGGATACCTCAGGCGTCATGCATGGCTTCTTTGGCGAAGACTGGAGGAAGGGAGTCGGCCCTATGCACGAATGCGAGCGACGCAACTACCTCTTTGCGGCCAAGAGTGTGGGGTGGGCCAAGGTCAAGTGCCAGTACGACATGTCGCCTCACGAGTCTGTCCCCTTCCTGAAGCCGCTGCAGGAGGTGCAGCTGGCTGAGATTGAGGGCGCTGAGAAGACGTGGAGCCAGTGGCTGGCCATGGAGGATTGGATGGTCGGTCCTCGGGCGCCCAATGCGGACGGTCAACTTCAAGATTCTCGTCGCCGTCCTTCGTGAGGCGTGGGTGACGAGTATGGGCCTTCTGCATTGGGTGAGGATCGTCAGACATCAGAGCTATACGACGGGTCGCACAGAGCCCTGTGTGCGAGGACTGGATTCGAGAGGGCTGGGGTTAGCGATGCATGACGCGCAGGCTGCACGGCCGTCATACATGTATATACCACGATTTGAACTGAGAGTACATTTTCCGATACCTATCCAATTGCAATGAAAGTGTTTGTGACGCAATGCCTAAGTGCCGAGGTGCCGAAGCGTTTTGCCGTGATGATCGTATGCATCGTACAGACAAAGAAGCTAGCTCAAACGTGTGCGATGCGCTCGAGAAAGATGGATGCGTGTAGGTGGTTAAACCTTCGCTGTCGGAAGTGTCACTTTTGGTTTCCATACCACCTGTGCAGCCATGGTCGCTATCGTGTGCGTGCCTGCCAAGCTTCGGGACGACCATCTTTGTTCCGCATGCCTAGAGCACACGTCGCATCCTTCTGGCTGTCAACCATCCGCCCAACGTCTAGGCCACTTTTCTTCCTTGTTGCATGGGGCATGGATTCCATGGATTCCATGATCAAGGAGTGGTCGCTCTTTCTCGATCGATGCCTCGAGAGACGGGTCCAAGCTGACCTCTTCGCTGCCGCAGTCGCGCAACTCCACGCGAAGTCCCCACTCCCAGGCCGGAAGCTTGCTGCCCTGCTACTGCAGCCACGCTCTTCCGGATCAAACAGCATAGATCCACGCGTAATCATCTACCTAGAGCAATTACTGGCCTTGAAGAAGGTCGACGCGTCGGATGTTCTAACCTCAACATTCCTGTTCTCCAAGGATCGACTCCCAAAGACGGGTGACGAGAGTACTCCCAAGGACGGACAGCGGAACAATCCGCCAGAACTGGAAGAGATCATATTCCATCGCTTGCACAAGGCTTTTGCTGCAGAGGAACGCCCTGTGAACAATACCGAGGGGCTACGTACGCTGATCGTTGTAACAAGATGGATGCAAGCGATGGTAACCTCGCACACCAGCGATACCATGATCCAGGCCATGGCCGGTATCCAGCAGCCACAGCAACAGTCTATCAATGTTCGCGAGGGCCTTGCTATGCTCGTGGTTGGCATCATAGAGAATTCGAAAATCCTCCAGACCTTGAACAATCCCAAAGGCAGGGGTAAGCACTGAGTTCTCATCCCCCCTGCTCACTTCTTTGCCCAGAAGTTCGCCATCTCTGCAGTATACGCACACTAATGCTCACGATTACATAGATATACGAAAGGCTTTCACTCAGTCCTTCTGTTCCTTCATCCCATTCCTATCACACAACTCAGCTGGATCTCAAACCTCGCTGCAACTTGCCAATCGATTAGAGATTTCTCAGAAACAGCATGACTTCTATGAGAAGATCCCAACTGTTCATGGCGAGTCAGACGAGAGTAACAGTCTCGAAGTTGCTGCGCTCCAGCTTGGCGCGGTCATGGATCTCCCAACTTCGAACACGAGAGCTGGGCTCTATATCTTTTTAAACTCATTGGTAAGGGCGCGAGCTACTGTTTCTTCTCATGCTAACATGGTGAAGCTTGTTGCGCGACCGCTTACGGATGACTTTACTATCATCAACTGCCTACATTCTCGATACAAGGTAAGCCTCAGCGCCCAGATTGCGATACTACTCTCAAAATCTCGCCTATCTGTCATATCAAACAATTAACATCTCCTTAAGTCGTTGTCGGCATCCTTCGTGCCAGGCCGAGCCTCGTTCAGCGTCGCAAGGCCCACGGCCTTCACGACCAGATCGCTCTGAATACTGCCCCAGCGCTAACTCTTGATAGCTAGAGGCTCAAAATATGGCCACTGATTTGATTACCGCTGCATTCGACATTCTAGCCAACGCCATGTACCGGAGCGAGCCAGTACAAACAATGCTTTGCCTGAAGTCGTTCCTCATCAACAAGGTCCCTGTCATTCTTTCACAGATCTCCGGATCCGTATTTCCCTTGACAATAGAGATGTGTATAACACAAGCGCTGAGTCATGTGGATCCAAACGCCTTTCCATCGTTTTCTCAGGGATTCGACGATATGCTTGGTAACAACAACTCGCTTTCCGATGTGCGACAAGACTTTCTCAACGCTTGTGCGCTCCATAGCCTGGTTCAGGCGAGTACTGTCGAGCGATTACTTGGTGAAGCGCCCATGCAAGGTCCGCCGGAGAAAAGGCACGACAGAAAAGAGCTGCTAAACCAATGCAAGAACAATTTCGACAAAGTCAGCGTGTACATTGACGAGCTGGACAACCTCGACGGGAATGCTGGGGCCATCGTTGGTGCTGTCACAGACGTATGACCAACTCTTTCTATCTTCAAGATATTTGCTGATGCGAATGCAGTTCATATCACACCTTTGTGACACTCAGACGACCATGTACCTGAAGCAAATATCCTGCTTGATCTTCAAGAAGCCACAAGCGATGGATATTCTGCTTCAATTCACATCACCAGCCAGTATTTTACGCCCCTTGTGCCAGTTCCTTGACGACTGGCACTACGACAGCGATCAAGGTGAGACTTTCCCCACTTCAACGCCACTACTCACTGACTGTCCCAGGCGAATACCAGCCAGTGTACGATGAATTCGGTGCCATACTCGTTCTCGTCATGGCCTTTGTATATCGATACGATCTTACGTATAACGACATCGGTATCGGTCAAGATGCGTTCATCGCTAAGCTCATCAGCCGGGGGCACCATAGCATGTTGCCAGATGAGTTGACAGAAGAGCAGGGCAAACATCTGGGGAATTGGCTCAAGGGCCTTTACGACGCCGATAAAGAAGGACTCAGTAATGACGTGTTCGCGTCCTGCAGCCCGCAAGACTTCTATCTGATAGTGCCGACGCTCTACAGACAGACGGTCATGGCATGCTCCGGAGGTGTATTGTCCTTTGAGTCCGTGAAAGGTGGTCTAGAATGTAAACACCTTCCATGTGAAATCCGCTATGCAAATACTAACGTGTCTCAGATCTTGGGGAGACCTTTCTCTTGCCATCTTTAATCGGCGGTTTGACCTGGATGGCCTCGTACGCACCCCTACAAACGCATAATGACCTTGATGCGATGATTCGCATCTTCAACGAGGTCATGTTGACCACGCCTTCATCTGGAGACGCCCAAGCCATGCATTCGACGATCATAGCAATGTTGTCCAGTCGTCTCGAGAAGTGTTTCCGCACACTGCAGCGGCGTGAGCCAAATCGCACGACCATCGAGCCTTTCCTCCAGTCGATCAAAGGCAACGCGCATTACGAACGCTCTATATATGCACCCTTGAAGGAATTAGAGCAATGGACAAACGCACCGCACAGCACACTGAACACATGTTTGCGACACACTATACAGCAGCTATCACAGTGGGCCTCAAATGCTTCCATACAACCAAATCCGCCTAGCTACACGCATCGTCAGATCTATACATCGCTGAAGATGCTCGGCGCTACCAGAACCTTACGAGCCATTGTCGACGAGATCAAAGCGCAAACCGACGCCGGCAATGGCTCAGCCGCCCTCGACATCGGCGTAGCAATAATCTGCTCCCCCACCATCGAAGATAGCCCGATATCCGTAAACTGGGTAGGCAGTCCTATTCCCTCTCCAGCACCGCAACACGCGCGCTTAGACCTGCGTTATTCCCTCAAGCAAGAATACGACAGCGCCGCAAACCTCGTGGCTACAGATGCCCTGACCGCAGAAACAATCGTCCGCCTGCACAGGAGAGTAGAAGCGCAACTCGCGTCCCTCGGCGAAACCTTGCTCCAAGCCCCCGTCATCAGCTTGCCCAACGTCAATATCGTAGATATCCAGAGTCAGAATATATCCGATGATATCAATAAAGCCATGGACGACGCGGCGGCGGCTGGTATCGTCGAGGATATATCCAACATGGACAATAAAGCGCTGCAGAGGAGTATGGAGGAGCTCACTGGAACGGAAGGATTGGATCTCTCGAGCATTAGCATGGGTGCTGGGGACACAGGGACGGGGGACATGGGCGCTGGTTTGGGGAGTTTGCCGGATCTGGATCTGGGGGATATGGGCGTCATGGGCATGGATGTGGATATGAGTATGGATATGGGGGCTGGTGGCGGGGAGGACGATTGGGGGTTGGATTTTGATAACATGTAGTACATGTTTTCAGAGGGATGGGTAGGGAGGATGGGGAGATGTGATGTAGGTTGGAAAAGCTATTTTGAGGTAGATGGTTTTGGGTTTAGTAGGTTATTCTTACTGCGGTCTTCTATGTTGAACAACAATTCGCGTACAAGTGGCATGGCGCTTTGAGAAATGTTACCGAGGCACGCGGGTGAAAAAATAAGCGAGACTCACAACACCAAGAATGCCACAAAGTCATCACCACCATACGATTTTGTACGATAGCATTGATTGACACAAAATTTTGCATGAAGCTTTTTGTCAGATAGAGCAATTATATATCCAAATTTTAGAGGAGTAGCAACAAAATGCTGTGCGCTACCAACATGTTATCTTGCCATCACCATCAATCACGTCTCGTAGCCTCTAGGGCATGCTTAACACCTGCTGATCTATATACTGTTACTGCGCACTATCCCGGCCTTCCTGCATGAGCTGCTCTGTAGTCTCAATGTCCCAGTGGGCAAACCTACGCACATATTGCTTCATAGGAGCCCACGCGTTCTTAATAGGTGCAAGGTCTGGAGAAGCTCCACAGTTGAAGTATGATCTCAGCCTGTTCTCCTTCTTCCACTGCTTAACAATATTAAATTGGCCAGTCCTATGCCCAGAGCCACAATCCTCCTCTAATACAAAGTCTTGTTGATCTTAAATCCATGGTTTTACAATTGGATTGAGGATCTGGTTAATGTAGGCCTTCTTGGTCATTTTACCATTTGTATTTGACGCAATACTGTAGAAAACAACTGATACCCAGCAGCAGCCCAGCAGTGGAGTTTTTTCTTGTCCTGCTT